>CM028351.1:52795181-53119734 GCA_016618105.1 Dendrobium huoshanense
CAGAAAAATTGTTTGACATATGTGGAGTCTTCACCACCAAATCTTCTTCCACTTGTTTACTTTTACTCAATGTAGGCGAAGGTGTATTCAAAGCAACCAGGGAAGGTTCTTTAATCTTCAATGCACCATACACAATAGAATTTTTCTAATCAAAATGACAATCAGGAATTTGAGAGCACAAAGGAGGATTAACAGGAGGATTCCGACTGCTAGATACGGGAGCGAAAGGATTACTCACCATTATCCGTAGGTCAGACAATGGAGAATGGAGAACATAATTATGCAATCGGTGGAAACCCTTAAGAGGCTTAGAGACTAAAGGTGGATGAATGGAAGGATTCCGACGACCGGAGTCAATCGCCGGAGGATTATCCACCATCATTGGAGGGTCCGACAATGGTGGAGGGAAAACTGATTTTTGAAAAAAAAATAAGGTTTCTCTATCAAGAAAATGAGATATTCTCTCTCTAGAAAATGGGAGATTTCTGTATATTTTTATTTCTTCAATGATAGCTAAATGTTATAATTTATTAATAAGTGCATGTCCTCTTTCTATTCATGAAGCTCACCATTATTCACTTTATAAGGCTCCACATCTTTTATTTTTCTTTATAAGGCCACCCTTTAAATTTATTTATTCTTTGTAAAGGTTTCCTTTTCCTTTAGTGGTCTAACCAAGAGAAACTAATAAATATTATATTCAAAAAACTTATAATAATTATCATCAATAACTTTATCATAAAATGCATAATTAATAATTTTTTAAAAAATAATATACTACATTGTTAACATAAAATTAATCTAAATACTAATTTTTGATAACTAATACTTATTTCTAATAAGGTGAATGAAACTAACATCAAGGGTTTTCAATGCACTAAGCATAATTTGCTACACAAGGGTTTTTTTTTTGTTCAATAAGCAAAGCACAAAATATAGTAGCGATTTTAGTATCTTGATTGTTCATGAGTTTATGTATATATATAAATGCTTAAATAATATTGGGGAATATCTTTTAAGCAAATTAAAGTATACTCAAAATTAAGAATATATTTATCAGACTGAGTAGCAACTAACTAAGAGAAAAAGATAGTGTGAAGTGAAAGATAATGTGAAGATGAGTACTCAAAAATCATTCCAGCGAAGAAGATTTTGACTAAGAACCTACCAGTGGCAATAAAAATAATCATTGAAGAACCTATAGGAATTAGTGGGAGGGTGGAAATGAATAGAAGAACCTCTAAGAATTTGAATAACCCAGAAAAAAGAGAATGGCGAACAAATAGGAAATGACTCAATGACTATGAGAAATAATAAGAAGAGGAAAATGATTATGCAATTATGCCTATTTTTCTAGAAGATATTGAATTAAACCATGATTTTACTCTGACTACGAGCCAATAGTATAACACTATGACATGATGTAGTGAGATGGTGTTGTTGGTGGGGAAAAATGATGAAAATGTTCTTCTCATACATTAGATTTTATGAAGAATAAGAAATTTGTCAAAAGTTATTGCACCACAAGTCATGTCTAAGCATGTGCCAAAATATTTATGAGAGGGAGTATAATTAAAAACTCAAATTAAATAAAGAGAATGTGAGTTCCTCTATCTCTAAAATGGGAATAGTCCCTTCAGGGTTAAGCACACCTAAGGATAACTCTAAGAGCAACTCTCGATAAATTAAATATGCCTTAATTTTTATTTGATGAAATTAATTATGACTACTATTCAAAGATTATTGACTTGATAGCATAATTTTTGCTTATAGACAGATTTTTCTACAAGATTGCATGTGAATCACTATGACCAAGCAAGATGATCATCTTTTCACATAAGAGATCTCTAGAGATCTCTAAGGAATCAACAAAAGATTAACATAGGTTCGAAATGGCAATGTGCATGTAGTGTGAAGTCCAAGAAATGGTTAATATAGCTTTATTTAAGACTTTATTAATCTATCATCGCCAGGCTATCAAGCATAAAATTAATTAGCTACCATCGCACAACATAGAGTAACAAAAAAATAATAATAATAAATAACACATCACAACTAAAAATATTCATCCATTTGTGATTTAATTTTTTATCACAAGGCCACTATAAAAATAAAAGACAATTGATATACATCTAGTACTTATAAAATAGAATATTTATATTCTCCTCTCAATACTATGAAATAGACAAATAATTAAGTATATCCCAAAAATATCCTAAAAAAAAAAATAGCCCAACCCACAAATCACTGTGGTTGTGAACTATCACAATAGTTATGTGTGTGTATAAATCTCAATGTACAAAGGTTTAACTCATATATGTGAGATGAGCTATGATATTAGCTCATCTCATGGGACATTGTTAAACTAAAACATATTATCTTAATTTAATTAACTTAAAAGATTGATTATTAAAATATTATTTGGTTGTGCTAACTTATTTCATGTAGATACAAAATGCAATCAAAATGAAACCAAATAATTGAAACCATCAACTATTAAGCTTAAGATTTAGTTATTTAAGGGTGATTCAAACACTTGAAACATGGAAAGGTTGAGAGCATGCAAAATGAGCTTCAAAGTTTTAGGATGTAAGTTTTTTACAAATAGAGATTAATTATTTGGAAGCAAAGGAACAATGTGAATATAAGTTTATAATTAAAACTAGGTAGTGTCTAATCATAGTAATGATTAAAATATATAGTGATCTAATTAGAAGAGTATGTATGAGTTAATATGAGATTAAATAAAATGTGCTATGGGAAAGACTCAAAAAGGACCTATAAATGGTCTCTAGTGGGGGTGTAGGATAAAAAGAGTATTTTTATATGTAATTATATTAACCAAATATGGTATGCAAAATTTTAGTGATAGTTCAACCAAAAGTACATGAATAAACTAGAAATGTTATAATCAAAAGTGAATGACTAGAATAGAGTAGATTTTATCAGAAGAGAATGATTAAATCAAATTAGTATAGCCAATAGAGCATAGTTATCCTGAAAGATGACTTTAGTAAAAAAGGGCATGCCTAGTTTATAATACTTCTTAGCAAAAGAGTTTGAATGAGAGGGAAAGTAGTATAGTTATAGAGGTGAGAAAATATGAAGAGTAGAATTTACCCAAAATGGTATGGAAAATCAAAGAAGATTCTTAGCCAATGATGTTTAATTGAGGGGAGTAAAAGTTTAATAAAATTAGAACAATTATATTAAAAAAATATAACAAAGGTGATATTGCTAAGTTAATAAGAAGTTTAATTAAGGTGTATAGCTAGATTATTAAGAAACGTCAACATCAATATGTCAAATAACAAGTTGAATGCAACTTAGTGATGTAAAACAACATAGGTCTAAGTGGTTTTTTTCAAAAAAGTTCATGGAAATTTACAAGGATATAGGAGGGATCAAGTGGTAATATCCTAGCATTCTAAGTGTGATATTTTTGAAAAGTAGTATCTATTGTTGACTAGTTCTCCAACTGTGATGAATTCATGAGTTATGCTGAGATGTATTTTGTAGAGGTTCACTCATTTCTATCAAACTCAGATTGAAAATTTTCAAGCCAAAATCAAATAAATTAAATTAGAACACTAAAGTTTTTATTTTATAATTGCATGATCATATGATTCCATTATGACAAAAAGAGGATTATATATAATATTTTAGGTTAATTTTTGTTGTGAATAATCATTCAGGTATCCAATGGCTGAAGAGTTTTTAGGAAGGGTAATAATCTAGTATGAAGGGATAATAAGTGCGAAAGTTCGATAAGGATGTTAAGCCTAAGTGAACTTGTCCCTAGGCACATAAGAGGGGGGTGAAATAGTGAATTAAAAAATTAAATGCTGGATTTAAAAATAAAGATAATATTTTTAAAATTTTCAATTTTTCAAAATAAGTATTAATATTCACTAAGTGTGAAAGTGATCGAATTTAACAAAATATCTAAGAAATGATTTTACAATCTTCACCAGGCAATTATATTGAAATTAAAATGTAAAAAATAAATTGCAGAAAATAGAAATCAAAATAAACACACAAGAGAATTATAGTGGATCAGTTAAACAATGACCTATATCCACTCCCCAGAGTCCACCACTATGAGTATTACACTATCACTATATTGTCTTTCCTTTTTCTCCCATAGCAGGATGGAGAAACCCTTACACAAATCACTTCTAGCAAACCTGGTGTGGTGGACAGCCGAAAGCTTTTATCACCCTCCAAGAGATGGTAGTGGACCTTCAATCTTTTTCACCCTTATGGTAAAGACAGAGTACCTTGAACTCCTTTCTCATGCACTTGGTGATGGTAGAGAGCCACATCCTTGAGCTAAAGAATTTTTCCCTGGATCCACCCAAGAAACCATGACAAACACTTGGAGGAACAAGGTAAGTTACTTTGCTTGGAGCAAGCATGTGAACCCCATCACACTACTTCTCCCTCACACTCAAGTTCTCCATCTTCTTCCCAAAACTCTTCTACACTTTCTTGTCAAAGTTCCCTCTCAAGAACACTTAGTAGCCAAATACTTGAAAAAAGTTACTTGAAAGAGATTAAATACATGGCCTCATAAAAAGCCCTAAATTCAATTCTATTGAAATTGATCATCCTGTATGATTAGTTTAAATCACTCTAGTTAGTACTGTATGAAGATCTAAGTGTTGTACAATCAATTCAAGTAATTGAGCTTATCATCAAAGATGATTTAGATCATCATCTGGTACGATTAGTTCATACAACTTTGATTATTATCTAGTATAATTTGCGACGCTTAAATTTTCATCCCATACAGGAATCAGGTCGTATAATATGATTGGTCAAATCATCCTATATGATCTAACTTGATCAATTAGTCCAAATTCATTCCCCAATAACAAGATTAATTTGGCAAGATTTAATATCATCATACTGTATGATACTATCGTCTAGTACAATGTGTCTAGAATTTAAATTCCAAAATATTACCTAGATTGTGATTAGCAGCTAGGATCTTATTCAACTAATCATCATGTATGATATACATCATATAATATGGTTAGTTTATCTTGCATTAATTATCAAAATTAGTCATTTTAATCATTTTCTAATTAGCTGATCTTATAGTACAATATGAATCATACATTACGATTAGTTCAAAAAATCCCATTTTTTATATTATAACTAAATCATTCCCTTAAGTGAGTGTGTGCATTGTTTCCATGCATAGTATTCACCAAATACATGATTTAACTAAAGAAAGATAAAAATACATAAGAATTGAAAATATAGACTCTCTACAACATACTTAACCCTAGTCTATCCAATATTGAGCTGATCAAACTTACAAGTGAATGGTGGACCTGAAATATTAGTTCACTTAAAAAGTAGATATTCAATAATAGCAATTAACAAGAGATATCATTATAATAAATGTATCAATGCTTATTATCATAAAAATTATAGGACTTGGGTAAAGATTTGGAACAATCTTCTCCTTTTTAATAATGACAAACATTATTGATAACTAATTCTAAATTATATTTTTTTCTATTTCCTAAGCTCCCTATACTAGTTGAAAAATTCAGAAAATAGGGAGTTCTCTTTTGTAAGAAAAATAATACATAAGTAAAGAGCATACAAATAGTCAGAAAATAAAAGATTAATCATTCCATTCAAAAGTACAACCTAACAACAACAAAATACTCCCCCTTTTAACATAACAAAAAAGAGGAAACAACAAAAATAAAAAAAAAACAAAAAAAAGAAACACATACATCACAAATAAATTAAGTACAAATAATACAGACATAGGAACAAAATAACAAAGTAAACTAAAAATAGGAAGGATCTTTATCTGGTGGAGGTGGGGGAGGTTGTTGGAAGAATTGATGGATTATTGTAAATTTCTTCCAAAACCAAGCTATGTAACTATCATGTTGTTGTTGTTGTTGCTATGCTATATAGTTGTCAAGATAAGACATATAATTTTCATGAAGTTGTTATTGCTCTCCAATGTAAGAGTCAAACCGAGCTTCCCACGGGTCAAACCTCTAAACCAGCAAATCATACTGAGACTGTTGGTGGACAGGTATTAGTGCCAGAACTAGTGTTGGTGCCGGTGATGGACCTCCCTCTAGTTCCATTGGCTCATCATCCACATAGTGAATATTGTGGTGGTGAGCATTGTGAAGGGCGTGGAAGGAGCTATTGGAATAGAAAACTAAAAGGTGATCTATGATTGTAGGGAATTTGGAAGCTACATTTGAATTCAATGATAAAAGAAATTATGTGGCCTAAGGCATGAGTTGGCTTTCTTTTGTGTTTAGGATCTTTAATGTAGGTTAGATGCTTAAGATATCAAATGATTAGATTAATTGCATTGAAATCTATCTCAATCATTATGAAGTAGGTAGTCATGGATAAAAGAGGTGTGATGTTAATTCGATCCTAGTATTTGGAATTATGGAGTTGTGAAGGATAAACTGGTTGATTTTAGCATCTTGCACTAAGGGATTGACATGGGTAATGTGGTATCTAAGATTTGCTATGATATGAGTAGTATTTGCAAGGGTCCAATCATAGTCAGGATGTGAAGCTAGAAGGTGATTTTTTTTTGCAAGTTGTGGAAGGTGGTGGAATTCATGAAAACCTTGGTAGGTGATTTAGACAAGCCTCCTATTTATGTAAGATTGGAAGGAAGTGCCCTCAATATTGATTTAAAGACTAGCAAAAAACCCCAAAAGTTGTACAGAATTAAAAGGGTAGGCTATTGTGAGAATAAACTAATGAGTGATGCGAGCAAATAGAGAAAGTACATGGAAGTTTAAAACTTCCTGGTTTATGTTCTTTGAAGGTATGATCCCATAGCTTTGTATTGATTGTAGGCCTCTTTGTCAACTGCTTTGGCAAACTGAGGATCCAGTGTGCATTGAGAAGAACTTCATACTAGAGCCCATGAGCGCTTACCTCAAGCCATTTCAAAGAATAATATCTTTAGGGAGATGGGAAGAATAGTGGAATATGAATTTAGTGAAGAAATTTTTTGAATTTCTCTCCTTAAAATGAATGGCCAAATCATATAATATGATAGATACATCGTATAGTATAATAAAATGAAATCAATTTCATCCAGTTTGATCAGTCAAAAAGTTTGCCTTATCATAAAGTACGATAAAAATCATACTGGATGGTTAGATATAAGACTTTCATCCTGAGGCATCAACCTTGGATATTCATTGATTGGTCTGATTGTCTTGTAAAAATAGTTGTTCTTACAATATGTTGTGATATTAAATATACTATCGGCCAAATTCAATTCGTTTAAATTTCATTGCCACATGTATCATATAGTATAAAATAGGTGTTCATACAGTACGATCACCAATAAATGATTAATATTAGACGTTGGAAGTCATGTGATTAGTGATTTGGTTTTTTGTGAATATCATATAGGATAATGTAGGATTATACAGTATGATGTGAAAAAATTCAAAAAGTGGCGTGTCATAATTAGGAAATCTTCATAAAAGGAACCCAAAATAAACAACAAAAAATAATATAAATAATCATTAAATAAACAACATAATTTTTTTTTTTATAAAAATAAAAGAAACACAAATTTAAAGAAAGACGCACAAGAAAGCAATTTTTTTAATTTCAAATCATCCTGGGTTAAGCAGAAATATCTATAAGACCTAGTCTAGTCTTTAAGATGCTAAATATTTCAAAAGTTAGGTGTTTTATTAATATATTTTCCAATCAATTTTTAGTGGCTACATGATGTAGCTTGATATCCCCTTTTGTCACATGGTCTATAATTAAATCGTGCCTAATGTCTATGTGTTTGTTCCTTGAATGCTGGAATGGATTTTTTGATATGTAAATGGCACTATTGTTATCAAACATGATTCAAATGGTGCATACATATAGTCCAAGATCTAAGATTTATTATTAAAGTCACAGGACATATGCAACACAACTCCCTATAACTATATATTATGATTCAATGGTGGATAGGGGTACAGAGTTTTGTTTTCTACTGGCCTAGAAGGCTAAAGATTATCCTATATATTGGCTTATTCTAGAGGTGAATTTTCTATCAACCCTACAACATTCAAAGTCTGAATCCGAATATCCTATGATCTCAAAGGAAGTACTATGTCTATAATACCATATTCATATATTTTTAGTTCTAAGAAGATATCTAAGAATTCTTTTAATAGCATTAATGTAGGATTTTTTAGGATAATCTTAAAATCTATCACAGAGACAAATACTAATTATGATATTAGGTCTGCTTGCAGTCAAGTAAAGGAGTGATCTAATTATCCCTCTTTACTTCTTATGATCAATTGATTTTTAATTTGGGTCCTTGTCTAAATGAATGATCATGGGAGTGGTTATTGCCTTAGCATTATCTATTTCTTCTTACTATGCTAGAGTCATTCATTTTGTTTTAAAAAACCCATTTGGTTCCAATAACACTATGGTCCTTAGGTCTACCACTAGCTCCCAAACATTATTCATAACAAATTTATTGAATTCTTCTTATATTGCTAGGATCCAAAATTTAGCATCTAGGCTCTATCATGGAGATAAATGTTGAATGAATAACCTCTAAATCCTTCAGACGAGTCTCCAAAGATTAGTTATTTAAGATGATTATAAGAATATCCCCATTTTTTAGGAAGTGGCTCATGAGGCTCTACTCTATCTTCTATGGCAATGGATTCTTACCCTTGAATGAACTCTACTTCTTAATATTCTTCAGGTTTAGATTTAGAGGTATTATTTGATTCATTAAAGACCACATGGGTAGACTCTTTTACTACCAGGCTCCTCTAATTGAAGATTTTATAGGCCTTACCTATAGATAAGTAACCTAAGAAGACACCTTCATCAAATTTTGGATCAAATTTTTCTAAGGATGATTTTTCATTGATCAGGATAAAGCATTAATGCCCAAAATCATGCAGGTGAGAAAAGTTGAGTGTCCTATCCTTAAGGAGTTCATACAATATCTTATTCAATTTGATTCTAACATTCACCCTATTCAAAACATAATAAGTAATATTTACTACTTCGGCCCAAAAGTATATAGGGAGAGATTATTCAGCTAGTATGGCCCTAGTAGCTTCTACTAAAGCTTTATTTTTCTTTGAAGCTATTCCATTCTATTGAGGGGTCCTGGGGGAAGAGAAGTTATGTTCCATGCCTATTTCTTGAAAGAAAGTTTCAAATCTATCATTCTCAAACTCTCCACCAATGTCACTATGAATGTTTGAAATTTCACACCCAAATTTTCTTTGTATCCAGGTGGAGAAGGTTTTAAACTCCTCAAATGATTCACTTGTATATGCTAGGAATCTAACCCAAATAAATCTAGAGAAGTCATCTACTATTACAAATCCATATAATTTCCCTCCTAGGTCTATTATACTAATGGGTCCAAATAGGTTCATATGGAGAATTTTTACTGTATTATAGGTATTGATGTCCTTAATTGAATGTAGTAAAGACTTAACTTATTTTCCTAGTTAGCAGGCATCACATAGGTGGTCCTTAGTGAAATCAAACTTAGGTATACCACTAACTAGAACTTTATAGGTAATCTTCCTAAGAGTTTTTATGTGTGCATGACATAGTCTCCTATACCATAGCCAGGAATCATTAACATTTGTTTTTAAACACAAGGAATCAAAATATTCAATGCAGTTCAAATTAAGCATATAAAGTTTTTTTAACCTTATTTCCTTATAGAACACATTTCCCATTTAAGCTAATCATGCATTTTTCAAATAAAAATTATGTATTAAAACCTCTATCACACATTTAAATAATGCTAAGTAGGATATACTTTAGGCCATCAACTAATAAAATATTTTTAATGATAAAAATTTTAAAATCACCAATTATACTTGAGGCAAGCATTCTTCTAGTGGTGTTGTCCCCTAGTGTGACGTTTCCCCCTTACCTGATGTTTAGTGTGATGAACTATTTCAAATCACCAATCATATGTCTCGAGCATTCACTATCTAGGTACCACATGCTTTGATTAGGTATTTTGTTTGAGCTTCCATACAAGGTCATTAAACATTAGATTTGGAAAACCAAGTGAGGTTGGGTTCCAACTTATGCATTGATGAATGAGATGTTTGCATACAATGATGTGATGAAAATAGTTTTGGCCTCTACACTATATATGTCCTACGGTGGATAGTGAAAATTGTTGCAAACCTATTTATTATGTTTTGATGATTGACAAACACTATTTCTCTTGGACTACTTGTTGCTTCTAACTTTTCAGGAATCGAAGATCGGACGATCAAGAAGGAGCCAAGTTCAGAATTACGTAGGTTTAGGGTTGAGTCAGTCTGTACGTTTGATTTTCACCTTTTGAGTATACTTGTAATGGTCAAAGAGACTTATGCTAAGTAACCCTACACACACACACTTAAGGGGCTTAGAATTTCTATTTTTGCCCACATCGGCCCAGCCGATATTTATATCGTCCGGGACGATCAGCTTAAAACAGAAAGTCTAAGTGAGGATTCTTAATTAAGGCAGCCGTCATTAACTTATCGGCCTGGACGATACGTGTATGGGCCAGGACGATAAGCTTAAAATAGAAAGAAGTAGCCGCCATAATCAATTAAGGTATACTATAATTTTAAATTATCGGCCAAGACGATCCTAGGATTGGCCTGGATGATATTCACAAATTATGCCATAATTGTTCAGGAAATCAAGGGAGTAATTAAGGATGATTGATACGATCATATCGTCCTGGACGATCGCAGGATCGGTCAGGACAATCCAGTCAAAAACCTTAAGTTACTTTAGGACGATAAACATCGGCCAGCTCATATCCAGGGCTATTGTCAGGACGATTTTCCTCTGATTTGAACTGATCGGCTAGGACGATCGTGAGATCGGCCTGGACGATCAAGCCAATTTTAAATCGTCCTGTTTTGCACCTAGGGCTATGCTCTGGCTGATCTTCATTGATTTGTACTGATCGGCCAGGCCGATGTCAATATCGGCCTGGATGATATTGTCGGCAATTTGCAATTAATGATCTCCTTTGAAGCTCTTCTATTTAAGAGCTCATGTTCAACATTTTTCAAGACTTTTGGCTGCTGCCTTGACCTGAGAAGACCTTGAGGATAGAAAGAGAGAGAGGAGAGAGAGAGGATCTTATGAGGGGAAGCTTGTGAGGGGATTCACAAGGGTTGCTTCAAGGATCGCTCTGCTTCGTCTTCGTCTAGAGTTTCTCGTCCGTGGAAGGGTCAGTAGAGGTAAGGATTTTGCATCTGGTTTTGGTTCTCTGCCAGCTTCAGGAGGAAGCAAAAGGAGGAAGGTTCTCTGCCTTGTCGGGGTGACAAAAAGGAGGTTCTTATGAAGGCTTCTCCGCCTAGCTGTGGGGGCTAAAGGAGAGTGACGTTTTGTAGTGCAATACTTCGAGGGTGCCTCCAAGTAGTGGACGTAGGTCGAGTCGAACGAACCACTATAAATTTCTGTGTTCTTTTTCTTGCTTCCGCACTTTTAAATTCTGCATTTAGTTCTGTGGTGTGATTTGGTTTATGCAAATTTCTTTCTTCGTGAAAAGAGTTTTTAAAATACCAATTCACCCCCCCCCCCTCTTGGTTAGCTTGGGACTAAGTTCATAGGGCTTAACATCCCTAACGAACTTTCAAGTGGTATCAGAGCGAGATTCGAAAATTTAAGTTTGAAAACTTTTTGAATTTGATCCATGGCTAACATTGGGAATCGTAACACGATGGAAGGGTATTCTATTACCCGACCTCCTCTGTTTGATAACTTACCTTTTGATTTTTGGAAAACTCGCATGTCAACGTTTTTACAATCTACTGATTATCGCATGTGGATGCTTATTCAAGAAGGCTATTCTCCACCTTCTCGTTAAATTAATGGTGTTAAAATTGAAGTTGCTTTTACTGAATGGACCTTTGATGAACAAGATTTATCTTAATTAAATGCGAAATATTTGAACTGTTTTTTCTATGCTTTGAAATCTGAAGATTACATGCGTGTTTCAACTTGCAAAACTGGTAAAAAAATTTGGGATAAATTGTGCATCACTTATGAAGGTACTAATGAAGTTAAACAATCCCGTTTGAACTTTCTCTTGCATGACTACGAACTTTTTCATATGAAACCTCATGAATCGATTTCTGACATGTACACTAGGTTTACTCAGATAGTTACTTCATTGCATACACTAGGAAAGGAACTTTCGAATTATGAAAAAGTTAACAAGATTTTGAGATGCTTGCATTCGTCTTATGATGCAAAAATCACTGCAATCACTGAATCTAAAGATTTGAACACCTATTCTATTGATAACTTATTTGGCTCACTCATTGCTTACGAGCAAGGAGTGAATCAAAGAAATGTTGATGCAGGTGAAAAGAAAAAGGAGAAAACAATTGCATTGAGGGCTCACAAATCAGATTCTTAATCTTCCAGGTCTGAAAGCGATGAAATTGCCTTCATCACAAGACAATTCAAAAGCTTTCTAAGGAATAAACAAAAGCATCATCAAAGTTGGAGAAAAGGTAAGGATCACAAACATGTTAAAGTATATTCTGATGTTGTTTGTTTTGAATGCAGGAAGCCTGGACATGTGAGAAATGATTGTCCTATGCTTAGAGATCGATCAAGCAAAGAAAAAGGTGAGGAGAAAGCTAAGTCTAGGAAGGACAAGAAGGAAAAACAAAGGAGCTTTTGGGCAGAATCTGGTACTGATTCCTCTGAGACTGAACCAGAGGAAGAGACTACAAACTTGTGTTTCATGAGAAAAGATCAAAGTGATCAAGAAGAGGTATGTGAACTTTCCTACAATCAACTTGTTGAAGTTTCATAAAAAATTCATGCATCATATAGGAAATTAAAGAAAACTCATGCTGGCTTGAAATTAGAATTCTTAAATCTATAAAAAGAGCATGAAATTTTGATTAAAGACCATCAAACAATTGATTCAAATCACATGGCTTTACTTGATGAATTTGATGAGTTAAATAAAAATCATGGTGAGTTAGTTGAAGAGCATGATGCATTGAAAATATCACACACATCTCTTGAATCTGATTTTAAGAAGTTAAAGGAGATAGAGAAAAATTTGAGGATTGAAAATGAAGTTTTAAATAGCACAAACTTGAAGTTTCAAAATAATTTAGAAGCATATAAGAAAACTAGGATGACTGCTACTTTTAATCAATTGCCAAATCCTAGTAAGAGGCATTATAACTCAAATCACTTAAGAAATCCCTTTCTTGGAGTTAGATGTTTTTCATGTGGCATGCTATGACACATCTCACACACTTGCACGATTCACCATAGTACACATTGGGTGTGGAGACCTAAGGTGCATGATCCACAGCATATCACACATGCATTGCATTCTTCTCTTCATAAGAAGGAACCCAAACCTGCTTGGGTTCCTAAATCTAATATTTGATAATTTTGCAGGAAGGCTCTCACAAAAGACCTCATGAGAGTATGTGGTACCTGGACAGTGGATGCTCTCGACATATGACTGGTGATGCTAGCCAATTTGTTGTACTAGAGTCCAGGACTGGAGGCAAGGTTACTCTTGGAGACAACACCACCAGGAAGGTGGTAGGAGCAGGTATAATTGGTAATTCCAAGAACCTTATGATTGAAAATGTTTTGCTTGTAGATGGATTGAAGCATAAGTTGCTCAGCATCAGTCAATTCTAGGACAAAGGCTTCATCGTGACATTCTTCACGGATTCATGCATTATAAGTTTAAGTAACAACACTATTTTACAGGGAAAGAGGGTCAACAATGTCTACATGCTTGATTTAAATAACATTGAATGTGCTGCTTCTTTTTGCCTAAAAACTGTGATTGATGATTCTTGGTTATGGCATAGGTGGCTTTGTCATGCTAGTATGAAAACCCTTAGGAAAGTGACCCAAAAGGACCTAGTTAGAGGTGTCCCCAAACTTAAGTTTACAAAAGTCCACCTTTGTGATGCCTGTCAACTAGGAAAGCAAGTCCACTCCTCTTTTCACCCCATTAAGGACATTAGCACCTCTAGACCTTTAGAAGTCCTTCACATGGATTTGTTTGGACCCATTAGCACTGCTAATTTGGGAGGGAAAGTCTATGGTTTTGTGATTGTTGATGACTACTCAAGGTTCACTTGGACTAGATTTCTTTCACATAAAAATGAGTCTTTTGAGGAGTTTAAAACTTTTTATACTTGGATTCAGAAGAAGCTAGGTTGTGAGATTTTGACCATCCATAGTGATCATGGGGGAGAGTTTGAAAATGAAAGATTTGGAGATTTTTGTGAGGACAAGTGGATTAGCCACAATTTTTCAGCCCCTAGGACCCCTCAGCAGAATGTGGTAGCTGAAAGGAAGAATCAGACCTTGGTGGAAGCCGCTAGAGCCATACTTGCTGAGTATTCATTTCCAAAATACTTTTGGGCTGAAGCGGTTAACACAGCTTGTTATGTGTTGAATAGGGTGAATGTTAGAGCCAAATTAGAAAAGACACCCTATGAGATCCTTAAGGGTAGGACACCCAATCTTTCCCACCTTTATGTCTTTGGTTGTAAGGTTTTCATTCATAACAATGGGAAGTCTCACTTGGGAAAATTTGATCCTAAATCTGATGAAGGAGTATTTTTGGGATATTCTAGTGTTGGGAAGTCTTTTAGGGTGTTTAACAAAAGAACTTTGTTGGTGGAAGAAACAACCCATGTAGTTTTTGATGAGTTTGATCCTAAGAAACATGGAATAGAAGATGATGATGTTGGAGAGATTACAAGTGGGTTAGAAAATTTGGGGAAGGAGAATGAGCTTCTAAGTAATAGAGGAGTAGAAGGAGTCACCCAAGGAGTAGAAAATTTTGATGAAAGGGGAGAAACTTCACACACTTTGCCTAGAGATTGGAGATACTCTACTAGTCACCCCAAGGATTTGATCTTAGGAGACCCTTCTAGTGGAGTTAAGACTAGATATGGACTTAGGAAGGAGGTGAACCACTCTGCCTTTATTTCTATGACTGAACCCACCACCATTAACCAAGCCCTTTCTGATGAGTTTTGGATTTTAGCAATGCAAGAAGAGTTGAATCAATTTATTAGGAATGATGTTTGGGAACTTGTAGAAAGACCTAAAGGACAAAGTGTATTTGGGACAAAGTGGGTCTTTAAGAACAAAGTGAATGATTCAGGAGTGGTGGTGAGGAATAAAGCAAGATTGGTGGCTAAGGGGTACAATCAAATAGAAGGGATAGACTTTGAGGAGACTTTTGCCCCTGTAGCTAGATTGGAAGTCATTATAATGCTATTAGCCTTTGCATGTTATAAAGGATTTAAGCTTTTTCAAATGGATGTCAAGAGTGCCATTTTAAATGGGGAAATAAAAGAAGATGTGTTTGTAAAACAACCTCCAGGTTTTGAGAGTTCTCAATTTCCAAATCATGTGTTTAAATTAAAAAAGGCTTTGTATGGTTTAAAGCAGGCACCTAGAGCTTGGTATGAGAGGCTTAGCACATTCTTACTAGAGAGGGAGTTTGTCAAGGGGAGCGTAGACACCACCCTTTTTCTTAGAAGAGTTGGAGATGATTTACTCATTGTTCAGATTTATGTTGATGATATACTCTTTGGATCTTCTATTAAAAATTTGTGTGATGATTTTTCTAAAACAATGAGTAGAGAGCTTGAGATGAGTTTGATGGGAGAGTTGTCCTACTTTTTGGGGTTTAGCATAAAACAATTGGAAGATAGAACTTTTCTAAATCAAACAAAATACATAAAGGACATTTTGAAGAAATATGAGATGGACAAAGCCAAGCCAATTAGCACTCCCATGACTTCTAGTGCTCCATTGGACAAGGACCCAAGTGGTAAGTCTGTTGATCAGAAGAAGTATAGAGGCATGATTGAATTTTTACTTTACTTGACTGCAAGCCGACCTGACATCATGTTTAGTGTTTGCTTTTGTGCTAGGTTTCAAGCTGACCCTAAGGAATCCCACATGACTGCTGTTAAGAGGATTTTTAGATACCTTTTGGGGATACAAAGATTAGGGATTTGGTACCCTAGACATATCACTTCTTTTGAGATTATTAGTTTTTCTGACTCTGATTTTGCAGGATGCAAGGTGGATAGAAAGAGCACTTCTGGAACTTGTCAATTCATTGGACAATCTTTGGTCTCTTGGTCTAGTAGGAAGAAAAACGCTGTTGCACTTTCCACTGTTGAAGATGAATACATTGCTCTTAGAAGTTGTGTGGCCCAAGTCCTTTGGTTGAAACAACAGGTATTGGATTTAGGATTACATGTAAGTACCATCTCAATCTTTTGTGACAATACTAATGCCATATGCATCTCTAAGAATCCTATCCAACATTCAAGGACTAAACACATCGACATTAGGCATCACTTCATTAGAGATCATGTGACTAAGGAAGACATTGAGTTACACCATGTGAAAACTAAAAATCAACTGGCGGACATCTTTACTAAACAACTGGCCTTCGATACTTTCAGCTCTTTAAGGACCAGGTTGGGTGTGATTGACATAAATGCATGAAACTTTTTCCTTTATTTTTTCTTTTGCTTTTTATTTTCTTTTGCTTTTGGTTCTTTTTTATTGCTTTATCTTTTTTTTGGTTTTATTTTTCCCTTTTGTCTCTCTTTTCTTAGTTTTCAAAATCATCACTAATATGATACTATATTCCTTGTCCTTGCCTTTGGAAATTTGTAGTCAATATGTTTTCATCTACTTAATCTCTTAGATAGTAGAAATATTTTGTGATTGTGTCTCTTTCTCTAACCTATTTTAGTGGCATAGTTTTCTTTTCTAATCAAAAGTCTATCTCAAATTAAAGATTGTTTATGAAATTAGGATCTTTTCTTAAGCTTGCTTAAGCAAATCTATCTTGTATTTATAATGATTAAAGTCTTTTTGTCACATCAATAAGATCCCTCGTTACTCTTGTCTTTGATTATTAATCCTGCTTGTGGTAATTCTTCATTATGTTAGAGAGAGAGCTCCTATTCTCTAATATCTAAAAAGATATATTCACAACTAAGATTTTTTTTAAGGGATTATAAAAGAGAATCTAGCTTGCAAAAATAAAAAAATTTGTCCAATAATGCCAACAAAAGAAGCGCAAAGATGCCAAAAATTGAAAAATCTATAAAAAGATGCGCAAAGCGCCACAAAATTGACAAGAAGCATAAAATGAGCCCACTCAAAAGCAAGCTACTCTCTTTTTTAAATCTCTTAGAACTTAGAAGTTTTGGTTCTCAAAGGCTTGATCTCGATTATCGTACGATTGTGACAAATCCACCTTACTTCATTATTTTATGAAGATATTTTTCTTACGACAAGTTTTAGGTGGATTCCTTTTCTCATATCCATTTAATTTCTTGAGTTAGGTCATTGATTTCAAAAGATGATTCTACCCTAAGAGAACGTCTGAGCTAAGGGTAACCATGATCGGATATTCTACTATTCTATAGATTGAAGAGCTTATTAACACATTAACTCACAAATTTTTAAATCAATCACATGGAATACTATATCATGTTCATGCCTTGGTTTAAAAAAAAAAAAAAGGGGGGGGGGGATCTCTTTTGCTTTACTTTCTTGTACCCTCCTTTTTGATATGTCAAAAGGGGGAGAAGTTTATGAGGTTCATTTTTTCATCAATCCTGATTTTTTGCTATTAACTATTTTCGTAGTGTTTTGCCATCATCAAAAAGAGGGAGATTGTTGCAAACCTATTTATTATGTTTTGATGATTGACAAACACTATTTCTCTTGGACTACTTGTTGCTTCTAACTTTTCAGGAATCGAAGATCGGACGATAAAAAAGGAGACAAGTTCAGAATTGCGTAGGTTTAGAGTTGAGTCAGTCTGTACGTTTGATTTTCACCTTTTGAGTATACTTGTAATTGTCAAAGAGACTAATGCTAAGTAACCCTACACACACACACACTTAAGGGGCTTAGAATTTCTGTTTTTGCCCACATCAGCCCGGCTGATATTTATATCGTCCAGGACGATCAGCTAAAAATAGAAAGTCTAAGTGAGGATTCTTAATTAAGGCAGCAGTCATTAACATATTGGCTTGGACGATACGTGTATCAGCCAGGACGATAAGCTCAAAACAGAAAGAAGTAGCCGTCATAGTCAATTAAGGTATATTGTATTTTTAAATTATCGGCCAGGACGATCCTAGGATCGGCTTGGATGATATTCACAAATTATGCCATAATTGTACAAGAAATCAAGGGAGTAATTAAGGATGATTGATACGATCATATCGTCATGGACGATCGCAGGATCGGCCAGGACGATCCAGTAAAAAACCTTAAGTTACTTCAGGACGATAAACATCGGCCAGCTCGTATCCAGGGCTATTGTCAGGACTATTTTCCTCTGATTTGAACTGATCGGCCAGGACGATTGTTAGATCGGCCAGGATGATCAAGCCAATTTTCAATCGTCCTATTTTGCATCCAGGGCTATGCTATGGCCGATCTTCATTGATTTGTATTGATCGGCCAGGCCGATGTCAATATCGGCCTGGACGATATTGTCGGCAACTTGCAATTAATGAGCTCCTTTGAAGCTCTTCTATTTAAGAGCTCATGTTCAACATTTTTCAAGACTTTTGGCTGCTGTCTTGACCCTAGAAGACCTTGAGGGGAGAAAGAGAGAGAGGAGAGAGAGAGGATCTTGTGAGGGGGAGCTTGTGAGGGGATTCACAAGGGTTGCTTCAAGGATCGCTCTGCTTCATCTTCGTCTAGAGTTTCTCATCCTTGGAAGGGTCAGTAGAGGTAAGGAGTTTGCTTCTGGTTTTGGTTCTCTGCCAGCTTCAGGAGGAAGCAGAAGGAGGAAGGTTCTCTGCCTTACCGGGGTAGCAAAAAGGAGGTTCTTGTGAGGGCTTCTCCGCCTAGCTGTGGGGGCTAAAGGAGAGTCACGTTTTGTAGTGCAATACTTGGAGGGTGCCTCTAAGGAGTGGACATAGGTCGACTCGACCAAACCACTATAAATTTCTGTATTCTTTTTCTTGCTTCCGCACTTTTAAATTCCGCATTTAGTTCTGTGGTGTGATTTGGTTTATGCAATTTTCTTTCTTTGTGAAAAGAGTTTTTAAAATACCAATTCACCCCCCATCTTGGTTAGCTTGGGACTAAGTTCATAGGACTTAACATCCCTAACAAACTTTCATAAATGTGTGTTATGTGGCCTAGCATGCCACAAGAGTAACACCTAACACCAGAAAAAAAAGGTTCACTAATCTCTATGGGTTATGGTGCATCTTCCTAGGATTAAATGATGCATACTATAATGAAGGGCTATGAAATTATGCCATGGTTGATGATGATTTATTATTTTGGAGTGCTTTAGTTTTTCTTCCAGAAACTTTTTTACACTTTCTAGAATGGATATTTTCATTTTCAATGCATGCTCGCCACTATCTAAATGATCTGTGATTATTTCTAACTCCTTAAATGCAGTTTATAATTTGATATGTTTTTTTCTTTAAGTATTCATGTGCAATATTTATTTCAATATACTTCTTGTTTAATACATCAAACTCTTCAAGTAAATACATGTGACGACTTTCTATTATAGAATGCTCATTTACAAGTATGCTATTTTTGTAAAGTAGTAAAGTTAGTGTTTAAACTAGCACACATTTTTATGAGCTTCATGTATTCATTGTGATTTTTTTCTAAAACTTCAAATAACTCATAATAAGAAAGCTCACATACCTCCGCTTAATCAGAATGATTAAGATTATTATATGCTAAGAGGAACAGATTGGTTACCTCCTCTTCTACAAGTTGCGGATCTATTTTCATGGTTTATGATTTTGATGATACCAAACACTCTTATTTCTTTATGACTGCCTTATCTACTGAAATTTCATATTCACAAGATCAAGACTGCAATTTAGAATCAGCTCAAGATTGGGTAGACTAGGTTTGAGTTAGTTTGTACCTTTTTTCCTTTCTTGAGTCTTAAAGAAAAAAAATTCTTTGGCAGACCTTGCTTCTGAATCATCTAATCAGGAGCAAGATGATTCTTAAACTTTTGTTTGTATGTTTATGTTTATATGTTTTATTTGTTCTTTTATTTTTGTGATTTTTTTAATTCATTTTTCCTTTTTTTGTTAAATTTTTTATGTGTCATTTCTGATCTAACACACACGTAACCTTTCTAAAAATGAAAAAAAAAATTACCTCTTCTTTTTCCTTAAATTCTTATGAAATTTTTGTTTGACTTCTCTAAAAATAGTCAAAGGAAGGAAACTTATATTTTTTACTCTCAATCTCTATTTTCTAAAGAGGTTATTCTACTTTTGATTTAAAGTATTCATCATATTTTAAATTAGATTTTGAAACTGAACTTTTTTCATCTCCTTACATTTTATCTATCGCATAGGAATCTTTTACAATTTGTTAAATCTAACTCACAATTTTCCTAATCAAGTAGTTCATTGTGTCAATAGAATGAGTTTACTTTTATTTTTAAAATTTCAGAAAGATAGTATATTAAAAAAAAGGAAGGCCAATGATGCCAAATAAAAAAAGGGGCCAATGACGCCAAATCAAAAGATGCACAATGACGCCAAATTGAGAATGATACACAAAGTGTATCAAAAGAAAAAGATGAGCAAAATGTGCCAAAAACTAATAAGAGGCATAAAATGAGCCCACAAGGAGTTTGCTTACCTTTTCTATTTTATTCAAAGCTTAAGAAAATCCTTGATATTTTTTATACTTGATTTTGAAAATCATGATTCCTGATTCAATAATTCATGCATTAATCTTCTATTAGATATATTTTTTGGAAGGAGTTTTGAAAAATGACTATTTCTTTCTCTAATTTATTCCTTGATTTAGATATTGAATTAAAATGTTTTTGAGCATTTTAAAGAACTTGAGTTTGGATTATCAAATTCTGAGTTTCTAACCTTTTCTGGGCTATGCGTTATCAATACAATTCTACTAAGTTTTTGATTAAAACTAAGAGGTAACTTTCCATTTTAAGAATATTTATTCTGTTTACTAGATCAGGGATCATTTTTGTCTTTTAAACGTTTTGTTCTTATTGTTTATGCCCCTTCTCTTTTTGATAATGTCAAAGGGGGAGAATGTACCGTTGTATTTGTATCTTTTTTGTATTTTTTCTTTCAAAAAAATAAAAATAACAAATTTTTGATCTGTCGTATTTTTATAAGTTTTATTTTAGTAAGGGGGAGATTAGGAAAATATGATTTCTTTTTTCCAATTTCAACCAGTAATGTTTGTCATCATAAAAAAGGGCAAGATTATTACGGATCTGTTTTCATTGTTTAAGATTTTGATGATACCAAACACATTTATTTCTCTACGACTGCCTTATCTACTGACATTTCAGGTTCACAAGATCAAGACTGTAATTTGGAATCAGCTCAAGATTGGGTAGACTAGGTCTGAGTCAATTTGTACCATTTTTTCTTTCTTGAGTCTTAAAGGAAAAAATTTCTTTGGCAGACCTTGCTTCTGAATCATCTGATCAGGAGCAAGATGATGCTAAAACCTTTGTTTGTATGTTTATGTTACATGTTTTGTTCGTTCTTTTATTTTTATGATTTTTTTTAATTTATTTTTCCCTTTTTCGTTAAATTTTTTATGTGTCATTTTTGATCTAACACACATGTCACCTTTCTAAAAATGAAAAAACCTACCTCCTCTTTTTTCTTAAATTCTTATGAAAATTATGTTTGACTTCTCTAAAAACAGTCAAAGGAAGAAAACTAATATTTTTTACTCTCAATCTCTATTTTCTAAAAGAGGTTATTCTAATTTTGATTTAAAGTCTTCATCATATTTTAAATTGGATTTTGATACTGAACTTTTTTCATCTCCCTATATTTTATCTATCACACAGGAATCTTTTGCAAGTTGTTGAATCTATCTCATAATTTTCCTAATCAAGTAGTTTGTTGTGTCAATAGAATGGGTTTACTTTTGTTTTTAAAATTTCAGAAAGGCAGTATATTCAAAAAAAAGGAAGGACAATGATGCCAAATAAAAAAAAAGTGTCCAATGACGCCAAATCAAAAGATGCGCAATGACGCCAAATTGATAAAGATACACAAAGTGTATCAAAAGAAAAAGATGCGCATAGTGTGCCAAAAATGACAAGAGATATAAAATGATCCCATAAGGAGTATGCTTGCCTTTTTTATTTTATTCAAAGCTTAAGAAAAGCCTTTATATTTTTTATACTTAATTTTAAAAATCATGATTCCTGATTCAATAATTCGTGCATTAATCTTCTATTAGATATATTTTTTGGAAGGAGTTTTGAAAAATGACTATTTCTTTCTCTAATTTATTCCTTGAATTAGATATTGAATTAAAAAAAATTTTAGCCTTTTAAAGAACTTGAGTTTGGATTATCAAATTCTGAGTTTCTAACTTTTTCTGGGCTATACGTTGTCAATACAATTCTACTAAGTTTTTGATTAAAACCAAGAGGTAGATTTTTCATTTTAGGAATATTTGTTTTGTTCACTAGTTCATGGATCATTTTTGTCTTTTAATCATTTTGTTCTTATTATTTGTGCTCCTTCTCTTTTGATAATGTCAAAGGGGGAGAACGTACTATTGAATTTGTATCTTTTTTGTATTTTTTCTTTCAAAAAATAAAAAAAAAAAACAAATTTTTTATCTGACCTATTTTTTAAAGTTTTATTTTAGTAAGGAGGAGATTATGAGAACATGATTTCTTTTTTGCAAATTCAACCAGTAATGTTTGTCATCATAAAAAAGGGGGAGATTGTTGCGGATATGTTTTCATGATTTATGATTTTGATGATAACAAACACTCTTATTTCTCTATGACTTTCTTATCTACTAACATTTCAGGTTCACAAGATCAAGACTGCAATTTAGAATCAGCTCAAGATTAAGTAGACTAGGTCTGAGTCAGTTTGTACCTTTTTTCCTTTCTTGAGTCTTTTGTATTTGGTGTGACTCTTGATGCTATGTAATTTTGCTCACATACACCTTGGAAGAATTTCTGATTGTTCCCTAGAGTTTAATGTTTTTAGAAACATTATCCGGGATGATATTTATATCAACCTGGACGATCGATTCAAAAATAGAAATCCTGATTAGGGCATCATCCTTGTTAAGGCAGCCATCATTAAACTCCTCATCCTGGACGATTTTGTATCGGCTAGGACGATAGGCTCATTTCAGAAAGAATCTACCACCAGATCTATTTAAAAATTACTTATTTTTGTACATCGTCTCAGTGGATCAGCCTGGCCTATCAAGATCGGCCTGACCTATCCAGTACAATTTATCTTAAATAAATCTAGCAATTAAGGAAAGTAATTAATGGTGATTTGCATGATCATATCGGCCGGGCCGATCTCAGGATCGTTCGGGCCAATTTGACATCTGCCATCTTCTTTTCAGGGTGATGTTCAGGATGATTTTCCTCATATTTGAACTAATCGTCTGGGACGATATCCGATCGGCCTGGATGATATGACCAAAAATTATCTAATTGTCCCTAACGGATCGAGCTGATTGAGCGTAATTTATGCTGATCGGACGGGCCGATATTTATATCGGCCCGAACAATAAAGTCGACAAATTTCTTTAATGAGCTCATTTTGAGATCTTCTATTTAAGCTTTGACAAGACACTTGGTAAGTGTCTTTGGCAGCCATTGTAGCTTCATTCTTTTGGGGAAACTTGAAGTGGGATCTTGAAAGGGAGTGAGGAACGGGCGAAGCTTGAGAGATGGAGAAGATCTTATGAGGGGAGACTCAAGGGAGTGTAAAGGGGGATTCCACACGGTTGCTCCGGTAAGCTTGCACCTTAATACCATCGGAATCAAGGCATATCTTGAGGGAAGTTCACATAAGAAGAAGATCTCTTTGGTGTCAAAGGACCCAGCGACTCTGCCGCACTGGGGAAGGTGAAAGTGATTTCTGAAGGGCTTCTCCGCCTAGATGTGGGGGCTAAAGGAGAGACACTTAGTTTAGTGCAATACTTGGAGGGTGCCTCTAAGGAGTGGATGTAGGTCAAGGTTTGACCGAATCACTATAAATCTCGTGTGTTCTTTCATTTATTATTTCCACATTTATTTCTTCTGCACTTTGATTTCTGTGGTGATTTGGTTTGTTTTAGTTTTGATTTATATGATATTTAAAATACCAATTCACCACCTCTCTTCTTATTAGCCTTGGGCCTATTCATAGGGCTTAACATCCCTAACAAACTTTCTGGTGCCATCAGAGCACTTTCACTACTACTTCTTCGAATGATTCTGAAGTGGATTCTGCCAAAAAAGCCTTCTAAGTCCATCACTTGCCCTTTTTGAACTTTGTCCTTTCTTTACCCTTCTTCTTAATCAAGTGAGCTTTTAGGTTGGGGCAGTCCATTCTCAAGTGTCCCTGCTTCATTTAATGAAAATAAATAACATCAGATGACACTTCAAACTTTTTATTTATCTTGCCTTTATTACGCTACTTATAAATGCCATGTCATCAGTGCAATGTCATCCTATCCTTCATCTGTAAAGCTGTCACTTGCTGAATAATTTTCTTTTAGTTCTATAGTTTTCTCTTTTTCTTTTCACTGAATCATGCCTTTTACTCACTCCTTTCTCATAGGCAATGAATGACCTAAGCATGTTATCAATAAAATAGATATTCAAATTCTTAGATTCAGTCATTACAATAATTTTAGCATCATATGCACTATGAGACAATGTAGAATTTTATTAACTTTTTTTGTATTAGAAAGTTATCTACCTAATACATGTCTGGAAGTCACAAATTGTGTAAACCTAGTATACATTTTTGAAATTGACTCACTATATTTCATGTGAAATAATTTGTAGTCATGAAATAAGATGTTTAACCTTGGCTGATTTACTTTTATAGTTCCCACATATGTTATGCATAATTTATCCCATATCTCCTTCTCCGTAGTACAAATTAATACTCACAAATAATCTTAATATTTTAAAGAATATCAAAAATAGTTCAAGCATTTAGTATTTAATAGAGCTAAGTCTCTGTCATCACTACTGTATTCATTAAATAATAATTCAATTTTAATGCCATTAATCAAATAAGATGGTGAAAAATAATCCTCTTGTACTAAACATCCACATGCTATAATCAATAGATAGAAAAAAGATATAAATGCAAACTTTCTAGAAATTAAATGATATATTATCAAATAGTGGTGGACGGGCTATAGAGTAAACTTCTACGATGTTCTTATTTTTGAATTGTGCCATGGATAGCTTTCTTCTAAGTTTTTTAAAACACTCTTTTGGAGTACCAGTATGATACCACTTAAATTTTTGATAGGATATTAATCCTAAGTGAACTTTTCCCTAAGAACACCAAGAGTGGGGTGAATTGAAAAACTAATTATTTAATTTTAAAATAAAGATTAAATTTTTGAAATTTTCATTATTTGAAAAATGAGTAGAAATATTCCCTAAGTGCTGAAGTGAACAAATTTAACATAATATCTAAGCAATGATTTCATAATTTTCACCAGCAGTTATAATAGAATTAAAATGCAGAAAATTAAAATGCAAAAAATAGAAATCAAAACAAATACATAAGATATTTATAGTGGTTTTATCAAACAATGACTTACATCCACTCCCCGGAGTCCTCTATTATGAGCATTACACTATCACTGTATTGTCTCTTCTTTTTCCCCCATAGGAAAGGGGAGAAGCCCTTACACAAATCACTTCAACAAAACCCAGTGCGGTAGAGAGATGGAAGCTTTGTCACGTTCCAGGTGATGACAACAGACCTTCAATCTTTTTCTCCCTCCTAGTGAAGGTAGAGTACCTTTTACTCCTTTCTCACCCTCATTGTGATGGTAGAGAATAACACCCTTTAGGTCAAGAATTTCTCCCCACATCCAACCAAGGAACCTAGAAAGACATTTGAAGTGAAGGAACAAGGAAAGACACTTTGATTGGATCAACCTTGTGAACCCCTCATGCTACTTCTCAGTCACACTCAAGTTACCCTGTTTCTTCCCAAAGATCTTTTATATTTTCTTCTCAAAGTTCCCTCTAAAGAACACTTAGCAGCTAAAGACTTAAAATAAGTCACTTTAAAGAGATTAAATAAAAGGCCTCATAAAAACCCCTAAATTAAATTCTGTAGACTCTAAACATCTAGTACGATTATAGATCATCTTTTATGATTAGTTTAATGCACTCTTGTTAGTACTGTATGAGGAGCTAAGTGTTGTACAATAAATTCAAGGAATTGAACTGATTTCTAGGATGATTTTGATCATCACCTGGTATGATTAGTTCAAATGTCTTCGATTTTATTCTAATATGATTGGCAATAATGTAATTATCATTCCGTATAGGAATCAGGTCGTACAATATGATTGGTCAAATCATCCTATACAATTTGACTGGATCAATTAACCCAAATTTGTTCTCTATTCATAGGATTAATTTAGGCAAGATTTAATTACATTATGCAGTACAATACATATCATCCAATATGATGAGTAAATAATTTCAATATCAAAATATTACATAAATTATGATTGGTGGCTGAGATCCTTATTTCAACTGATCATCCTATATAGTATACATCATACAATACGATTATTCCATCTTTATTAATTATCATAATTAGCTATTTTAATCATTTTCTGATTAGATGATCATATAGTATGATATTAATTGTACATTATGATTAGTTTAGAAAATTTCATTTTTGATATTTTCACTAACTCACTCCCTTAAGCATGTGTGTGCATGGTTTCCAAGCTTAATATCCACCAAATACATGATTGACTCATGAAAGATAAAAAATAAGAATTGAAAATACAGTCTTCATGACATACTTAACCGTAGTCTACCAAATCTTGAGTTGATCAAACTTACATGTGAATGGTGGACCAATATTTTTAGTGCATAAGAAAAAGTAGATATACAATAATATGATTTAATAGGAGATATCATAGTAAGAAATCCATTAATGTTTATTATCATCAAAATCATAAGACTTGGGTCTAGATTTGTAACAAAGTGGAGGGATTTAATAGGGGATTTATATATTAATTAATCCCATATACCAAATTTTGAACATGCTAAAAGTGGCTTATGTGGGTGTAGTAAAAGTTAAAAGTATTTAGTAGTTAGATAGATCTGTTTGGCTCATAAAAGCTAGATCCATCATATACGATTTGGCATTTTTTATAACATGCAATTAAATTAACCTTATTGGGTTTCACTTGGGTGATTTGACCCATTTATTTAAATTGAACTTATTAGTTAGGTCAAATAGAAACAAGTATTAATTGTGTTTTCCACATCCTTAGATGAATTCACTTTCAAGGATTTGCCTCAATTTGACTAAGGGACTAGGTCAAAACACTTTTGTAATGGTGTGTCCCTTTAAGAGTTCTAAGGGAACATTTTGATCTTTTTTGAAAAATTAAATCCCTAAGAGGGGACAAAATAGGTTAAACCCAACTAGTCCTTCTTCCCTAACATCCTCATTTAACATCACTCTAAAATATTTAGATTATTTTTTTCAATATGTTTGGTCAAATTAGTTTACGTTTTCTTTATAAGTAATTTTTCTCTTTTGATCTAATAGTCAAATCAGTGATCAAATTGAGTTGAACAAGTTTGATATATGTTTGAAACTCAGCCAAGAACTTTTGTGACTGTTAAATTTAGTTGATTTAGCATTAGCATAGAAATTATCAACTGAGGGTAAAAAATTCATTAGAAAGGATCTTTGGGATTTATGAGGCCATTTGAGAAAAATGTAATAAGTAGGCTTGAATGGGCTTCATCGTAATTGAAGTGTTTAAAGATGACATACCAAAAACATAAAATGGTTTCATCTATCTCTATAATATTAAAGGTATATTAATCGCTTCTATAATAATTAAATTATATGATAACACAAATTAGACCTAGTAAGATTTGAAAGATTATTTATTAACGCTCTATAAGATATTGAGAGTTATGTTGATGATTATTAGAATAAAAAGCATGCTCATGAAATAAATTTGGAGTAAAAATAAACAATTTAAGAATTATTCTTAGAGGTGCTACAATGTTACCCTCTCTATTTACCACAACAATAATGATGTAGGATGGACATTTTGGTATTAGGGTGATAACATATGGCACTCTTGCACTGGAAAAGTAGTGCTTTAAAAACAAGCTCTCTATTTTGATGTTTTAGAAATCTCCCTTATGTAGCACTACAACACTAGAAAGGGTGGTGTTACATTGCTACATTATAAATTTTGAAAAATAGCTAAATCAATTAAGAAAACTTGTTAAAATCAAAACACATTTTCAATTCCCCTCTTTTGGCCAAGAGAAGGAACAAGAGAAGGAGATAAAGAAGAGATAAAGAGGTGTGAGAAGATAAGTTTGGGGGTTTTAGGCTAATTTTGTCCATCATATTATTTAACAGTGTTATTCATCTCAAAGTAGGCTATTGTTATCGTACCTCTATTTTTAATGGTTTTGATTATTTAAATTTTTTAAGTTTTAATTTGGACAAAATCTATAAAAGCTATAATATCTTGATGTTTAGCAATCTTGTATTATACAACTTTCAATATGCTAATGTTATCATGATTATACACATATTGATCTGATCATCTTAAAATTTGATTGGTTATTTCTACATTATGGGAAGATGTCCTAAGTTAAGCAACGGATAAAACTATAAGAATTGATGGATAAATATTAAATCATATGAAATCTAATGATATGCTATTTATATTTGTATATTTCATTCATTATGATTATGTTTATATAACAATTAGCATATTTATACTTTTAGATGAATCTCATTGTTCCTAATTGTATAGTTCACATATATTGTAAATGATAAAAAGAGCTAAAATTTCAGCATGATCTCAATTATTTATTTTTCCATTCATGATAAAAAATTAAAGTAGAAAGGCTGGCTACTATATGATTTAAGTTAGTGAAAACATGTGCCCAAAGTAAGAGGGTGAGCCGATAGGCTTTCTTTAAAAGCAGGTTACTAGTGTAAACATGATAAATAATTGAAGGTATAAGGGCTATATATATACATATCTTATGTGATAATATAATATGATAGTCATAAATCATAAAGTAATGGATCACATATCATGTGTGATGATGTGATGACATGGTTTGATTGTATATGATGGAAGAACATCATAAATATTTTATCATGATATAGTGGCCCACATGAAGTATACTCTTAAAAGATAATCCTGAGCATGATTACTCTATACACAATATCTAAGCATAAGTAGTATAAATAATCTATCAATTCATGTGATATTGCATATAACAACTGTAAGTTAATGACATAAATATTTATAGATTCAACTCGTATTTTATGATTGTTATGATAACATGCATAATGTTTAAATTCTTTATTCAATTCTATATTTAAAAAAACCTTCCAAGTTATTTGCTCATTCAAAATTTGTTTACATGATTTCAAGGAAATGTATGGTGCAGAGGAGTAAGATCATGAATTATAGTAAAGGTAATTTTAATTTATGTTATAGATATAATTTTGAAAAATATTATACTTCATATGATTAACTTATTAGATGAAGTCAATTTTGAATTTTGTATATGAAGGCACAAAATGATGATTTTGTTTTATTTTTATGTATAAATAGTCTAGTGGACCTATTTTATAAATTTAGATAATGAAATAAAATTCTATCCAATAAATGATATTATCAAATCCTCTATCACGTATCTAAACTAACATGACCCATCTGGATATACATGTTATGTTGAGTCAGGTAATGATAGTTAAAGTAATATCATATAAATAGCTTAGAGGAATTGATATATGATGGAGCCATAGGGTGTATCACTAGAAGAGAAATAGATACTGGTATACAATTTGCTAGTTTAGCAGCCTAACTAATAAGTGCAAATTAAGATGTCTTCATGAAGAGTATAGGAGATAGATGGACATTTATAGATATTTTTAAGTTTAAAGATGTTATAATCAAGGATCTAGAGCTTATGATTTTGATGATAATAAACATTATTCGATTTCTATTATGATTCTCGTGATAGTTTTATTGGATATGCACACTAACATTTTAGCTATATCAAATACAGCTCTAAAGTCTCATCTCAAGGTTGTATAGAAAAAGTTTAATATATTTGTAAAGAATTTATATTTTTATATAATAAATTTTTGTAAAAGGTGTATACTAGATTGGATATCGTGCAAAGACATGTTGGGAAGAAAATGAAGCAGTTTAATTTCCTTGAAGATTATATTGTACTATATGATGTGCATAAAAGAGGGACTTATTTAGCAGGCAATTAAAATAATCATCGATTGTCCTGATCATGCTATATGATTCAAATCATATAGGATAACCACAAGAAATGAAGTTCCTTCCACCAATCATGAATTAGACAATATTTTAAAATTCAAAATATGAACTAATTAAATTGTACGATATCAAATGTGTTGTATGATATCAACAAATCTTGCCTAATCTAATCCTATAATTAGGCAATCAAAATAGGATTAATTGATCCTCAAGATTGTACTATATGATGTCCTTAATCAAACTGTATGTCCCAATTTTCTCCCAAGATGATATTTAATCACTAAAGATCGTACTAGATGAAAATCCTATTTGATTGAACAAAGACTTTTGGATGCAGGTGAAATGATAGTGCTAAACGCTAAAAATATGGAGGAAAGTGGCTTAATTGGTGACAAAAATAATGACTTGTGAAGAAAATTAAAAAGCTCACCAAAGCATAATCCTCAATAAAGTGGAATAAAGGTAAAAATGGTAAGAATGTTATGATTACTTTTGACATTATTTGCTTTGAATGTAAGAAACCTGGACATATGAAAAATCAGTTCCGAAAAGAAAAGGGAAAAGCAAAGCAAATTTTAAAATGGCCAAATAATAAAAAGAAAAATAATCTTGGGCAGACTGAGCTTCTGAATCATCTGATCAGGAGCAAGATGATGTTTAAATCATTATTTGTTTTTTTTTTTTTTTTTTTTGCATGTTTTGTTATTTTTTTTTGTGTTTTTCGTGTGTGTTTTTTTTTTGGATTTATTCTATTTTTTTATCCTTTCTTTCTTTCCTTTTCTTTTTCTTCTTCTTTAAATTTTAATTGTGTCTTTACTTTTTATTTTTTGTCAATTCACTCATCACCATCCTTTAAAAAAAAAGGGGATTAAAATTTTAAAATGAAAAATCTACCTCCTACTTTTCTTGAATTCTTATGTAAGTTGTGGTTGGCTTCTTTAAAAACAATCAAAGAAAAAAACTCAGGATTTTAACTCTCAATCTTTATTTACTAAAAAGGGTTATTCTACTTTTGATTTAAAATCTTCTTCATATTTTAAATTAGATTTTGAAACTGAACTTTTTTCATCTCCTTATATGAAGTGCTTTTAATTGAAAATTCCTAGTCGCCAGATTAATTTAATTAATTTTAATACAAAAATTTTGAGCAAATTGTACTGCACAATCTTTTTTGAATACTTACTTAAATTAACCTCGAGATTACCGCGTAAATCATGGATTAATTTTTGATTGGTTTTCGTACTATACGGCACTGATCGTACTGTACGATCAACTGAGGATATTTTTTATTGTCCCGGACATCATGCCGGACGATCCCTTGATTTCATACAAATTGTATTGTACAAAGTGGTTTGTACCATACAACGTACAAAGACACGTTTTTGTTGTCCCAACAATCATCCTGTACGAACAGAAGGATTTCACCTATCGTATTGTACGATAGTCATCAGAATTTTTGCCTGTTCGTAAACCTTTGTACCAAGATGAAGGCTATTTTGTACTAATCGTATTGTATGATCTTAGATAATTGTAAAGTAATTAACTATCTCCCTAGATTCTTAAATTTATATTTCAGATTTCAAATAAAATTGGTTTGTTGTTTGCTATAGCTCAATTGGTGCTACATGCAATTTGTAATAAATCAACAAAGTGACACTCAAATGAAGGGCAGAGCGAGTAGGCACTCTCTAAAGTGAACGTTACCCATTAAAATGTCTATAGTCCAAAACCAACTAGTGCCTTTTTTTTTGTTTGGATATTAGAACTGTTTAATTGCTCTACTAATTAAAACATTTACTCTATTTAAAAACTACCGACTTATCATATATTATTGAACTTTCAGCTAATTTTAATTTGGTCGTAAAGTTATCTCTTCCAATTTCAATTTTTTGTGAACTAATATTTTTTTTTTATTCCTTGGCAGATATTTTTAATATAAGTTTGTTGTTTTTGTTATTATTATTATTATTATTATTATTATTATTGTTTCAAGGTTTACCTTCCTGATTTCATATCCACTAGCTCGTAGAAGAAATAACAAAAACAATTATTGTACACTAATGTTCATGGTTGTGAAATCAAATGATGATTCTTATGAAGTGCTTCCTTGGTACGCTAATGATTATGATAAAGAGTTTTTTATTAATTGTTGATTATAAAAATCACAATATTAATTATTCCAAATTTTTTTAATATGATTAGGTCAAATTATAAAAAGATCCTATTTTAAACAAATTAAGTGTAAGAAGCACATATGCATAATAATTAAAAGGGAATAAATACAGAGAAATAAATTACGCATTAGTGAGCATGTGAAATACAAAATCATGAATTATAGAATGCAAAAAATGGATTTTCGCATTCAATAAAATGCGGAAAACATTTTTTCACATTCTACATTCAAGCTTTTTTCCCCCATTTTTTATAAAACGTTTTTTAATGGTATTATGATTTTTTAGGATTTTAATAAACTATTATTTGACAAAATCATTAGCCGTAGAAAAATAGTTGATTAAATTGGTATATTATAGATAAATTATATTAGCTTAAAATTATTTTTTTCTAAGTAGTAGTAATATTATTTATGCATTTACTTTTATTATTAAATGTTTAAATTACACTTATTATTATTTTATTAATGTAATTTAATTTTTAATGCTATTTGTATATTTATATTGACAATAAAAAATTGAAATTATTGCCTCCTGGAGGATTCATGGCGGTAGAGAAAAATGAAGTTTAGCATCTTAGCATTGTATGAAAATCCAGCATGCAATCAGATAAGAGAGAGTGTGTGTTGCATTTATAGGAGAAACCAAGATTTTTTTGTGGAAAACCCTTGAAAAGTGGGCAAAACCACGGGGCCTAGCCCAATTTGAATTATTCCACGAGGCCTAGCCACATTTGATACAAATGGGGCCCTTCCTTGGGTAAGGCCTTAGCTTTATTTACATATTATAGAGTACATTATATGAGGTGAATACAAAGAATCACTGTTGACGTGTTCATTTGGTTTGATGTACTATAGTCTATGATAGAGGTCAGAAGAATTGTAGTCAGCAGGCAACAGAGGTGATAAAGATCGTTGTCTGTAGTTGGTAGGCGATGTAAGTTAGGAGGATCATAATCGACGAACGATTGAGGTCAGAGGGACTGTAGTTGGTGGGTGACGTAAGTTTTAAGGATCGTAGTCGGCGGGTGACGGAGGTCGAAAGGACTGTGTCAGGTTGAAGTCCAGCAATGAACAGAAATCCAGCATTAGATTGATGTCTAGTAAAAATCTGACAACATGTAGAAGTCCGATGTCGAGTAGAAACTTGGCAATGAGTGGAGGTCCGACGTCGTATAGAAGCCCGACGTTAGTTGGCGGCCGAGGAGAACTCTGGCATTAGATGGTATTAAGCCAGAACTTCAGCGTCACTTGGAGTTCGGGTGAAACCCTGGCATCATATGGTGGTTGGGTGGAGTTCTGGCATCATTTGGGCAAAATTGCGGTGGCGGTGGCCAAGGAGGAGATTCTTCCCTCCTATCTTCCTTCTCTTCTCTTCTCCTTCTTCTCTTCTTCTTCTTGCTTTGGTCTCCTCTCATGAGAAATGAGCGGTCTATTTATACATATTCTGGGGTGGCATGGCTTGTAAATAGGTTAGAGATCAGGGGTAAATAAAGAGTGGTCGGATGGATGACTGATATTGAATCCCTTGATTATGCATCATTCATCAAACATTTGAAGGTCTTAATAATGTCAGAATTTGGCGATATTGGGTTAGTTGGATTTTTCTCGTTAAGCCACTCAATTCGACTATAAGAACATCATATTTGAAAATAGTTTAGTAACCCAAATTATGGTTTGAACTTTCCAACAGCGCTTCGGGTGCTTGATATGGACTCATTTGGACTTGGATTGAGTCGAATTTGGTGTTGTTAGTTCATATTTTTTAGACCCTCAGTTTGACTATAAGTTTGCTGAAATCAGAGTTCAGGTGATCCCAGATTTAATTTTTAAAGTTTCCGGGTTGATTTTGCCTAGAGATTCGTGCCCGATCATAAAGATTTTTTTTCGGATATATCTGTTTCCCCCCTAATTTCAGACGTTGAAGTTCCAAGAGTCTGAAAATATGTGCCACAAACTTTGAAGAATTTTCCATGTGATTTGAAATGCAATCTTGCATGTAGGAACCTCAAATGGCTTTAAGAGTTCCAAAATTGAGTCCGAAACGTCGAAAAATGATCCGGGAGACCCCAATAACTTCTGATTTGGCCTTTCAAGGGAAAACGTTGGACGCAAAATTGAGTGGGTAGCCAAACCGGCTGGCCGGCTGCCGTCGTTTCCACCGTCGGTGTGAAATCACACACCTAGTCAGCTGGCCCATGTCGCAGCCTACATGGGGCACACCAGGACTGCCCGACAGAATCCTCTTCGTAGCTTCCTAGGTCTCGCCTGGTCTGGTCAACTGGGCCTGCTCCAGGCCCGCCTGCTCCGTCCTTTGCCCGACCGGCCTGAGCCGGGCCTGCGTGGTCCTTGCGTGACGGTTGGCGGCCAGACACCGTTTCGGGCCGGCAGTTTGTGAAACTGTCGGATGTTTTTTTTTTAATTCATTAAAAATCCAAAACAATTTCAAAAAACATATTATACGATATTGAACTCATACTTGATGATTTATTCACAAAAATAAACTAATCATATAGGACTTATTAATCATATAGAATTAACTGAATAAAATGAGCTAACTGTATTATATAATTATTGATTGTCCTATACTATTAGAAGTGACAAAATTAAAATTTTAGAGGTTTTTGAAGACCTCTTATGTAAACTCTCTTATTAAACTTTAAAAAATACCTTTGGATGTTTAGAAAGTTTTGTGAGAATCTCTTGAGAGGTCTTAGGACATGGAGAGGGAGATGGAGAAGTAGTGTGAGATGGTTTATGCAGTTTCTCTAGGTAAGTTTGTGCCTTGGTTCCTTCAAGTGCCTTTGCCGTTATTTTGGTTACACTTGGGAGAAAGTCTTCAAAGCTGACGATCATTGGGTTCTCTACCTCACCAAGAGGGTGAAAAGGATTACAAGTTATCTACCTCACTTAGAGTATGAAATGGATTCCAGGTTCTCTGCCTCAGCAAGATGGTGAAAAGGATTATAGGTTCTCAGTTAAATAGTGGAAAGGTGGAAGTGATTTTGTAAAGGCTTCTCCAACTTGTTGTAGGAGTTAAAGGAGAGTGACTCAAGATTTAGTGCAATACCCAGAGATGAGGACTCTCAGAAGTGGCAAGGTTGATCAAACCATTATAAAATTTTAGTGTGCTCTATTTTTTGCACTTTATGTTTTACATTCTTATTTCTCGCACATTTACTTTTATGCAAATTTGAGTTGAAAAATATTAAGACTGTTATTTTATTTTACTTTTGTTAGAAAGGAAATAAATATATTTATATTTATTTTATCTACAAAATTAAAACAAAAAATAGGATTTGATTTTTGATATTAGTAGCATCTATATTACAAGACCTGATTTTTAACTTAAAGTTGTGAATTTGTTTTAAATATTGAAAAAAATATTATTGAAAAAGAAGTTTTTTAAAATACCAATTTACCACCATCTTGGTGTACCCTTGGGCACTTCAAGCCAATTTAACTTTTAGTCGATATTAGGATACAATTATGACGGGTGCTTTGCTAGTATTTCATCCACCTTAGCCATGCTCCTCCTTGCCATCCTCTCTTGCTCTTTGCACCGGTTTGCCCTTAGGGTAGTTTTTTTTTTTTTCATTTCACTATGGATTTTGCAATGTTTCTATTATGTTTTTTTCTGGTTTGCCGCTATTTTTGCAATTTTGGATATCCTCCTCTTCAATCCCTATTTTTTTTTTGAAAGGGATGAGATCCTCTCATTCCTTCATAGAAGTGTTATCTAATGTTTCACATTCTTTGATTTTCCTTGACCTTAAAATTTCTTCTCATCATAGTATGTCTTCATTATGGATTTTGAAAGATGACATTTTAGCTATTGTTGTGCTTTTTTACTTTGATTTAGTTGGAAAATTTCCATCTCGTAGACCTTCTCTCTATGCTATTTAAATTTTTTTTTTCATTCTTCAGCTTATTTGTGAGGTCTCGGTTATCATTCTCAATATGACACATGTGTTGATTAAGCTGGTTAATGATTTAGATTATTGTAAGGTGTTTGATCACCAATTTTAATTTATGGATAATTGATTTATGAAGCTATTCTACGAATGTTCGTTAGAGATGTTAAGCCCTTATAAACTAGCCCAAGCTAACCATAAGGGGGGGGGGGGGGGGGGGTGAATTGGTATTTTAAAAAATCTTTCAATTAAAAAAAAATTAAACCAAACCAAAATTCACCACAAAGAAATTTAATGTGCAAAGATTAAATGAAAAAAGCAGTAGTAAAGAACATCAAAATTTATAGTAGTTCGGTCAACTCGACCTATATCCACTCCTCAGAATCGCCCTCCGAGTATTGCACTAAAGTCAGTGACTCTCCTGTTGCTTCCACAGTAAGGTAGAGAAGCCTGTAAAAAACCTCCTTTCCACCGACACTGATGAGGCAAGAAAACTCAACTCCTTTTGCTTCCTCCTGAAGCAGGCAGAGAACCTTTTTTGATTACTAAAGTGGATCTCTCTCTAACCTCCAAGAAGAATGGGCGATGATCAGAGAAGATGACTTGGATTCTTGCTTGGAGAAACCTTTATGAAACCCCTCACAAACTCCCCCTCACTAGATCCTCTCTCTCTCTCTCTCCCTTTCTCTCCCTCTCTTATGGGCACTCTCAGGTCAAGACAATAAAAAAAGATGATCTCTTGGGTAGAACCAGAGGTCTTATATAGAAGAGCTTCAGAATAGCTCTTAATTGCAACAAACCGACTTTATCATCCTGTACGATCAGTGCAAATTAAGCTCAATCAGCCAAGACAATTTCGGACGATTAAAAGGTCTTTGTTCATATCGTCCAGGCTGATAGTATATCATCATGTACGATCAATACAAATCATTGAATATCATATAGACAATCACACTGAATGGATTTTTGGATGATGGAAAAATAGCTTAATCATTCAGGCTGATCTCGCGATCGTCCCAGATAATTAGTTCAAACCTATGAAAATTATCCAGAGCATCACCCAGAATAGCAGCTAGTTGATTCTTAGTCATCCAGGGACAACTAAGGTTTATAAACTTATCATCTCATCCTTTGTTGAGATCATCCAGAATGATATGATCGAGCAATCAAACCTTAATTACTATATTAATTTAGGAATAATTATATTGCATCATCCAGGATGATGTTCTAGACGATGTCCTAGACGATGTCTAAAAATAAATAATACCTAAATATATCTAGTGGTTGATTCTTTCTAATTTGATCCAATCATCCCCGCCAATACAAATATCATCTAGGACGATGAGCTTAATGATGGCTGCCGTAACCAAGATGCCCTAATTAAGGTTTCTATTTTTAGCTGATCATCCAAGCTGATTTGTGGATCGTCTCGGATGATGTGACAAAAAATAGAGAACTCTAAAAATAGTCAAAATTTTTCCCACAAGGGTGTGTGTGCAAGGTTACTTAGCATCAGGAACCATATTATTTATAATAGACTCAAGAAAGGAAAAAGTTTAAAAATTGACTCATACCTAGTCTACCCAATCTTGAGCTAATTAAAATTACAGTTTAATCTTATGGACCTAAAATGTTAGTAGGCAAGGCAATCATAGAGAAATAGAAGTATTTGCTATCATTAAAATTATACTCTCTAAAAGCGGTTCACAATAATCTCCCCCTTTTTGATGATGACAAACACACAAAATAATTGAAGTAGTTCAAAATAGTTTTAATGGAAATAAGTAAAGAAATAAACATAGTTCAAATAGTTTAACTATCCATTATAAAAATGTTATAAACTAGAACAGACTAGAACAATGCAAATTAGTACAGCTACTCCCCCTTTTGACATCACAAAAAGAAAGAGTGAAAAAGAAAAACAACATAAACTACTAAACAAAAGTAAAATAACATCATAGAAAAATAAGAAAATAAAAGAATGACGGCCCCTGATCATCCGAAGGACGTGGTGGTGGTGGATGTGGCTGAAAGTAACTGGAAAGAGTCACAAACTACTCTCCAAGCTAGGCCATATCCTGGTCATGCTGGTGCTGCTGGTGAGCTATATAAGCATTGAAGCGAGCAACATCCTCAACAAGTTGCTACTCCTACGTAACATCATAGGTCTCGAAGTGAGTCTCCCATTGGTAGAAACGCTCTGCCAGCTGATCCAGCTGAGAGTGATAGTGGAGCAAAGTAGGTGTGGGAATAATTGTAAGAGCTTCCTTCTCCTCAGGTCTCTTGGCTTCCTCATGCCCCGGGTGGAGATGAGTACTGTGAAGAACATGGAAGGAGTTGTTTGAGTAGAAGACAGGCTAAAAATTTGGTGGGGCAAGATATTGGAGGTTGTATTTTGATTCTAATACATAGGCAATGATATGTCCTATGGCAAGATTGGGCTTCCTCATATGTCATTGATGTCAAATAGTAGTCAGATGCTTAATATAATGAAAAATTAAATCAGTGGCATTGAATTCACGATGAGCCAAAATATAAAAAGTGGTGATCAAAAGAAGAGGAGTGATATGAACTCGATCACCAGCTTTTGGAAGAATTGAGGTGCGAAGAACATTTTAGATTATCCTAACATCTTTGAGTAAGGTGCTAGACTCGCCAACGTGAAAGTTCTAAGAAAATGGTTGGCCAAAGCCCAGGTGTAGTTAGGATCATAAAACAGGGTGTGGAGTTTGTCCCCTGTGGTTAAAAGTTGCAAAAGCTCTTGACAGTCCTTATATGTGATTTCGACGGAACGTCTATTCACATATGAATGGAGATCAATGAAAGGAATTTATGCGAAGGCTAGCAAAAAATTCAAAAAAAGTAATTTCAAATTGAAAGGTACAGAGAGAGTAAAAAGGAAGGTCAAGGAAGTGTGTGCAAACAAATCTAGGATAGGATATAAAAGAATGTACTGTTTAATAGTTCAGGATACAGTAATTTTAGTTATTTTGTTCGTTTGATGGGCAGCTTGATCATCTGTCTCAGAGAAGAGAGGGTCAAAATTCACCCTCGAGGAACTCTCAGAAGGATGGCGAGACCTCTTTCCACTAGACATACTCAGGAAAATTGAAGGGAAGTAAGAGCAAAAGAGAGTTGAAGAGGAATTATATGAGAAAATCTGATTGAATGGCTCTATTTATAAAGAAATGATCTGATCGTCCAGGATGATTGCAAAATTATCTAGGCTGATCAGGTGCAATAATTGAGTTCAAGATTATTGGTAAAAAAGGTGGCAAAATCATCCAGGATGATCAGATATCATCCGGGATGATAAGACACAAGCGATCATCCCAAGGAGTCAAGCTGGATGGCCGTTGAGAAAGAAGATCATCCTGGCCGATTAGGTGGATCGTCTAGGACAATGCAAAATAATTGATTATTTTTGCCGAATTAAAGTTAAGTGCCAAACATTGTCACGTGGATCGTCCAAGACGAACATGTGTATTGTCTGGGATAATCACCAATAATTGAGCAGAAATTGTAAAGATCATTCAGGATGAGAAGGATCATCTAGGATGATAACAAATAATTGAAATAGAAGACGATCAGATCGTACAAAATGATAATGAATTGTCCAGAATGATTAGAAGTAGAGGTGTCAAAATAGTCATTAGGTGAAATTTGATGGTGAATTGATCAGATCGTTTAGGACGATATGAATTTCATCCGGGATGATGTGATAAAAAAGTTTTAAAATAGAATGGATGAACCAGAGAAGGCCAAATCAACTTAAAAAGGAATAAAATATGAAAAAGACAAGAACAAAAGCAAAACAAAGGTTTTTTTTTAAAAATTAAAGCTTGATATGATAAATTCTCCTTATGATTGAAATAAAAAGTTTGTAAGAATCAATGAGTTAACCTCATCGAAATCCAAAAAAAAAGGTAGAACATCCCATCCTGTTAGCCCTAACTCGAACTTCTCCTAGGGGAAATCATCTTTTGAAAATAAGGATCTAAATCAGAAAAATTAATTGGATAAGAAAAAGAGATCCATTCAAGACTTAGTTTCAGAAAATTATTTTATAGAATAATATATCAAAGTAATTAGTTACAATCACGAATTCTGAATTCGAGCCTTTGAAAAATATCAAGTGACACATGAATTCTTTTAAGATTTAAAATTTTTGAAAGAGAAGAAGCTTGCTTTTGATGGGCTCATTTTATGCCTCTTGTCAATTTGATTGGTGCTCTTTATGTATCTTTTGATTTTTGATACACTTTGTGTATATATATATTTTTTTCAATTTGGCGTCATTGCGCATCTTTTGATTTGGGCATCATTGGCTAATTTTGTTTTCACAAGCTATATACATTTTTCAAAATTCGTAAATATTTTAAGTTGTGATTATATCTTTTAGATATTAGAGAAGAAAAACACACTCTCTAATATAAGGAAGAATAAATCACAAAACAGAATAAAAAATCATAGGATAAATTCAACAACAAGATTAAAAAAATTTAAAGGTAAAATAAAGACTTTTAACATTATATATATAAGATAGATTACTATAGCAAGATTGAAAAGACCTCAATTTCAAAGTCCAGTTGTTAATGTGAGATATATTTTTATTTAGAAAAGAAAATCACACCACTAAAAATAGTTAGAGAGATGAAAATAATCAACAGTGTTTTCTCCCTTTAACTCATTTAGAGATGTTAATCATTGACTATAAATTTTCAAAAAAAAAAACAATATATAAGATATCAATTCAATAGTGATTTAAAGGAAAAATAAAACAACGAATAAAATTAAATCAACAAAAATGAAATAGATGAAAAGTATAATAAAAATAAGCATGGAAAAAAACTACAAAAATAATAAACAACAGATAAAGGATCAAAAATCAACTTCATACATTTATGTCAATCACACCCAATCTGGTTCTTAAAGTGCTGAAAGTGTCGAAGGCCAGTGGTTTAGTAAAGATGTAAGCTAGTTGATTCTCAGTTGCGACATGGTTTAACTCAATGTCCCATTTTGTCACATGGTCTCTAATAAAGTGATGCCTTATGTCTATGTGCTTGGTTCTTGAATGTTGGATAGAATTCTTAGAAATGTAGATATCATTAGTATTGTCACAAAAGATTGAAATTGTGTCTACAAGTAATCCTAAATCCATAACTTGCTGCTTCAACCAAGGGACTTGGGCCACACAACTTCCTAAAATAATGTACTCTGCTTCAGCAGTGGAAAGTGTAATAGAGTCTTACTTCCTACTGGACCAGAAGACTAAAGATTGTTCTATGAATTGGCAAGTCTCAAAAGTGCTCTTTTTATCCTCCTTACATCCTATAATATTAGAATCAGAATATCCAATAATCTCAAAAGAAGTGATGTGCCTAGGATACCAGATTTCTAAGTTTTTGGTTCCTAAGGGATATCTAAGAATTCTTTTAACTGCAGTTAGGTGGGATTCTTTTGGATTAGCTTGAAATATAGCATTGAGACAAACTAAATATTATATCAGGTCGGCTAGCAGTCAAATAAAGTAAAGACATAATCATCCCTCTATACTTCTTTTGATCAACTAATTTTTTATTTGGGTCCTTATCCAACTGAACACTAGAGGTCATGGGAGTATTAATTGGCTTAGCTTTATCCATTTCATATTTTCTCAAGATGTCTTTTATGTACTTTGATTAATTTAGAAAGATTCCATCATCTATCTGTCTTATGCTAAAACCCAAAATGTAGACAACTCTCTCATCATACTCATCTCAAATTCCGTACTCATTATTTTAGAGAAATTATCACATAGCCTTTTATCAGAAGATCTAAAAAGTATATCATCAACATAGATTTGAACAATGAGTAATTCATCTCCTATTTTCCTCAGAAAAAGGTGGTGTCAATGCTCCCCTTAACAAACTCCCTCTCTAGTAAGAATGTGCTAAGCCTCTCTTATAAATCTCTGGGTGCCTGCTTTAATCCATATAAGGTCTTTTTTAATTTAAAAATATGATTTAGAAATTGGGAGCTCTCAAAATCTGGGGTTACCTCATTTAAAACATCCTATTTTATAACTTCATTTAAAAAGGCACTCTTAACGTCCAATTGAAAAGGCTTAAATCCTTTATAATAGGTAAAGGCTAGTAGCACTCTAATGGCTTGCAATCTAGCTATAAGGGCAAATGTCTCCTCAAAATCAATCTCTTTAATTTGGTTGTACCCCTTTTCCACCAATCTTGCCTTATTCCTAACCACCACACTAGAATCATTCATTTTTTTCTTAAAGACTCATTTGGTTCCAACTACACTTTGTCCCTTTGGTCTTTCTACCAGCTCCCAAACATCATTCCTAATAAATTGGTTTAATTACTCTTGCATGGCTAAGATCTAAAACTCATTAGAAATGGCTTGATTAATGTTGGTGGGTTCAGTCATTGAGATAAAGGCAGAGTGGTTCACTTCCTTCCTAAGTCCATGCCTAGTCCTAACACCTTTAAAAGGGTCTCCTATAATCAGTTCTTTTGGATGACTCAAAGAATATCTCCAATCTCTAGGCAAGGTGTGTGTAGGTTTAACCCTTTCCTCCAAATTTTCATTTTCTACTCCTTGGGTAATCTCACCTATTCCTTTAGTGTTTTGGGGTTCTACCCTCTTCTCCAAATTTTTTACTCCTATGATAATCACTCCAACTTCATCTTCATCCTCAACTCTAGACTTCTTAGGATCAAATTCATCAAACACTATATAAGTAGTCTCCTCCACCACAAATGTCCTCTTATTAAAAACCATAAAGGATTTCCCCACACTAAAATATCCTAAGAACACCCCAACAAATTTTGGTTCAAATTTTCATAAGTGCGACTTCCCATTTTTATGAATGAAAACCTTACAGCCAAAGACATAGAGTTGGGTTTGGTCGGGTGTCCTACCCTGAAGGATCTCATAGGGTATCTTATCAAGTTTGACTCTAACATTCACCCTATTTAACACATAATAAGCTGTGTTTACCACTTCAGGCCAAAAGTATTTTGGAAGTGAATACTCTGTAAGCTTGGCTCTAACGTCTTCAACTAAGTTCGGTTCTTTATTTCATCTACCCCATTCAGCTGAGGGGTTCTAGGAGCTGAGAAGTTGTAACTAATCCCCTTATCCTCATAGAAGTCTCTAAATCTCTCATTTTCAAACTCTCCCCTATGGTCACTATGGATGGTCAAAATCTCATAACCTAGCTTTTTCTAAATCCAAGTGAAGAAGGATTTAAACTCATCAAAAGACTCATTCTTATGTGATAGAAATCTAATCCAAGTAAACCTCGAGTAATCATTAACAATCACAGATCCATAGACTTTTCCCCCTAAGCTGGCAGTGCTAATGGGTCCATAAAAATCTATGTGAAGGATCCTAAAGATCTAGAGGTGCTAATATCCTTAATGGAGTGAAAAGAGGATTAAACTTGCTTCCCTACTTGGCAGGCATCACAAAGGTGGTCTTTAGAGATATTAAGCTTGGGGACACCTCTAATTAGGTCTTTTTGGGTTACTCTCCTAAGTATTTTTATATTGGTATGACATAATCTCATGTGCCACAACTATGACTCATCAGTAGTAGTTTTTAAGCAAAATGAAGTAGCACATTTAATATTATTTAAGTCAAACATGTAAATATTATTGATTCACTTTTCCTATAAAATAATATTATTATTTAAGCTTATAATGCAAGTATTTGCCAAATATTTTATGATGAAGCCTTTATCACAAAGCTGACTGATGCTGAGCAAGTTGTGTTTCAGTTCATCTACAAGCAAAATATTTTCAATCAAAAGGTTCTTGGAGTTTCTAATTATACATGCGCCCACTACTTTCCTGGTGGTATTGTCTACAAGAGTAACCATGCCTCCAGCCCTGGCCTCCAGCCCTGGCCTTCAGTGAAATGAATTGATTAGCATCTCCAGTCATGTGTCGTGAGTATCCGCTATTCAGGTACCATATGCTCTCATGAGGCCTTTTGTGAGAGCAAGCCTACAAAATTATCAAACGTTGGATTTAGGAACCCAAACATGTTTGGGTCCCTTTTTATGAAAAGAAGAATGCAATGCATGTATCTATGAATCATAAAATTTGGATCTCCAGACCCAATGTGTACTACGGTGAATAATGCAAGTGTGTGAAATGTGTCCTAACATACCACATGAAAAATATTTATCACCAAGAAAAGGATTTACTAATCTATTCGGTTAATAATGCTTCCTTTTAAAGTTATGTGATGCATGCAATATTGGTTTGTTATTTTTAAAAGCTTTGATATTTTCTAATTTCTTAAACTCTTTTTCTAACTCAGCATGGGATGACTTTAAGGAATCATGTGTATCATATAATTAAGTATGCTTTTTCTTTAAAACATCAAACTCATCAAGTAATGACATGTGATTTCTATTGATTATAGAATGATCTTTAAGTAAAATTTCAAGGTCTTTTTGCAAATTTAAAAACTCCAATTTTAATCTAGCATGTGATTTCTCAAGTTTTCTATATGATGCATGAATTTATTCAGAAACTTCAAGTAATTGTTCGTAGGTTAGTTCACATACCTCTTCTTGGTCAAACTGACCAAGATTATCGTCCTCCATCAAGCATAAGTTTATAGTCTCATCTTCATCTTTAGTTTTCAAGGAGTTCAATGCTGGATTCACCCAGAATGACTTTTGGAACCTTTTCTTGTCCTTTTAAACTTGGGTTTCTCCTCACCCTTCTCCTTTCTTGAGTGAGTTTAAAGTATAGGACAATCAGCTTTAATGTGTCCTGGCTTCCTACATTCAAAGCAGATCATATCATTAGAATTCTTAAAATTTTTTGCTACCCTTACCTTTATTTCACTTATGATGGTTCTTGTGATTTTTCCTTAGAAAGCTTTTGAATTGCCTCATGATTAAGGCAACATCATCACTTTCAGACCTGGAAGAAACATTGTTCGTGTTGTTGGCCTTCAACACCATAGTTTTCTCCTTCTTTTTCTCAACTGCATCAAGATTTCTTTGATTCACCCCTTGCTCATAAGCAATGAGTGATCCAAGTAAATTATTAACATAATAAGTATTTAAATCTTTAGATTTAGTAATTATAGTGATTTTAGCATCAAAGGAAGAAGACAAGCATCTCGAAATTTTATTTACTCTTTCATAATTAGTTAGCTCTCTTCATAAAGCATGCAATGAGGTGACAATTGAGTAAACATAGTATACATGTCAGAAATTGATTCAGAAGGTTTCATACAAAAAAGTTCATAGTTATGAAACAACATATTCAATCTAGATTACTTAACCTCGTTGGTTCCTTCATAAGTAATACATAATCTATCCCAAATTTCTTTACCAGTTGCATAAGTTGAAACACACATATAATCTTCAGATTTTAAATCATAGAAAAAATAATTCAAATATTTCGTATTAAGTTGTGCTAAATCTCTTTCATTAAAAGTCCATTCAGTAAAAGAAAGTTCAGTTTTAATACCATTAATTTCATCAGATGAAGGTGTATAACCATATTTAACAACCATCCACATGCGATAGTCAGTCGTTTGTAAAAATGTACATATGTAAGTTTTCCAATAATCAAAAGAAATATTATAAAACAATGGTGGTCAGGTAATAGAATACCCTTCCACAGTATTATGATTACCAGAGTTAGCCGTGGATTGAAATTCAAAAGTTTTCAAAAATTTGATTTTATGAATCTCGCTTTGATACCACTTGAAAGTTTGTTAGGGATGTTAAGCCCTTATAAATTAGCCCAACCTAACCAAGAAGCGGGGGGGGGGGGGGGGGGGGGGGGGTGAATTGGTATTTAAAAAAAAATCTTTCAATCAAAAATAAAAACTTAACCAAATCAAAATTCACCACAAAGAAACTTAACCTGCAAAAATTAAATGTTGAAAAAGCAGTAGTAAAGAACACAAAAATTTATAGTGGCTCGATCAACTCAACCTACGTCCACTCCCCGGAGGTGCCCTGTGAGTATTGCACTAAACTCAGTGACTCTCCTTTTGCTCCCATACCAAGGCGAAGAATCTTGTACAAAACCTCCTTTCCACCAACATCGATGAGGCAAAGAACCCCTCCCAAAGCAGGTAGAGAACATTGATTGTTTGCTGATGTGGAACTCTCTCAAACCTCCAAGAATAAGGGGCGATGATCCAAGAAGATGACTTAGATCCTTATTTGGAGCAACCTTTATGAAACCCCTCACAAACTCCCCTTCACAAGATCCTCTCTCTCTCTCTCTCCCTTTCACTCCCTCTCCTCTAGGCTCTCTCAGGTCAAGACAATAGCAAAAGATGATTTCTTGGGTAGAATAAGAGGAATTATATATGAGAGCTTTAGAATAGCTCTTAATTGCAACAAACTGACTTTATCGTCTAGGATAATATAAATATCATCCTGTACAATCAATGAAAATTAAGCTCAATTAGCCAAGATAATTTAGGATGATCAAAAGGTTTTCATTCATATCGTCCAGGATGATAGTATATCATGGACGATAATATATCATCCTGTACGATCAGTACAAATCATTGAATATCATCCAGATAATTACACTGAATGGATGTCTGAATAATGGAAAAATAGCTTGATCGTCCAGGTCGATCTCACGATCATCCCAAATGATTAGTTTAAATCCATGAAAATCATCTAGAGTGTCGTCCTGAATAGCAGATGGCTGATGTTTAGTCGTCCAGGGACAACTAAGGTTTGTGAACTGATCATCCAGGATGATCCTGAGATCATCCAAGATGATATGATCGAGAAATTAAACCTTAATTGCTTTCCTTAATTATCAGATTAATTTAGGCATAATTGAGTTGCATCATCCAGGATGATGTCCTTGATGATGTCCAAAAATAAATAATACTTAAATAGTTCTACTGGCTGATTCTTTCGGATTTGAGTATATCGTCCCGGCCAATACAAATATCATCCAGAATGATAAGCTTAATGATGGCTGCCTTAACTAGGATGCCCTAGTTAGGGTTTCTATTTTTAGCCGATTGTCCAAGCTGATTTGTGGATCGTCCTGGATGATGTGATAAAAAATAGTCAAAAAATTTCCCCCAAGTGTGTTTGTGCAAGGTTACTTAGCATCAAGAAACACATCATTTATAATAGACTCAAGAAAAGAAAAAGTTTACAAATTGACTCAGACCTAGTCTACCTAATCTTGAGCAGGTTCAAATTATAGTTTAATCTTGTGGACCTGAAATATTATTAGGCAAGGTAGTCTTAGAGAAATAGAAGTATTTGCTATCATCAAAATTATACTCCCTGAAAGCATATTTATAATATTCTAATGGTATCCTATGTTTGATATTGAGGTGGAATCTCCCATAATCCCCATTTGGGTTCTTTTCCCAACCTTTGACCTCACCACTTTTCACCTTATATCGTTCATGGTTTAGGCCCTCTCATTGAGTGACCTCTTAAAATCAATCATGCCCCTACTTTTGGAACTCGGCCATCGGTAGCTCGAGTTCTAGTTGAGTTGGATGTCACCAAAAACTATCTTGATAGGGTATGCGTTGGTCCCAAAAACTTTGGTTATGTTCAGTTTATCATTAAGGAATATTTTCCTACATATTCTTTGTTAAGAGAGTTACTACTTAGCTTTTGTATATCTTACATTCTTACAACTTGTATAGTTTTGATAATTCTAAATATAATTGTTTTAATTATTACTTTCTCCTAATATTTTTCATTGGAAAAATTATTTTTGCTCTTGTGTGGACTAACATTTCAGGATAATCATACTCCAAACTACTAAAGACTTCAAATCAAAATATCATTTTTTGTAAATTGAAGTCTGTATTTTTCACTTTATTGAGTCTGAGTAAGTGTGATTGTAATTGAGCAACCTAGCACACACACTAAGGGAGAACTTTAAAAGTTAAAATTGAAGGCTTCTCTGCCTTGCTATGTGGCCAAAAGGAGAGACACTATTGGTATTAGTGCAATACTCATAGGGTGGCTCCAGGGAGTGGATGTAGGTCGTGTTTGACTGAACCACTATAAATCTTGTGCCTTTTATTTTTTGTTGCTTTTTACTTTATTTTTTATGTTTGAAAGTGTGGTTGAAAAATTGTTTTTATAAAAAAATTCACCAAACTTTTTATCAGTTCAAAAAGAGGCACAGTTTTTAAATTACCAATTCACCCCCCCCCCCCCCCCCCCCCCCGCCTCTTGGTTAGCCACTGGGATATAAACTTTGGACTAACAACCTAATTCTTATTGAATAAGTTTCAACATTCTTTTCACTATAAATAACTTGGCCATTATAAGTGGGATTGTATCACACTGTATCATATGTTGCAAATCTATTTTTCATGGCTTATGTTTTGATGATTGACAAATACTGTTTCTCTTGGACTGCTTGTTGCTTATAACTTTTTAGGAATAAAAAATCGGACAATCAAGAAGAAGCCAGTTCAGGATTGCGTAGGTTTTGGGTTGAGCCAGTCTGTACTTTTGTTTTTCACTTCTTGAGTCTACTTGTAATGGTCAAAGAGACTGATGCTAAGTAACCCTTCATACACTCATTTGAGAGTCTTAGAATTTCTATTTTTATTCATATCGGCCAGGACGATTTTTGGATCGGCCTGGACGATCAGGCTTAAAACAAAAAGTCTAAATAAGGATTCTTAATTAAGGCAGCCGACATTAACAAATCGTCCTGGACGATACGTGTATCGGCTAGGACGATAAGCTCAAAACAGAAAGAAGTTGCCGCCATAGATAATTAAGGTATACTGTATTTTTAAATTATCGGCCAGGACGATCATAGGATCGGCCTGGACGATATTCACAAATTATGCCATAATTATTCAGGAAATCAAGGGAGTAATTAAGGATGATTGATACGATCATATCGTCCTGGACGATCGCAGGATCGGCCAAGATAATCCAGTTAAAAACCTTAAGTTACTTCATGACAATAAGTATCGGCCAGCTCATATCCAGGGCTATTGTCAGGACGATTTTCCTCTAATTTGAACTGATCGGCCAGGACGATCGTGAGATCGGCCTGGACGATCAAGCTAATTTTCAATCATCCTACTTTGCATCCAGGGCGATGCTCTGGTCGATCTTCATTGATTTGTACTGATCGGCCAGGCCGATGTCCATATCGGCCTGGACGATATAATTGGCAAGTTGCAATTAATGAGCTCCTTTGAAGCTCTTTTATTTAAGAGCTCTTGTTCAACATTTTTAAAAGACTTTTGGCTGCTGCCTTGGCCTGAGAAGACCTTGAGCAGAGAAAGAGAGAGAGGGAGAGAGAGAGGATCTTGTGAGGGGGAGCTTGTGAGGGGATTCACAAGGGTTGCTTCTAGGATTGCTCTGCTTGTTCTTCATCTAGAGTTTCTCATCCGTGGAAGGATCGGTAGAGGTAAGGAGTTAGCTTTTGGTTGTGGTTCTCTACCAGCTTCAGGAGGAAGCAAAAGGAGGTAGGTTCTCTGCCTTGTCGGGTGTGGCAAAAAGGAGGTTCTTGTGAGGGCTTCTCCGCCTAGCTGTGGGGGCTAAAAGAGAGTCACGTTTTGTAGTGCAATACTTGGAGGGTGCCTCCAAGGAGGAGTGGACGTAGGTCGAGTTGACCGAACCACTATAAATTTCTGTGTTCTTATTTTTTGCTTTCGCACTTTTATTTCTGCATCGTTGTTTTTCTTTGGTGATTTTGGTTTGTGATTTTTATTCTTTGAGAAAAGATTTTTTTTTTAAATACCAATTCACCCCCCCTCTTGGTTAGCTTGGGCCAGTTCTATAGGGCTTAACATCCCTAGCAAACTTTCAAGTGGTATCAGAGCGGGATTAGAAAATTTTAAGTTTGAAAACTTTTTGAATTTGATCAATGGCTAACCTTGGGAATCATAACACTACGGAAGGGTATTCCATTACCTGACCTCCACTGTTCGATAACCTACCTTTTGATTTTTGGAAAACTTGTATGTCAACGTTTTTACAATCTACTGATTATCGTATGTGGATGCTTATTCAAGAAGGTTATTCTCCACCTTCTCGTGAAATTAATGGTGTTAAAACTGAAATTGCTTTTACTGAATGGACTTTTGATGAACGAGATTTAGCTCAATTAAATGCGAAATGTTTGAACTGTTTTTTCTATGTTTTGAAATCTGAGAATTACATGCATGTTTCAACTTGCAAAACTGGTAAAGAAATTTGGGATAAATTGTGCATCACTTATGAAGGTACTAATAAAGTTAAACAATCCTGTTTGAACTTTCTCTTGCATGACTACGAAGTTTTTTGTATGAAACCTCATGAATCGATTTCTGACATGTACACTAGGTTTACTCGGATAGTTACTTTATTGCATGCACTAGGAAAGGAACTTTTAAATTATGAAAAAGTTAAAAGAATTTTGAGATGCTTGCCTTCGTCTTATGATGCAAAAATTACTACCATCACTGAATCTAAAGATTTGAACACCTATTCTATTGATAACTTACTTGGCTCACTCATTGCTTACAAGCAAGGGGTGAATCAAAGAAATCTTGATGCAGGTGAGAAGAAAAAGGAGAAAACAATTGCATTGAAGGCACACAAATTGGATTCTGAATCTTTCGGGTCTGAAAGCGATGAAGTTGCCTTCATTACAAGGCAATTCAAAAGCTTTCTAAGGAAGAAACAAAAGCATCATCAAAATTGGAGAAAAGGTAAGGATCATAAACATATTAAAGGATCTTTTGATATTGTTTGTTTTGAATGCAGGAAACCTGGGTGAGAGCCGATTGCCCTACACTTCAAGATCATTCAAGTAAAGAAAAGGAAAAAGGTGAGGAGAAAGCCAAGTCAAGGAAGGACAAGAAGAAAATCCAAAGAGGTTTCTGGGCAGAATCTGGTACTGATTCCTCTGAGATTGAACCAGAGGAAGAAACTACAAACTTGTGTTTCATGGGAGAAAATCAAAGTGATGAGGAAGAGGTATGTAAACCAACCTATGATGAATTGTTTAAAATTTGTGAAAAAATCTATGCATCATACAAAAAACTTAAGAAGATTCATGCTAGTCTAAAATTAGAACATTCAAATCTACAAAAAGAGCATGATGTTTTTCTCAAAGATCATGCAACGATTGATTCAAATCACATGGCTCTTCTTGATGAATTTGATGAGTTGAACAAAAAGCATTTGGAATTAGTTGATGAACATAATGCATTAAAAGCTTCACACACCTCACTTAAGGTTGATCTTAAGAAATCTAAAGAGATTGAGAACGATGCATTAAAAGGAACTAACTTGAGGATTCAAAATGATTTTGATACATATAAGAAAAATCGGATGACTTCCACTTTTGATTTTAAGCCAGAATCTAGGAAGAGGCATCATAACTCAAATCATTTAAGAAATTCTTTTTTTGGAGTTAGATGTTTCTCATGTGGCATGCTAGGACACATCTCACACACGTGCAACGTTCACCGTAGTACACATTGGGTGTGGAGACCTAAGATGCATGATTCACAGCATACCATATCTGCATTGCACTTTACTCTTCCTAAGAAGGGGCCCAAACCTGTTTGGGTTCCTAAATCTGACTGTCGTTGAGTTTTGCAGGTGTGCTCTCACCAAAGACCTCGTGGGAGCATAGAATAACTGGACATAAGGAGGCTCGCATCTCAAAATTACTTAAACTCGTTGCTTTATCACGTGCTTGAAATGTTTAATTTTTGTGTTTCTTTGTGCTTACTTGGTGGTAGTCTAGGTTGCGTTGTTTTCATTCTTTTTGTTTGTTTTTATGTGTTTTGTCTTCATGTTGCTCTTTAAATTTGGTCTTTCATTTGATGAATTTTTTTTTAAAAGCCTTTAGATTTTGGAGTTTTAGAAATAGTGTTTAGCTTTTTCTAAATTGGTTAATGGGAGTAAATTGTTGATGTTTTTCCTTCTTCTGACTTTGCTTAGTGGTATGATTTTCTTCTCTAAATAAAAGTCTAAACTCAGTTTAACCAATGGCTTTTCATTTAAGATCTTTTTCTTATCTTACTACATTAAATTATCTTATGCATAATAGCCAAAGTTCTTAGATATCATTCAAGCTTTTGAAATCTTGCCATTGCATTTATCACGTGATTTTGATTTTGTGTTGTGGATTGTTCTTCCCTATGTTAGAGAGAGAGCTCCTTTTCTCTAATATTTGGAGGATATACTCACAACTAAGTCTTTTTCTTTAAGGGTATATTAAAGAGTTTTTAGCTTGCAAGAGTTAAAAAGGAAAGAGGCCAATGAAGCCAAATTGAAAAGAAAGCTATATACACAAAAGTGTATCAAAAATCAAAAGATACTCAAAGAGCCAATCAAAGTGACAAGAGGAATAAAATGAGCCCACTAAATGCAAGCTATCCTCTCTTTGGTAAATCTCTTAAAACTTAGAAAACTCATTGATTATGTGATACTTTCAAAGACTTGATTTCAATTTTCATGATTGAGAAAAAATTACTTTGGTTTATTAAATATGAGATATTTTCTTAGTAAACAAGTCTTGAATAGATCTTCTTGTCCTATTTTGTTATTCTAAGTTAGGCCCCTATTTTCGAAAAGAATTTTATACCCTGAAGGATGTCCGATCTAGGATTAACAGAATCAGATATTCTACCTTCTTCTGATTGGGATTTGTTAAATTTCTTGATATCTTGGAATTTTAAAAGTTTAACTTTTGAAAAGAATTCTCATATGATGCCTCCATAAAACAAAAAAAAATTAGAAAAATTAAAATCCAAAAATATTCGTTGTCTTATTTTTATTTTTCTGGGTTTTGACTTCTTTTTCTTTTATTTTATTTTTTGTGAGCCCTGATCATCACCATTCTTCTCTTGATTTCAATATCAAGTCACATCGGCCTGGATGATACTTTTATCGTCCTGGACGATATGACAAATTCTGTTTAAAATCCATCTGCTGACCTTTTTCTGTGCTTGCTGTAACTTATCGTCCTGAACGATCCTATATCATCCTGGACGATTTGATCGAACTCATGGTGATAGTCATGGCTGATAGTATATTTGTCTGGCTGATGCATTTTATGTGCATCGTCCTAGCCGATACACTGGATCGTCCTGGACGATCCACGTGTCAGCACGTTTAAATCCTTAAATTTGGCCCCGGACGATCCATAATTGGACAATCGGCCGGGCCGATCCACTGTTCGTCCTGGACGATACACGTGGCAGTGATCTAAAACATTTTAACTTCGGCCGGTATGATCAATTATTGTGCATCGTCTGCGACGATACACCTAATCGGCCTGGACGATCTGATGTTTCAACGGTCGTCCGGAACTACTCCTCGGGCCGATCGCCTGTGTCTGATCGGCCTGGCCGATATCTGATTGGCCCGGACGATCAGACCGCCTTTTTGACCAATCGGCCTGTACGTAATTATTGAACCATATCGACCTGGACGATGCTGCGATCGGTCAGGACGATATGGCCGTTTCTTTAAACTTAGGCCGTTCCAGCCATGTTTTTCGCTCCTCATCCTTTCTTCTCTTGTGATTTTGCTTAGTTCTCTCTATGGTTGGTGGGAAATGCATCCGAAAAACTTCTGGGAGTTCTTCGAGGGCAAGGATTGACCCTCGTTTTAGAGAAGCAGAAGATGAAGCCGCCTATCATCGTTATAAAGAGTGTGGAATTACTGTCTCCAGAATCATCAATCCTGTCCACATCTCTTACCCGGTAATGGATCTTTTCGCTCACACCTATCTTTGCTTCATTCTGTCTCATGCTTTCCCTTTCAATTCTGAGTTTCTTCAAGAGTTTTTCACAAACCTTTGCATCAACCCTACCTTCACAGCCCTGACCTCCTATGTGAATCGACGCCCTGTCGAAATCACATATCAAGATTGTGTTGATCTTTTATAGCTATCCACCACTGGGGATAAGCTGCACTTAATCGCCTCTGACCCTGATCTTGACTGGTCCACGGCAAATCACTTCCTTCGCCATACCAATGTACCTTACCATGTTGGAGTGAATAGCTCTTTAGTTAAAGATGCTAGGACAATCTAACATGTCCTTCGCACCTCCGTCATTCCAAAAGCCGGCGACCGAATCCACATCACCACTCTGCTTTCACTCACTACTTTCTACATCATGGCTCATAGGGAATTTAATACTGCGGACCTAATTTTCCGATACATTGATCACTTAACCATAATCCGTGATCCAGGCCACAAAAGGAAACCCAATCTAGCCTTAGGACACATCATAGCCTATGTCCTTGAAACCAAATACCAACTTCAGTATCCTATTCCACCAAACCTCCCAACTCCTTTCTACTCAAACAATTCCTTCAGCACCCTTCACAGTACTCGTCTCCACCCTAAGGAACCTAGGGGGGCTAGAGAGGAGGAGGCTCCCGCTCCCGCTCCCTTTCCTGACCCTGTTCCTCCCACCAGCACTCACAGGTTGATCAATTGATTGATAGATTTGATCGATGGGAGACCCATTTTGACGCCTATGTTGCTGCACAGGAGCAGCAACACTCTGAGGACATTGCCCATTACGAGCATCACCGCGCTGAGGATCTAGCCCGACTTGACAGTTTCCTTACTCACCAGCAGCAGCAGCATGACCAGGACATCGCCTGGTTCAATGCTTAGTTTACCACGCTTGCCAGTTACTTTCAGAAGCCACCTCCACCACCTCCATTTGATGATCAGGATCCCTCGTTGTTTTAGTCTGTACTTTGTATTGTTTGTTTCCTGTCTTTTTGTAGTTTGCTTGTTAGTCTTTTGTGATGTTTTTCTGTTGTTTCTGGACCCTCTTTTTGTGATGACAAAAGGGAGAGTAGGGAGTGGTAGGAAAAAACAGTTGTAACTTTGACTTTCTAATAAACCTGTTTCTTTGTTTAATTTTTCCTACTTGTGTTTTCCATCATAAAAAGGGGGGAGATTGTTGCAAATCTATTTTTCATGGCTTATGTTTTGATGATTGACAAACACTATTTCTCTTGGACTGCTTGTTGCTTCTAACTTTTCAGGAATCGAAGATCGGACTATCAAGAAGAAGCCAGTTAAGGATTGCGTAGGTTTAGGGTTGAGTTAGTCTGTACTTTTATTTTTCACTTCTTGAGTCTACTTGTAATGGTCAAAGAGACTAATGCTAAGTAACCCTTCACACACACATTTGAGAGTCTTAGAATTTCTACTTTTACTCATATCGGCCAGGACGATTTTTGGATCGGCCTGGACGATCATGCTTAAAACAGAAAGTCTAAATAAGGATTCTTAATTAAGGTAGCCAACATTAACAAATCGGTCTGGACGATACGTGTATCGACCAGGACGATAAGCTCAAAACAGAAAAAAGTTGCCGCCATAGACAATTAAGGTATACTGTATTTTTAAATTATCGGCCAGGACGATCATAGGATCGGCCTGGACGATATTCATAAATTATGTCATAATTGTTTAGGAAATCAAGGGAGTAATTAAGGATGATTGATAAGATCATATCATCCTGGACGATCGCAGGATTGGCCAGGACGATCCAGTCAAAAACCTTAAGTTACTTCAGGACGATAAGTATCGGCCAGCTCGTATCCAGGGCTATTGTTAGGACGATTTTCATCTGATTTGAACTGATTGACCAGGACGATCGTGAGATTGGCCTGGATGATCAAGCCAATTTTCAATCATCCTTCTTTGCATCCAGGGTGATGCTCTGGCCGATCTTCATTGATTTGTACTAATCGGCCAGGCCGATGTCCATATCGGCCTAGACGATATAGTCGGCAACTTGCAATTAATGAGCTCCTTTGAAGTTCTTCTATTTAAGAGCTCTTGTTCAACATTTTTAAAAGATTTTTGGCTGCTGTCTTGACCTGAGAAGACCTTGAGCAGAGAAAGAGAGAGAGGGAGTGAGAGAGGATCTTGTGAGGGGGAGCTTGTGAGAGAATTCACAAGGGTTGCTTCAAGGATCGCTCTACTTGTTCTTCGTCTAGTGTTTCTCATCCGTGGAAGGGTCGGTAGAGGTAAGGAGTTAGCTTTTGGTTGTGGTTCTCTGCCAGCTTCAGGAGGAAGCAAAAGGAAGTAGGTTCTCTACCTTGCGGGGTGTGGCAAAAAGGAGGTTATTTGTGAGGGCTTCTCCGCCTAGCCGTGGGGGCTAATGGAGAGTCACGTTTTGTAGTGAAAAACTTGGAGGGTGCCTCCAAGGAGTGGATGTAGGTCGAGTTGACCGAACCACTATAAATTTCTGTGTTCTTATTTTTTGCTTCCGCACTTTTATTTCCGCATCGTTGTTTTTCTGTGGTGATTTTGGTTTGTGATTTTTATTCTTTGAGAAAATAATTTTTTTTTTTAAATGCCAATTCACCCCCCCTCTTGGTTAGCTTGGGCCAGTTCTATAGGGCTTAACATCCCTAGTGAACTTTCATCCTATTCCTCCTAATTTTCCATCTACTAATCCTTTTGCGAGTAATTAGGGTGTTTTGCCATCCATTATGGAGCTTAATTCTAGTTAGGTTAATGGAAGTGTGAATTTGGCTTTATGCAATGAGGTTGTTAATGTTGGTGAGGGTCATTTAGAAAACTATTGTGATGCTGGAAACTTTAGTCTGCCTGAACCTATGGTTGTTATGTTGTTCCTCTTGCAATTATCTTGGTTAGTGATGTTGGGCTTTTTTTTTTTTACCCCATGTTTTTGTCCTCTGATAGTCTTGATGTTGATGACAATGTCAAGGAGAATTTGAGTGTTTTTAATGCTAATATTGATGTTTTGGAGGTAGTTGATCATGTTGTTACTATCACTGATTGCACCATGCAAGAGGCTTATGATTCTCTAGCTATAATTGTGAAGGATCCATTATGTTTAACTCATATTGTCTCTCTTAACATGGAGGTGGTAACATGGAGTTGTGTTGTGTTAACAATGTGGTGGTAAATGATTCATTTAGTGGAATGCCTGATGCTACTATTGGACCTTCTATGCCCACTTCCTCCTTGATAATTTTTGAAGGAGCGGATGATATTCCTATTTCTATTATTTCTAATGAGCATTTGAAAGCCCATCTAGAATTGTCTTTGTCTGATTCTTGTGTGATCTAATCTGATTGGCTTGACATACACTTATCCTCACATGGTAAGATGGAGGGGGATTAATTAGAGGGAGATAAGGGGGAGTTTTATGCTTGGTTTAATTTGAATGTGAATCACAATGTTGATAAGGCCTTCTCACATGGAGGTGGAAAACATCGGCGGTGTAAACCCAAAGAAGTAATTGTAATGGTTATACTATCATTGGGGCCTTCTTTTTTTTGGTCATTATATGTCACTGTGTTGGCTACTTGGAATTCAAGTTTTGTGGATTTGGTTTGCTTTTATTTAGTTGGAATTTTGTGCTGGGGGTTGGCTTTGTAGTTGTAACATTTATTTTGTGGGTAATGATGTGGAAGCTTTGTGTTCACTACCTGGACAGTCGTGGCTTGTTGGAAACCACAGGTGGTGCTTTATCTTCTCTTTTGACTATGTGGATTATTGCTTAAATTCTACTCTAGATGGTCCAAGCTTGGTGTCTAGGTGGTTACAGGGAGCGTTGAGCTAATTATAGAGCTTGACTGGCTTTTTCACCATCATCACTATTTTTTCTCTTCTTTTCTAATTTTTTCCCAGTAATCCTAATTTATTCTTATTTAAACTTGGTTGCATCCTCCTTTATTTTATTAAATAAACTCACCTTTTCTTAAAAGAAAAAAAAGTGGGTCTCAAAATAAGTTTTTTAAAAACCTTGAGAAAGTGTTCAATGGCACACCTTGGGAATAAAAACACTGCAAAGTGTTAATCAATAACATGTCCTCCGGTATCTAACAAAATTGTATTTAATTTTTAGAAAATTTGTGTGTCTATATTTTTGCAATCTATTAACTATCACATGTGGAACATGATTAATCATAACTCATTCTCCACTTGTCTAGCACCTTATGCATTGATGAACCATATAAGTATGACACATTAACAAAATTCTTTTACAATTCACACAATCTTGCTTATCAGCTTTTATCTTAAAAAAAGGAATAAACACACTCATTCTCCACTCGGTTAGCAACTTTTAATCTTCAAAATAATATTAAAAATTTAGTAAGAGAAAAAGATTCAAACCTTCGGGGCTTTCGATTTAGCCAGAGTGATTGATGGGTTTCGACGGCTGACTGCAGGCGTGATCGATGGCTGGAGTAAGGGCATAATCATCGTGATGGGTTTCGCGGCTGACTGCAGGCGTGATCGATGGCCGGAGTGAGGGCATAATCGTCGGCTAGAGTTACGGTGTCTTCGAACAGATTCCTACGGAATGATTCAGAGGCGAGATAAAGGGTGAGTGGAGTGGCATCTGGAAACAAATGAGGATGAAAGGTTGGTTTAGCCAATTTTATGTCAATTTTTAGCAGTTATCTGGTGGTTTCGACTACAAAAAAAAATACTTAACATCAGCTACTTAGCCGACGGTAAAGACGACACAAAAATAAAAAATTGGCGGCCTAACTGGGGGTTTTTTTATCATCGGCGTTTCCAGCTGTTCATTATTAAATATTGTAGAGTAATTACCAGTAGTTATATAGACGGTTAAATCATCGGTAATTCCAAAGGTTATTTGACCGCCTGTAATTGATAATTTTTTTGTAGTAATTCAAGTTAGATATACATCTCCATCTCGTATTATTAAAGACATTATGGATGAATTTTTTTTAATGAATAGATTTATGAGGATAGAGACTTTAGATGAGTGAATGCTAAATGTCTAAACTATTCTTTTGTACACTTATATCATAAGATTATATGAGACTCTCTACCTTTACTACTGGAAAAAAAAATTGGGATAGATTATGCATTACTTATGATGGTACTAATGAAGTAAAATAATTACGTTTAAATATTTTAAATATTTTGTTGCATGAAACTAAATGAGATTATCTCAGACATGTCAACTATATTTAATAAGATAGTGACATCTCTATATGCTTTAGGTGGATAATTACCAAACTCCAAAAAAATTAATAAATGTTTTTATTATGTACCTAGTGATTATAATGCAAAAGTTACTGCTATTTTTGAATAAAATGATTTTTACTGTTTAATCCATTGATAATCTACTTGGCTCACTAATTTTTTATGAACAAAATGTAAGCAAAAGATTGCAGGATGCAGGAGAGAAAATGAAAGAGAAGACAATGGCATTAAAGGCTAATGACTCTTATAGTAATAGATCTAGAGCTGATGAAGACAATGATATAACAATGATGACCACATAATTCAACAGCTTTCTAAAACAAAAGAAAAGATGTCATCAATAATTGAGTAAAGGTAAAATAGACATAATTATTAAAGTTTCTTTTAGCACTATCTATTATATATGCAAGATGCCAGGACACTTAAGGTCTTAATGCTCCTACTTGAAAACTCAACCTACCAAGGAGAAGGGTGGGGAAAAGTCAAATTTTAGAAGGGGAAGCAAAGGATGTTTAAGGCTTTCTTGGCAGGTTCAGCTTTAGTCCCTTAGAGTAAGAACCTGAGGACAAGGTAACAAATTTATATTTAATGTATGATAATGACATTATTAACTCCAACCATGATGAGGTATGTGAACTTACCTATGATGAGCTATTTACTATTTTGGAAAAGATGCATGAGTCATATATGAAACTAAGGATGTTGCATGCCAATTTAAATTTTTTTTTTTTTTTTGAATTAGAAAGGAGCATGATAGACTTAGAATTAAGCACATTTATTTAGATAAAGAGCATGCAACTTTACTTGATGATTATGATGATCTAAACAAGAAGCATCTTGATTTAATTAAATTATATTAATCCTTGAAATATGAAAATATTGAATTAGAGCAAGCATTTAAGGAATTAGAAGCACTTGCAATTGATCTGGATTTTAATGAGCATGCATTAAAACTTGAAGATGAAAGCTTTAAGAGTGCAAATGAGTTTTTGAAAGAAAAATTTTATGCACTTCAAAGCAATAAACCACCCCCTACACTAGCATAAGAGTATAACCCCAAAATACATCATATATTTCATACCCTAGAAGAAGGCACTACCTCTCACATAGGCTAATGATTCCTTTTCTAAGTGTTATATGTTATTCTTGTGATGGTAGGACACAACTAACACTTATGTTATACACCATAAAATACATCTTATGTGGAGGCCTAAACAAAATACATCTTAGTATACCATGCTTATTATTCATTCATTAAATAATAAGGTGTAATGTAAACTTACATGGGGACCAAAATCTAACCTATGATTGAAATTATAGGGATGCTCTCACAAATAGCCTTATGATAGCATGTGGTACTTGGATAGTTGATGTTCATGACACATGATCAAAGATGTTAAGCAATTCATCATGTTGGAAGCTAGGGCTGGGGCAAGGTTACATTGGGAGATAAGACCACCAAGAAAGTGGTTGGTACATGTATGGTTGGTAACTCTAAAAGTTTTATTATTAAAAAATATTTTAGTAGTAGATGCAATGAAATATAACTTACTTAACATTAGTCAACTGTGTGATAAAGGATTTGACATGAAATTTTTATTTACTAAATATTTGATTAGCCTAAATGGAAATATTATTATAGAATGAAAAAAGGATAAATAGCATTTACATGCTCAGTTTGAATTATGATGATTATTTAAAATTCTTTATGTTCAAAAATTGATGTTGATGAATCATGGTTGTGGCATGAATATACTTAGTTAAATAACTCTGAAAGACCTAGTTAGAGGCATACCCAAGTTAGATTTCTCTAAGAACCACCTATGTGGTGCTTGCAAATTAAAAAAAACATTAAATCATCTTTTCATTCCATTAAGGACAACACCACCTCTAGGCCACTAGAGATCTTGCAAATAGAATTGTTTGTATAGTTAGCTTAGGTGGGAAAACCTATGGATTTTTATTAGTTGATGATTACTATAGATTCATAAGGGTTTGATTCTTATTTCATAAAATTGAATTGTCTAAGGAATTTAGAATATTTTCTACTTGGATTCAAAGAAATTAGGATGTGAAATATCTACTATTCATAGTGACCATTATGGAGAATTTGAGAATGACAGGTTTGAATCTTTTCGTAAGAAGTTAGGAATTAAACATAACTTTTATACCCCTAGAAACCCTTAGTAGAATAGATTAATTGAAAGAAAAAATAAAACCATAGTGGAACCTACTGTGGTAGAGTTAGCTGAATATTCTCTCCCTAGATATTTTTGGGCAGAAGTAGTGAATAATGCTTGTTATGTTCTGAATAGGGTAAATATTAGATCAAACTTCAGGAAGACACTCTATGAGTTACTTAAGGGTAGGACTCCCAATCTTCCATATATTTATGCCTTTTGATGTAAGCGCATCTTTTTTATAAATGGAAAATCTCATATAAGAAAATTTGATCCCAAATATGATAAACGACTCTTCTTAGGTTATTCCTCTATACGAAAAGCTTATAGAATCCCGAATAAGAGGAATTTAGTTATAGACAAGTAAACACATATGATATTAGATGAATTTGATAAATCTGGTAAGCCTAGGTTAGAAGAAGAAGAGGAGGAGAAGGTTACAGAAGGGGTAAAATATGTTGACCTAGGATATATAAAAGAACCTTAGGAGCCATTACCTAGATAATGGTGATACTCATCTAGTCAACATAGGGAGCTATCATAAAAAATCCATAGGAGTTAGAATTGGGCTTGGAAATAGTAAGGATGTTAGTCATTCTCCATTCATCTCTACTAAAGAAAACTCAAGTGTAAAATTAAAACCTATTTGATGAATTTCATATCTTAACTATATAAGAAAGTTAAAATAATTTATTAGGAATGATGTAAGGTTTTTAGTTAGTAGTTCTAAGGATGAGAGTATAGTAAGTACCAAGTGAGTTTTAAACAATTAGATGAATGATTTTGGAACAATAAGTAGAAATACCAAGATTAGTAGCTAAGGGTGTACAATTAAGTTAAAGGCATTGATTTTGAAGAGACCTTAACCTTTGTAGCAAGGTTAGAATCCATTAGAGTGTTGTTAGCCTTTGCTTGATTTGGAGGTTTCAAGTTATATCAAATGGAAATAAAGAGTACATTCCTAAATGGGGTAATCAAGGAAGATATTTTTTTAGAATAACCCCCTAGATTTGAAAATAAAACCTTTTCCAATCATGTGTATAAATTGTATGGGTTGAAGCAAGCACTTAGAGCATAGTATAAGAGACTTCAAATATTTCTCCTAGATATATCTTTTATTAAGGGTAGTGTAGATACCACCCTATTCCTAAAGAAGGTAGGAGATGATCATCTTTTTGTTCAAATATATATGGATGATATACTAGTTAGTTTAATGAATGAACAATATTTATAATGATTTCTGAAAAGCTATGAGTAGAGAGTTTGAGATGAGTTTTCTGGGGGAGCTGATACATTTTCTTGATTTTAGTGTGAATCAATGGGAAGATGGTACAGTCCTTAGTCAAAGTAATTATATCAAAAATATTCTAAAGAAGTAAAAGATGGAAAATATTAAATAAATTAATATGCCCATGAGCTCTACCATTCAATAAGAGAAGGATCCTAATGGAAAACCAGTAGGTCAAAAAGCGTATAGGGGATAATAGTATCACTTATGTATTTGTGTGATAGCAAATTATATATAATATTAAATGTTTGCCTATGTGCTAGATTTCAAGATGATCCAAAATAATCCCATATGATAGCAGTTAAGTGAATCCTTATATACTTTCTAGGCATCCAAAATTTAGGTATTTGATATCCTAGTCATAATCTTCATTTAAAATTAATATATATTCAGACTTAAAAATTTGCAGGGTTTAGAATAGATAGAAAAGTACTTTTTAAACTTTTTAATTCATAGGACTATTAGTAGTTTTTTGATCCAATAGGAAGGAAAATTCAATAGCTCTATCCAACGCTTAGGTGGAATATATATCAATAGGAAGCTATATTGCTCAAGTCTTATAACTAAAGCAATAAATCCAATTGATCTTGGACTATCTCTTAGGACCATTCTAATCATATGTGGTAACATTAGTGTCATATGCATTTTAAAAAAGTGTAATTTAACACCCCTAGACTAAGCATATAGACATTAGACACCATTTCATTAGAGATCTTATAACCAAGGCACATATAAAACTTTATCATATAGTAATTGAGGACCAACTTCCAGACATTTTCATCAAACCCTTAAAACTTAACACCTTTAGCACTCTGAGGACAAGACAAGGTGTTATTGACATTCATGCTTGATTAAGGAAACGAGCGAAATCAATAACTTGTGAAGTCGTATATTTTTTGCAGTTTCCATTTTTGTTTAATTTTTTTTTTTTGTTTATGTGTTCAATATTCCTATTCAGTAAATTTTTTTTATCATCACACACCACTCTAACAAAAAAAGAGAGATAAAAATTGTTTCCATCATAATGTATAAACCTCATTCATGCTATTGATTTGCATACTTATGCACATCCTCACGGCCTATGAAATCAATGATACAAATATGACCAAAAATTAAAGATCATACAATATAATAACCTACTTTGTATTGTATGATACTCGTGTCATTAGCCATTGGATGAAATCTTTTTGGTCGATATGATATTTACATCCAAATCATCATTTATTAACATTTGTTCATGTTGCATGATGTTTTAGTCAAAGATCATATAGGTTGACTCCTCAAGATATTTGATTTATCGAAGATTGTCCTGTGTAATTCTGATCATACTATATAATTTGTCCAACTTTTTTTTTCTAATCTTCCTGGATGAATAAACTTCTTCTGATCATACTATACAATTTTGATCTTATTATATGATTGGCTAAAAAATATTTTAGGAGAGGGAAGTATAAGTGCTTTCAATCACAAAACCATCCCTTTTCTTTTCTTTTAGACTATTTTCCTTCATTTTGGAATGGCAAGAGGAAAGCTTTCTAGGATTCTTGTAGGCAACACTTCTAGACGTCCTCTAGACACTTAGTTTCATAAAGTAGGTGATGAAGATGCCTTCCACCAGTACAAGTCTGCTTGGATAATTCCATCCAATTTCATTAACGAGGATGTCCTTAACATTCATGTTCTAAACCTCTTTGTTGACACCACTCTCCACTGCATTCTATCCTTAGCTTTCAATTTAACTATTAATTGCTCATTGAATTTTTTTCTAGTCTTAAAGTCAATAGTGAAGGGATAACCCATCATATCCTTCATAATATAGTCATTCATAAAGTAGGAGATAGGGTCAAAATTACACCTCTTCTATGCCTAATTGCCTATTTTATTATTTTCAAAATAAATTTAATGCAGTGGACCTGATTATCCACTAAATTTAAATTTTAACAAGCATATAAAATCCTAGAAATAAGTTTAAGTAAAATCTAACACTAGCTTTTGTCCAGTAATCCGAATAGAACCTGCAATATCCTGAACCACATGATGAAATTCCATTATTCTACTCCAACAGCTCCTTTCACACCCTTTATAGTGAAAGACACCACCACAGACATTAGATGGTGGATCTTGAGCCAAAGAAGGCATGGGCAGTTCTAGCACCAACACCTACATATGATAATGACTCTATAGTGGAGCAAGTAGACCAACTAAAGATACAAATAGCCACATATTATCAAAATACTTGTAATTAATGGGAGTGGCTTCACCAATAACATGAACTGCTCAAATAGAAACATCAGCATATCCAACAACCGAGCAAGGTTGATTGAGCCTGGTTTCATGATCAATCTTTACCATTAATTAGAACTTTCAGCCACAATAACTTCTCATTTTTTATTGTTTTATCTTTTATTATCTTTTTTTTTTTTTTTTGGATAACATTATTTTTTCCCTTTTGATGATGTCAAAAGGGGAAGTAGAAAGTTGGTAGAATAAATCTTTATTATTAGTAAAATATCTTTACTGTGTTTAATTCTATTTTTATTATATTTTTTCCTTCTTTCCTTTTATCCTTATTATATTTTTATATAATTAAAATGAAACATCTCCCTATTTTATAAAAAAACTAAGTAACTAAGGAGGAGATTAGGAGGTAAATAAATTAAATAAAAAATTCAAATTATATAAAATTTTTCATCGTGAAAAAGGGGGAGATTGTTACAATGTTGGGTCCTGTACTTAAGATTTTGAAGATAACAAATATTATTGTTTTTTTTTTGTTCTACTAATATTATTATTAGATTATTATTTTGTGCACACAAGCATTTCATGTATGTCATATACCATGAAAAAGGTTGATCTTCAACTAGGTAGAATAGGTTTGATCTTTTTGCAAAGAATTTATATTTTTTATTTATTTAATATTTATATTTCTTAAGACATGAGTCCTATAATAGGTGTATTCCATCTTGGAAATCATGCACTCACACATCAGGAGGACAATGAAGTAATTTGATTTATGTGAAGATCAAATTATAAGATATGTATTGTACTATATAATCTGCATAAAACAAGGATTAATTAAGTAGGCTAGTTGAATTAATTTAAATTAGAATTAATCATACTATACAATTCACTCATACAAGATGACTAGTAGAAATTAAGATCCTTATCACCAATCATGAATTAGGAAACATTTTAAAATTCAAAATATAAACTAATATTATTGTACTATATCAACAAATCTTGCCTAATCTAATCCTATAATTAGGTAATCACATCAGGATTAATTGATCCTTAAGATCATATTTTACGATGTCTTTACTCGTACTGCATGACTCAATTTTCTCTTAGGATGATTTTTAATTGCCACATATCATGCTAGAAAAAAATCTTATTTGATTTAACTAATCATATTATATGATCCTAATCTCATACATGACAAACTGTTCAAGAAATTGAACTAATCATGTAGGACCACTTTCATCATATAGAATTAACTAGATAAATTAATCTAATCATACAGTATGATGGCCAATCATATTGTAAGATCAAAAGCAACATAATAAAAATTTTAGGGTTTTTTAAGACCTTATATTTAAACTTTGTCCACAAACTTTGAAAAATATCTTTGGATATTGAGAGAGTTCAATAAGAGTCCCATGAGAAGTCTCAAAGTTTTGAGAGGGAAAATGAGAAGTTGTGTAGGAGGGAGAAGTAGTGTGAGGAGGTTCACATGGTAACTCCAACCAAGCCTCTACCTTGGTTTTTCCAAGGTTCTTCGCAATTCTTTAGGGTTACTTTGGGGAGAAAGTTTTCTAGGCCAGAAATCATCGGATTCTTTACCTCATCGGGAGGGTAAAAAGGATTCCAGGTTCTTTGCCTTACTAGGAGGGTGAAAAGGGTTCCAAGTTATTTTCCTGCTTTTATAGGGTAGAAAGGATTTAAGTTCTAAGCCACACGTGGAAGGGTCAAAGTGATTTTGTAAAAATTCTTCGTCTTTGTGTGAGACATAAAGGAGAGTCACTAAAGATTTAGTATAATAGTCGGATATGAGGACACCGAGGAGTTGATGTAGGTCAAGGCTAACTTAACCACTATAAAATTCTATTGTGCTTGTCCTTATCTCTTTTTAACGCTTGTTTTTTTCTACATTCTTATTTCTTGCATGTTTACTTTCATTCAAATATGAGTTCAGAAATATTTATATTATTATTTTACTTAACTTATACTAGAAAAAATATATATTTTTATATTTATTTTTTTTAGTAAATTAAAACAAAAAAATATTTGATTTTGGATATCATTAGCTTTTACATTACAACGACTTATTTTTAACTGAAGTTGTGAATTTGGTTTAAATTTTTAAAAAGGGGATTTTGAAAAAGAAATTTTTTAAAACACCAATTCAACCCTTCTCTTCGTGTGCCGTTGGGCAATTCAAGCTGGCCTAAAACCTCAAATTGAACTTTCAAAAACCCTCTCATTTTTAGCGCTCTCTAGAGCCTCAAATTGCTAAGGATTGGTTGTTAAGGATAGAGATGTTTATCAATGATATGTCGTATCCAAAGTGTCACAAAGTATTGTTAACTATATTTCTATTTGATTGTGAGCTGAAGTGCTACTATGTAGGCCACCAAAGGAAGAAGCATCAAGGAAAAATCAACATAAAATTTTTTTGGAAGCAATTTTTGAGAATTTTATAGACTAGTTTATAGTTTATCTGCCATACAGTGGATGTAAGAAGCTTTTATAAGGTTAATACAATGGGATTGAACTATCATGCAATATGAAGCTGAGTCACCCTTGGCTAAGTATACCCCAAAGTTGGTTAGAAATACCCAACAAAAGTGGTATCATTTTTTGAGAGGGCTTAGAGATAAATTGAGCATCCCTTAGTCCTTTTGAGGGTTAACAACTTTTTAGAGTTGGTAGAGAAAGTGCGATTAATAGAGAATGATCTTGTAGTACCTTAGTATAAATGGGATATAAATAGGAAGAGATTTGGTAGGGAAGTATCTAAGAACAATTCAAGAGGGAAGAAGAGTAAGGCTACACTTAGCTTTTTTGAGAATGTTCTGGTGACAACTTTTAACACAAGGCTAGAGTATACATACTATGGAAGGAGACATTAATTTTTTTATGGATAGTATTTTAGGTGTAGTTATTATGGGAACAAGAGAGTGATTTTTCATTAAAATGAATTTGAAAGAAAGATAGAGTCTAGATAAGAGTAGTTAAGATACGCTTAGAGATAGAGAACTTCTCCACCTAGATTGTGTAGTGAGGGTTCTACAAGTAGAGGTGGAGAAAGAGCGGCAAAAATGAGACTAAGTGGAAGTCAAGTGGGACTTATTACCATATTTATGAATGACACAGTTTCATCTAGAGTTTATAATATAATTTAGCAGGAATAGAGAAATTTAGCTAATAAGGTTCTAGGTATAGATCTTAATCCTAATGAATCTTATTAAATACTTCTTAAACTTTTGTGCTACATATTTAATTACTATTGATGGATTTTTTTGTCTTATTAGATTAAACTCAAATTATATTATGAGCTAGGTGATTTAGTTTACCTACTAAAGATTGAATGATGATCATCCAAGTTTGTTTAGTAATGAAATGTTGCTAAAAGAAGGATTTATAGTATTACATTTGATTCAATTTGAGTTGCTATTGAAGAAAAATCGGCTTAGCAAGTATGAAAACTATGTCGTTTGTAGTGGAAAGGGACAATGGCTTTATAGCTGGACTGAAAAGGAATTTATTTCTAGAATATTAAAATAGGAAATTTATATCTTATGTTTATGAAAAATGAGAGTAAATTTTCACTTTCACTAGAAAAGATTCCTAGGGTAAATGGATTTTCTAATGTATTCTTTAATGAATTAGTAAATTTAGTGTCCAATTAAGAAATGATATTTTATATTTAAGATCATAATCTTAAGAGTTAGTGGGTAGAAGTTTTTTTTTTTTTTTTTTTTTTTTTTTTTTGACAAATAAAAGGGTACAGCATATACAAGAATAGGACAGCTCCGAGCTACAACAAGCACAAGAACAAAAATTAAAACCAAAAAATACCAATTGGACCAAAGAAAGCATTGAGAGTGGAAAAGGCCCCCAGCACCAACCACGAGGCTAGCACAGACCATCCATAGGAGACAAAACCAAAATAAATGCGACACCTAAGTTGCCAATCAGCCAATCCAAAGAGGGGAAATAGAGGCCTCCTCATCATAATCCAATCAACACCGAAACCACAAAAGCAATCAACAAAAAACCACCACTAAAGTCACTAGCCCAATTACTTCCTTCCTCTGCATTTAAATTTACCACGACCATGACCAGGAAAACAACCTATTACATCTTTCTCAAAGTCAACACAATCAACTTCTTCCCACTAGAATGAGAAGACAGGGCATTCTCTAAGTAAAGCCAATCAGTTTGAAACAAAACCAAATTGTTAACGGACTTAGCCACATGATCTTACATTTCATCATTCGACAATATAGAAATAGGGATGTTCACATAATTATCATTACCCTCAACACCACCTTTAGGCATATTTAATGAAGAGGAAGCAATATCCCGATTATGGGCCACACCACACCCAGATGCCACCTGAATAGGAGAAACATATAATATCTGTTTAGATGGCACAGTAGGAGAAACAGAAGACCTAGATAGCTCAGCAAACACCCCAGGCGCAATAGCCTCACCCAAAACATATGGGGCAGACACAGTACCCACATGAGACAAAGCTAATTTGGAATTAAAACCACCACTAATGTCACTAGCACAAAAATGAGATGTCAGGACAACAGGCTCGAGCCTGACCACACCAAGATCCGCTTGAGGAGACATAAACACAGGTAAAACACCCTCAACCGCTACCACCTAATTAACAAAAAAATAAAAATAGGTTCACAATCTAACACAGCCACAACATTAGAAAATTTGCAGAGAGGAGGAATTGATCTCAATAGGATCCACAAGTGATAAAGCAATAGGAGATAGAGCAACTAGTTTAAGACTCAAATTAAAAATAGTATTATTCCCTAAATCTAAATATGGCACATCAACAACAGGAATATCCTTCTGTAATGGGGGAAGAGATAATTAAAAATACCACATTTCGACTTGTAATGACCTAAGGATTTACAATGCAAGCAATACAAAGGAAAATCCCCTAGTGTAACCGACTGGACATAGCTCAAACTGTCCGGGCCAACCCAAATCTTGTGAGGAAATTGCTTAGAGACGTCCAATTCAACCAATACCTGAGAAACTAAGGGGCGAGAACCAAAAGAGGTAGCATGATCAATTTTTAGGGGGTGACCAAAAATAGAGCTGAGGCCTTGAAGAATCCTCAGAGAAAAGAAACGAGGTCTCAAATTCAAGAAAGACACCCAAATAGGGATTATGGGAGATTCAACATCCACATCAAAAGAAGGCGACCATTTAATCAAACACATGTAACAGTTGTTCATGAAATAAGAATGATGCACAAAGATACGACAATAATCCATATCATTCCCTAATTATATCAAAACATTCTTCAGATTCAGAATTGTAATAGAAAAATCTCCAATGAGTTTCAAATTGAAAAAGAATTTTCTAATGGCCTCAAGGGATGGCCTGTTGGTCGAAAACTTCCCCACCAACGCAAAATTGAAAGGAGCAGCAAGCCACAAATCTCCGCCTTAGAAATCCATAAAGAGGGAAGGCCACGATGAGTAGAAATTTAAAGTTCAGGAAAGGGAGAGACATTACCAAAAAGTAGAGTGCATGAGGAGAATTATAAAAAATAAATATCCATTACCTCAAATTGTTAATTTATTTGTTCAACTGAAATAATTAATTAAGATTTCCAAGTAGAAAATTGAATAGTATGAGTTAAGGGTGAAGAAAATGATGTGAATGAGATAGCACTCAGTAATATCATTTTGACAAATTATTACACCTACAAATTTTGTGAACTTATTAATCAAGTGTTCAAGTCATGTGTAGATAGATTTTGTGATTGTGTTTATAATAATAATAATAATAATAATAATAATAATAATAATAATAATAATAATAATAATAATAATAATAATAATAATAATAATAATAATAATAATAATAATAATAATAATAATAATAGAAGATTATACTAGTCATTTGGTACTTATGAATTTCAAGCATTTTTTGGCATATTGTAAAGATTTGGATTGTGTATTAATACTATATAAGAAATTGATAATATGTCATCCAGACAATTGAAATCATATGAAAAGAACTAGCTTATGCATGACTTAGAGTTAAAAACATCTAATTTGAAATTTAAGTTCCATAACACTACAATAATTCATATTAATTAATTAAAAATTTTAGCTCAGTGTTCAATATCAACATGGGAAGGCTGAATCTTGTTATAAATGATTTGAGTAAGATGTCTAAAACAATAGTGAAATTAAAAATTTTGAGTGAAATTGTATTGATATCTAAAATAGGAAGTGCTAAATTTGGAAAATTTAAAAATAATCGACACGTGTACTAGCATTTTTTATAAATGATTATGTAATTGACTTCATTTGAGATAACTCAAGAGATTTAGGAAATTTATAACGAAAATAAGAAATTGATTAAATAAGTAAAATTAGAAAAGTAAGAAGATTATAGTTAACTATGACTCTATTATGACTTACTTGTATGAGGAAAGGATTTGTAGGTTTAGAATTGGCCGAGATGTTACTAATAAAGTTAGAGTTTGATCGTCTGTTTATAGATTATTACTGTCTATGGTTTGTATCCATAATGTATTGTGTGTATCATCATTAAGGAGATGGATAATAGTTGAAGTAAGGAAAAATTTAGAATATCAAAATATAGATAGTTTCTAAATTGACTTATAAAGAAGAATTTGATTGCACACAGGTTTATGATGTGAAATAGTTACAGAGTAAGCAAATTCTTATAATGGGAGTTATGTAGAAGCACATATACTTCGTAAGAAGACAGATCAAAATAAGCAGCTTTATCTGATCTATTTTGATTGCCAACTAGTAGTCAAATTTTAAAGATGATATTTTTCTAGGAAGGGGAGATTATAATAATTACTTCTACAATGATAGAATCATCTGATAACACTAATTTGACCTAGTATGAATTGAAAGATTATGTGACATTAGATATATTCTATGTGATGTTTAGAGTTATCTTTATGGATTTGAATTTGGAGTAAAAATTGATTAGTTGAGAATTACCCTTAAGGACCCTACATCCTTCTGAAAGTGGTGCTTCCCTCTCTGTCTGTCACCAAAACAGTGCTTTAATATGGGTTCCAAAAAGTGGTGATGTGGAACTAGAAAGCTGAGTTTTTATTCCAAGGTCTCAATTATGAAGTTCTAGAATCCTCCCTTCAAGAGCGCTCTGCACTGGGAATATTGGAACTACAATGTTAGTTAAAAGTTTTGGAAAAATATCTAAATATAGTAAGAAAATTTAATAAAAATTTAACCCCTTTATTAATTAGCCTCATTTGGCCGGGACAAGAAATAAGAGGAAAGGAATAAGGGTAGAGGAGGAGACAGAAGGGAAATTTAAAGGTCTTTAGGCCAATTTTGTCCATTAGATAAGGGGTAAAAATTATTTATCTTAGGCTATCATTGCCCTACCTTTGATTTTATTAGTTTTGATTATTTTAAATTAACTAGATTTTAATTTGGTTAGAATCCATAAATTTTGCAATATCTCTATGTTTAACAAACTTTCACAATGTAACTTTAACATGTTATTATTTTGGTGATTATACACTTATATACGTGACCTTGTTGAAATTTGATCGGTTATTTCTACATATTAAAAAAAATGTTCTAAATTGAATATTGAAGAAAAAGTATAAGAATTGATGGATAATTATTAAATCTTGTGAAATCTAAGGATATGCTATACACATTTGCACATTTCTTTCAGTGAGATCATGCATATTTGAAAATGAGTATATTTACATTTTCTTATGAGTCTCATTTTTCCTAAATATGTACTTCACATGCAATGTAAATGATATAAATAACTAAATTTTGAGCATGATTTCAATTATTTATTTTATTATACATGATGTGAAATATGAGTGTGCCACAAAGGCTACCTACTATTTTGTTTAGATTGGTGGGGACATGAAACCTTGCATATGTCTGTGGGCTAATGAGCTTTCTTTAAAATTAGTTTAGTAGCGTAAATTAAATACAATATGGGAGGTATAAGAGGACAAGATATAATTACAATATGAGTGATCACTCATGTACATGATTCCACCTGATTGTTCCACATAATACAATACTATATGATATGACATGATACCTTACCTAATTCACATGATTGGAATGGGAGAAACTTCCACGCAATCTAATTAGCAGTAATTCCTAACTTACAATATATATATATATATATATATATATATATATATATATATATATATATATATATATATATATATATATATATATATATATATATATGACATGCTACTTTATATGAGGATGTGATGTAACATGGCATGTTATGACACCTATATTTCATAAATGATTTGGGGAAAATCATTTGATATGATATAAATAATTAGAATTCATGCCCTACACACACACACGTGTGTGTCATGACATGTTATTATACATGATGAGATGAATTACTTATAATAACTTTGATGTGATATGATGACATGTGTTGTCTTATATGATAATATAGTTTGATTAGTCAAAACTCATGATGTACTAAATTGCATAACATCTATGATTATTTCACTACAGAAAAAATACCAATTACCGAAGGTTTTTTCTGGCGGTTAGCATTACTTTTCCAGTGGTTTTTGAAACTACTAGCTATTTTTTGGCGTTTTGTATAATGCATGTATAAAGTGAATAGGAAACAAATTGCGGCGGTCAATATCCAGTGATTAACTTTATCGGCAACTTTCAAGTGGCATAAACAACCAATAAATTTTGACGATCATAGCATTGACGGCTGCTAGTTAAGTACCGACAACTTATCGGCCATCCCAAACACCGATTTTATTGAAGGCTCTATTACCGGTTAACCACCATTTTATGGGCGACTATATGAAATTTTTTGTGGTTAAAATAAGTGTTTGGAATCAAATTTTTTGGCGGCCAAACTGTAGGTTAGTTGCCAGAAACTATAGCATTAAAAAAAAAATTGTCAGCCCGCCTCTATTTACTCCAATTTCCATAATACCTGCACAAAATTCAAAGCATATATAAAAAATAAGGGAAACACACCATTATAATCAACCCACAATTGGAGTCCAAAATAAACATATATAACATTAAAACGAAATTCGTAATAAACATAACCAAATGTTTAAGCAAAGAAATCTATATGTTCTACAATAAATAAAACATATGAAATCCACAATAAGATGTATAGAATACACCAAAAAGTTCGTTAAAAGAGCACTAATAATCCTTCGTGTCTTCGCTGCCTTGTGATTCATGTGTCAGCTCTTGCTCTTTCTTATTTTGATTTTCATCTCTATAGGTTCATAGCTCTGCCTGCATCTCATTTTGAACCTTTCTAATCGATCTCTTCTATCCTCTCATTAGGGTAGCAACCCTCAGGCTAACACTGACAGCCTGGCCGAGGTTTATTATACATCCTCTAATTCCAGCAATGTATTATTAAAAATCGTTAGAAAATACTGGCGGCCAGACAGCTGGTTTAACCGCTAGTAAAGGCCGTCTGTAATCCCTGATTTTCCTGTAATGTTTGATGATGTAGTTTGACTATATATAATGAAATAACTTCATAAACATTTTTACATGATATAGTCGCTCAAAAGACATGCTTTAAAATGATAATCATGATTATGATTGCACTGCATATAATCTCAGTGCATGAGTAGCATAGAGAATCAATTTATTCATGTGATATTACATATGACACTTGTATGTACATGGCATAGATATTAATTTATTCAACTGTTTAATGTTTATATTGATATCATGGTTGTTTAAATTCAAATCATTTTATATAGTTGAAGGTTTTCCGTACCTACTGAGTTGTTTGCTCATTTTATGTATGTTTACATCTTTTTAAGAAAGGGTAAGAGCCCAGAGGAGGAAGACCATGATTTTATATAAATTCTTTTAATTTCTGTTATAGAAGGATTTTGAAATCATGGAATATTGTGACACATATAACAAACTTACCGGAAGAAGCAAGATTATTGCATATGAATATTTTTTTAAATAATGTAAATTTTGAATTTTATATGAATGTACTAAATGATAATTTGTTTTTTTTAATGCATTAATGATTTAGTTCTTGCATAAATATTTTAACAAATTAAAAAAAATCCATTGACTACACTACCAAAAAATAGGATTTTCGCAGCACAATATTTCACCTTTCCCGGCGGTTATAACCGCCACAATTTTCTTTGCAGCGGTCGGAGAACCGCTACATAACCGCTGTTTTTGCAATCCGCTGCAACGGCCTTCCGCAGCGGTTTGAAGACCGGCGGGGTAGCTATTTACGTCTAGCATTTTTTTGCAGCGGTTATCATGGGAAAAAAAAATATTGAAAAAACTAAATCAAAGATTAATGCATTATTTGTTTTGAAATTTTCATAAATTATTAATAAAAAAACTAATTAATCACACAAAAGTCAACCACCCTAGTTTCCCCATTCCACATTTGTTCCAACTACTACTACTCAAACTCTAATGAGAAATCCACCAAAGCCCATTCTCTTCTTGATTTGGGTCATTTATAGGCATGATAGCTTTCATTTTTGTAGTATGTTTCTATATATTTTTTATTTTGATTTTATCTTTAATAAATTTTCTTATATGTTAATTTAGTTTTAGATATATTAAGTAATATTTCTTTGAAAAAAATAGTTAGCAATGATGATTATTGTATTAATGAATATAAGTTATATTACAAGGGTGACAACTAATATAGTTAATAAAGAAGACAAAATATGGAGCACTTAGGTACAAAGAACAAAAATAGAGACAACACAAAATAAAAAATGTCTTAGTCAAGAATAGTTACATAAATTACCATGATTGTTTCCTTTTTAAATTACCATGATTGTTTCCTAAAAATACCGATCATGACTAGTGGTAGTTTGAAAATGGTCCATTGAAAATGGTCCATTGATAGCAACCGATCATACAAGGACGAAATTTTAAGAGGATTGGTAGCACACATCCGATCATGACTATCGTTCAATACTACATTTCACTCTCAAACAAACGGGCGAAATTTATAAGGAGGAGCTTTGCATTTCATGTTTAAAAACCAACGACTAAGCTACGGTCGATTAACCTAAACCCTAAAGATGCAAACGAAGTATATGAATAAAAATAATGAGAAGAAAAAGAGAACAAGAGGATGAAGGGGAAGAGACTCACAGTGAGGATTGAAGCTAGGCACGATCGGTCGGGATTCGCGAGGAGAAGATTTTCGTCGCACAGAAATTCGGAGCCGCTCAAGTTCGCGCGAAGAAGATGGAGGAGAGGAATTAGGGCTTCAGTTCACTTAAAGTTTTCTATGGGATATGCCAGCGGTTTTAACCGGTGCAAATTGCAGCGGTTAAAACCGCTGCAAAGCAAAGCGATTTTCGTATTCAAAACGTACATTTCGCAGCGGTTTTTAAAACCGCTGCAAAAATCCGCTGCGATAGTCCGTCTTTTTTGGTAGTGAGCTACAACCCATAAAAAAACACTATTTTTCTTATGATTTAGTAGCATTTCATCAACAAAAAAAATGTAATCCTACAAAATTTTTAAGATGATTTTTTCTCTACAATAATTTTATAAATTCTGATGCAAGCGTTCACATTCTTAGTTGTTAACAACTGAATTATACATTTGATTAATACTGGTTACATGCAATCGGGAAATACACATTTTATAAATAAACATAAATAGTGCTTGCTGAAATATATTAACCAAATAAACAATTAAAATTGAAAAAATATGATCATATAAAAATTATAAGAATCACAATAAAAGGTTTCTTTGTAATTAAAAAAAGTTGGCCAACATCATCATCATTAACCTCAGCAACTATTTGGGACTCGCATGTAATTTTATTTTAAGCAAAACATTATTAATAAATTTTACAATTAATTTTGTGTCGAATATAAAATAATAACATAATCCATAATATATAGATATATATTAAAATAATATCTTTACTAAATTAATATTTTAAATATCTTAAAAATATTTAATTTTCTTGCATAAAAACTATATAAATTTTTAATAAACGTAAATTATTATAAATCTAAAACATATTTAAAATATACAAAAACTTTGTACAAAAAAGTTGTTGTTGAAAAGAATAAAAAATTTATTCCAAACTAAACGCTCGACTTTGTTTTGGATGGTTTTTTTACCGCTTTTTAAAAATAGATCTCCAAAAATCTGATGTTAGACAGAAATGAATTTTAAGTCGAACAGAAATAAAAAATAAATATAAAAAATAAAACATAAATAAAAATAATAATAAAATAATTAAAAAATAATTTTTTTTTAAAAAAAAATCTCAAAATAGATATCAAACTTTCCAGATGCTTAATTATCACTTCGCCAAGTGCTATCGCTTTCTGGTATGCTGCATACAATCCTTTCATTAATAAGTAATATATAGTAAGTAATGCATTGTCAGTTGAGAGTTAAATATGGCATAGTCAACCACAGTTCGCACACTGTAAATATTAACGTGGACCTATATGCTTGAACATTTATTCATCAAACCAAGAATAACTGTCATCGCTAGAAGCTACACGGCAATGTAATATTTTTGAAATTAATTTCATTAAAATTTATCTATATTTTACTATATTTCTCCATGCTTTCTATATCACTTCAAGGGCTTTGTTTGGGATAGATTTCTTACGGCCACTTGATCGAGCACTATTTCGTCTTTGATGGGCCTAACCTCCCATTTCACACAAAATAGCCCCCAAAACATTACTTTTCTTTATTTTTCAAGGATTGAAAGATAAAAAATAAAAAAATAAAAAAATAAAAAGGACCGAAAGACGAATCTTCATCTCTTTTAATATTTTCAATTGATCTAAAATTTAAATCGTTAGATTTTGTTTAAATTTTATTTAAAGTTTTTAGGTTTATGTTCTTTTTCTGTTTTGAAAATTTCACTACATTTGATTTTCTTTTTGATGTAATTTTCTTTCTTAAAGAATAAACTAGTTATTCCTATGCTATAAGCATAAAGATAATTGATTGAAAAGTTTTCAGAGGATTTATTGAGCTTAGTTTAGCTTACATGGTCAAATTCCATAAATTAGCCTAAATGGCCGGTTAATAAGATGGTTATGTAAACCTATTGGCTTGTCTAAGATTTTATGGTATAATAATACCTATAATTAATTATTTTGAATTTCCTTGAGAAATTTATGTAATTAATTAATACAATTGGAATAAATTAGAATGAATTGGCTTTAGATAGGCAAATAAGTTGATTTTGGATTAATTTGGTCAAAGTGTCAATTAAAAAAAATTGAACTAAAACTCCGTTTTAGAAAGCAATAAAAAAGCCGTCCCAAACGAAACCTTAATCTGACCTAATCATAGGTTAAATTAGAGTTGCAAACTAAGAAAGAATCCTATATAATGATCAAGGAATTGACATCTTATTATCATGTTAATTTTAATCTTAAGTGAGAAACCTAAAGTGTTGCAGTTTTTAATGCTAACCAATTAGATTTAGGTTTTTGCATCAAATTATCATAAATAATAAAAAAATAAAAATAAAAGCTATTTATGAATGTTTTCTTTATTATTCACATATTTACTCAAATTTTATTCTTATGCTTGTTAGATCAGGTTTCACGTTGATATCCAAAGCCAATGGTCAATGATATATAATAGTTGTTACTAGGATAAAAGACACTAACATATGAATTTATCAAGGGAGATGAATAATTCATTCTCATGTTAAACTATCTTCATTTGTATCACATAAGAAGTTTAGGTGTTCTTACATAAGCGCAAAAATCAAGTTTATCTTACACCAGATGAGGCTATGCTTGATTTATATTTTAGAGGATTCTTACATAGTTATTTTTTTAAGACTTTATATGGTGTTCTAGGTACATTTCAACTCTAAATATGTTCCTTCAACTTCCAAAATAGTAAAGGACTAAAAAGTAAGGACATATGAAATGTTATTTTTCAATGCAACTTGCCATCAATTTAGAAAACAAACAGAGGAGCCACCTAACATTGATGTGCCTAACTTTTACGAATTGCTGCATGTAACTCAACATCCAATTTTAAATGGGTGCACCAATCATTTTAAGTTATCAATCGCCATTAGAATATTTTGTATTAAGACAAAATATCATGTTCCATATGATTGTTTCAATAAATTTATTAGGCTACTTAAGGAAAAAATTCTAATGGATAGTTTAATCTTAATATACTTAAGATGGATGAAGAAGTTAGTATCAATACTAAAAAAATAGATTGTTGCATAAATGATTGCATGTTGTATGACATGTATGACTTGATAGAAATATTATGTCGCCATTGTAGTCTACCATGATTCAAACAAAAATTTAAGAAGCAATGAAAATAAAAAAAATATATTCAACAACCGAATTATTTTATTTGCCCATCATTCTATGCCTTTAAAGGCTTTACACATCAATGAGCTCTACTAGACATGTGAGATTGCATCACAAAAAGTTTTCCAACCCATTATTTTAACTTATCCATGAGATGCTGAGGTATGGAAGTACTTTGATTATCACATCCTTATTTATTGTTAAACCACAAAACATAAGGTTGGGATAATATGTAAATGATTTTACACTTTACATTCAAGTAGCTTTATCATACTCATGTTAGCTAAAAATATTAAAACCCTATAATCTTCCATTAGAGATGTGCATGATCTTACATATTTCTCACACTTATTATACATAGATTACATAATCTAAAAGTAAAAATAAATATGTTCATACAAGTATTGATCTTTGGCCTAAGGGTTCCATAGGAAGAAGGTATGATAATATATGATAGTTCAATACAAAAAAAAAAAAAATCTAATAAAGGAGACTTACTATAGATGATTAATGAATTTTTAAGTGTATGGTATATTATACAATTAGAGAATAGTAGGAATGTTTGCATGGAGTTTACTAAAGTATTCAATCTAAATAGTGGAGGCAAATATAGATGGTTCGATTGTCACCGTACATTCTTACATAGTCATCCATTCAGAAGAAATAAAGATGTTTTCATAAAAACTAAAATCAAAAAATTATAACCACCACCAATAATCAATGGTGATAATATATTAGAAAGGGTGAACATAATATCTTTAATTATTAATGCTCCTATATAACAAAGTATAGTGTTTTGGGTCATGGAGTTGAGCATAATTGGATAAAAAAGTTATTTTTTGAACATTATCATACTATAGAATAAATTTAATTAGACTTAATTTAGATGTTATATAAATTGAGAAGAATATTTTTTATAATATACTCAATACTATGATTGATGTGCAAGGAAAATCCAAAGATTATTTGAAAGTAAGAATGGACCTAAAAGAGTATTATAAGAGAAAACATCCTAAACTGAATGATGGTAAAAATGGTAAATTATTAAGCTATGCCTCTATGGGCCTTTTTTTGCTCACATTAGAATAATATAAAAGGGTAATTTGCGAGTGGGTCCAGAAAATGAAAATGTTGGATGGGTATGCTTCAAATTTAATTACATGTGTAGACATCAGATCATAGAAATTATTTGGAATGAAAAGTCAAGATAGCCACATATTTATGAGTGTCTATTACCTATGGCATTGAGCTTCTTAACGGATTAAATATTAAATCCTTTGATTGAAATTTTTATTTTTATGAATTTATGTTCAAAAAGATTGAATGAAAACTCATTAACATTGAGTAAAATATTCCATTTATTCTTTACAAACTTGAGAAAAACATTCCTCCTATTTTCTTCAACTCAATGGAACATGGACGTGTGAATTTGCCATATGAGTTGAGAGTAGATGGTTGCATGTATCCATTTGAGAGATGTAGACATTTTTATATTATTTTTAAGGAAATTACTTATTTGATTATCATATTAAATGACTTATTATAATGCATAACGCCATAGGAGGAGGGCATAATAAGTTTAAAAAAAGGGCCTAGTTAAGCATAGAGTAGACCTATAAGGGTCAATATGTGAAACATATCATCCATTTTATATCTTACTATTTCAAAGTACATGTCAGAAGTTGTAGAACAAAACTTGGGCATAATATATGTAAATGTGGAGGAAGAGGGTACAACTCCATTAATATCAATAATTTTGAATAGATATGCGAAGTTATAAGGAAAATGGACATCTAGATATCTAGCTAATAGGGTGATCAAGGCTTCTACATTTTATTTCCTCCTGAATCGACAAGGAGTTGAGCCTTCTTTAGAATAATAATTAATAACATAGCTATTATGATTCCTACAAAGTGATTATTTTGACTCTTATTAATACCATTGGTTTGCAAGATGATCAATAGTACCTTGCCCATAATAGATACCTCCATCATAGAAAAAGTTGAGGCACAGTTCCAAAATGGTTTAAGACATTCATATTTTTCCATAAACTTTTTATGCCAATATGGTTTATGACTTTTTAATATTTTTCCAAGCTATGTCAATATTTTATTGGATGTGTTAGGTTCATAACTTAGCAAATATGGTTCTGAGAAAGGATCGCATAATATTACATGGGGACCTATGCAAGTAATTAACACACGACCTATTTTGCTCATAAATGGTTATAAATTTAACATTAGACCATGGATTAAAGGAAGAAAAAATAAAATATATGGTATTTCTGCTAGAGTGAACACTCACATAAAAAATAAAGGTGACTAGTAGTATTATAAATGAGATTATTCAATTATAATATCTTGGTGAAATAAATTAACAACTATTCCCCTTTTAACTATGAGTGGTCTGATCCAGTCCTAAATAGAAGTACAAGGATACTTTTCTTTAAAGTAAAACTAAAGTAAAGACAAATAGTAGACATGTTCAAATTGATCCATTTTTCATCTCCCAAAGTAAAATATGTTTACTAAGCTATATATCTAACTATAGTGTGAGAGATGCATAAGATTGGCTTATAGTTACTAAAAATAAATCTTGAGGTACCTTTGAGATCTATGGTATGATATAGGTTATACATGAAGAAGAGAGATTAATAAAATTAAGGGAACTAGCTAGGATATTGATGACCATACATTGCATGTTATTAAGATACAATTTGAAGAAATAGAAGTTATACTATAGTAGTACAAGTGAGTTAGTTGAAGAAGAAACATTAAACTCAATTGAAACCCCATATAGTGATGACTTTGAATGCTAAGCAACTTTATTTCATTTTGATTTCCTATTAAAAAACTACAATTTTTTTAAGTTTATTTTATTTATATTTATAATATGATACTTTTTTATGTTTTATTTGTTGCATAATCATTATTTTTATATTTTCTTTTTTCCATAATAAGTATCTGATTCATTGTCATATTTTTTTTAGTTGGCTTAAGGGGATGATCCTCCTTGTAGATCTATTACATCTATTTAGGTTGATAAAAGATATAGATTATTGGCCCAATAAGTGTATGACTTAATAAATGGTTATCCCCATTTTAATTTTCCATGATAACTTAGGCTACTCTTTTTGTCCTACCCTTACTAATAATAGAAGACACTTCTCCTCATTAGATCCTACACAGATCTCCCTCTTCAACCTATACTATCTCACCACCATCCTTAGAAGGCCCTTCCACATACCACTACCTTCCATATTCAATTCCTTAATACTGTCAAACTTTATCATATCACTGTAATAACAAGTTTATAGAAATCAATCATATTTAATGACTTAGTATAATCTAGTAAGACTCACAAGTTTAAACTTTAGTATTTCTAAATTTCTACGAATGTTTTTATAATTTTTTTTTTAAATTATCCCATGGGTTTAATAGATTTTATTTGGAATAGAAAATCATTGTGTAAGAAAATTTCCTTGATACTGTTACGATGTTGTGATATAAGTGTTGCAGCATTAAGTTCTCTATATTCAAGTTAAATAAGGTTTATTTGGAGCATTTTAGTGTTGGGTTTTTGGCATTGCACCATATGCTCTGTGTATTGAAGCATTGCAACATTGGTTCTGACTATTGGGTTCCATATTCTGAATAAGGTTTATAACATTTTAAGGGAGCACTAGGCACTAGTTCTAAGCTTCATGGAGATGTGTTCTAAACTTTATTAAAAATAAAAAATTCCAATAAAATGAAAATATCCAAACTCATTTCATCCATTTGGTTGGTTAGCTAGAGAGAGAGAGAGAGAGAGAGAGAGAGAGAGAGAGAGAGAGAGAGAGAGAGAGAGAGAGAGAGAGAGAGAGAGAGAGATAGGAGGAAAGGAGGATGAGGTGGACAAATTTAGATAAATAATTTCCAATTTCAAAGAACGTTAGGCTATTTTCATCCATTGGGCTAATTTGGAAAGTCAATTAAATGAGGTTGGTTACATTTACCCTGCCTTTATTTTTAATAATATGAGCTTTTTATGAATTTTTTGTCTTTTTACTTGAAGGGGTGACAAATAAATTTGGATTAATTGATATCTAAAAAATTTTCATCATGTAATTTTTGGTATATTATTATTCTTGTTATTCTATGTACTTTAACATATTTATTATACCTTTTTAGTAGGTTTTATGATTATGTGATATTTTAAGTATTTTGATGGGGTATAATGATACTTATGGAAGTTGATTTAGAATAATAAAAACTCCAAAATACTATTGGTAATGTTATATTTGAATATTTTTATGATTGGTAAATTTTGAAGTGCATTTATACATTTACCCTAAAATTCTAGTTGCTCTTCCATAAATGTGAAATTTTGTATATTTTTCCGATGTGTTTGATTTTATTTATATGTACTGATATTTCTGTGTTTGTGTAATTGAAATTATACGAAAGAAGGAAATGTTGGTGGCTAGCTATTGAAGCTTATATGCATCCAACTGGAGGTACATGGTCTTGATATTGAATGAATAAATGGTTTATGCATTGATAGTCATAAGGGTTTGATATTGTTATGCTTTACCCTAGGAGTCATAAGAATTTGATTCTATTATGCCATTCACTTGGAGTTATAAGGATTTAATGTTAATGTGTCGTGCATTGGGAGTTATGATGACCTAATTATGTATCTATGAAATATTTGAGATTAAAACACTACAGGAAAAACGTCATTTTCCGACGTTCATTGGGAGTTATGATGACCTAATTATGTATCTTTGAAAAATGGCTAAAATCCGTCAGAAATGAGCAGTTCCGGTGGATTTCCAGCGGAAATTATTCCGACGATAAAACACGCGTCGGAAAAGCCCTTCCGGCGTTAAATAATTCGACGGAAATATTTCCGGCGGAATTCTGACGAAACATTCGTCGGAAAAATATTTCCGACAGATTATGTTTGTGACGGAAAATTTAAAAAATAAAAAAACATTTCAATCTTAGCATAGCCCGCCCCCTCGCTCCTCCTAGCTAACCGGAACAGGCAACCGAGCCAGCCTAAGCACCCAAGCACCCCCCATCCTCAGATCGCACCCTAGCTAACCGGAACTGCCCGCCCCACTCCAGTTAGCGCGAGGGTTTCGAACCCTCGCAACTTGTTGAAGCTTCCGCCCCAACCACCGTGACAAAGAAGAAAAACTGATAATATTTATACTTTTTTTGATATTTAAAGTATAACGCTAAAACTAATTAATCTAAAACCAAAATAATATCTATATTAAAAGTAATTAATTATAAAAATATATTATGTAATTTTAATTACAACATAATTTATAACAATATATTATTATATTATAATTACAACATAATTTATAATAATATCTAATTAATTACAACGTAATATATAAATATATATTATTACGTTATAATATAATTTAGATATACCTTAATTTTTAAAATATATTATTATATTATAATATAAATAAATTTTTTTAATAATAAATTACTAAAATAACAAAATAAATAATTATACAAATTTATTACAACTTTTTTAAAACAGATTTAATTTCGTCGGAAATCCGTCGGAAATTTTGCCGGAAATTTCGTAGAAATGAAATACGTCGGAAAGGCAATCGAAAAACACAACGGAACTCAATAAAAAAATTTCCGTCAGAAATCCGCTGGAAATTCTGACGGAATTACCATCGAATTTATTTCTGCCTGAAATTCCGCCGGAAATTAGCTGTTTTCTTGTAGTGAAAGGGAAAAAAGGGAGATTGATGTGATGTGATTAGACATGACGTAATGTGTTTTTTTATTTTTGCTATCATTGAATGTTATTAATTTTACTATATAATTAAATTTTTGTGTAGTGACTAAACTAAAAATATATAAGCATCTAATGAATAAGATATTGTGGTTATTGATACTATTATAAACCTTAAGTTGAATATTTCTACATGGATATTTATTTTACTATTTCTATAACGATATAATTGAAAGTTCATGAAGGTTTTTAAACCTTAAAGAAACTAGTCAAGGGCTCACCAAGATGGGGATGAAATGGCAAGTTAAAAAATTTTCTAACTTAAAAATATTGTTGCTAATATTTTTGAAAAGTTTTTAGAAATTGAAAATACCAAATTTTAATTAATTATGAAAGTGAACAAGTTTATCAAAAATATTTATTTAACTACTGATATCTTGATTAATGAAACAAAGAAATAATCACTAATTCTCAATTATAATAGAAATAAAATGCTAGAAAAATAAAAGTGCAAAAAGTAAAAAACACAATAGAGATTTTTATAGTGGTTCGATCAACCATGACCTATGTCCACTCCCAAAAGTTCTACACTTTGGGTATTGCACTAATCACTAAGTGACTCTCTTTTTTCTTTCATAGCAAGTCAGAGAAGCCCTAATAAACACTCTTTTACCAAACCCTATGTGGTGGAGTATCAAACACTACGATCTGAGGCACCTTGACTCATTTTTCTCCCACCTTGAGAAGGCATAGAATTTCAGCTCCTTCTCTCTCCTAGAGAAGGAAAAGTACTTCAGCTCCTTTTTCTTCCTCTTGGAGATGGCATAGTAACTTAAGGATTTAACCAAAATCCTCTCCCAAGAGAGCCTTGAGGGCTTACTGCAATTGGAGGAGTAAGGGTGTAAATAGCCTGGAGTAACCGTCTGATCCCCTCACACTCCTTCTCCATCATGCTCAACCTCACCTTCTCCTTCTTCTCAACCCTTATATTTCTCAAAAGCTCCTCTCTTAGAGTACCTTTAGCTATCACATAATCCTTTCATAATTATAAAGAGAATCACAAAAACTTTCTTAAATATTGGGTTTAAAGAAACCCTAAAAATTCAAGTTAGATGTCGTTGTTCATATAATATGATTTGAGTTTGTATAATATAATCAATTCAAAAACTAAACCCATCTATTACGATGTAAATAGTTATTTAGATGAACTAATTAATTTTTTGAACATGTCATATAATACAATCCATAGATTGTCCAGTATGATCTGTTAATTTTTTTCTCTCATTAATACAAAATGATTATCAAGATGATTAGAAACTGTGTTTATAATTTGTCTCATACTATTATTATCATATAATATGGTTAGTTAATTTCAAGTAGGTCATCCAATACGATACGAATATTGTATAGTACGATTACTTCTAAAATCATGGTTTCATTTGGAATGATCTTTAGGACGCTAAAATTTTCTCTCTATAAATTGTTTGGTACGATCAATTTCATAAAGTATAATTTGCTATCATTAATTAAACCATAATTTGATTGAGTAATTATAGGGGTTAAAATAAGATTTTAAATAATCATGCAATATGAATTAGTTCATATAATATGATTAGTTCATAAAATGAATTTTAAAAATCTTACTTAATTCAACCGGAGGTCAAAGTTTTCAAATCATAATGAATTGTGTAGTAAGATCCAAATCAAACTGTACAATTACTTCACAAAAACTATTTTTTCAATTAACCCTTAAGCCCATTCTTTCCATACTAATCATACAGTACGATTATAAGTCATAATGTATGATTAAAAGAAAATTTTTAGCTTTTAAAATTTATCTCTCTCCATGTATGTATGTGTACAGTCACCCAATTGCTTACACTCTTAAATTGCCAGACTCAAGAAATAGAAAATAAAAAAAATAGAATTATAGACTTTGTTTACTTGACATTCCTATTCTACTTATTCTTGAGCTCCTAGTAGCTTTGAGTAGTGTATGTCTTCCATGCAATATTCATGCTCACATACAAAAGAAATATCTAAAATATTCAATCTAAAAAGTAATAATTCAATCATTAATATTTATCATCATCAAAATCACATACTAGGGATCATGAACTACATTCTCCCCCTTTTTGATGATGGCAAATATTATTGGTTAAAAGGCAATAAAAAAATTCTTTTCTCCTAAGCTTCCCCTCACTAGGTGATAGTTTTTTTTTAAATTAGGGCTTGCAAATTTTTATTTTTATTTATTTTTTAATAAAAGTCAAAAGAAGGAATGAAAAAAATAATATAAAATCAAAGTAACAAAAACATAATATTATATAAAACATACAACAAAAACATACATTTTCTCCCCCTTTCAACATCACCAAAAAGAGTAGGAATAAAAAATAAAGAGAATATTACAAAAAAATAAAAGCAATAAAATAGAACAAACAAGCACTAAAGCTAAGACGGATCCTGATCAAGTGGTGGTGGTGCTTCAAAGTATTGATGGATTGAGGCAAATTGATTGTCAATTGAGGAAAATCTTTCTCCAACTATCTTATTTATTCTTCACGCTATTATTATTGTTATTGAATGTGATAGTCAAACCTGGTTTCTATTTTCTTGTGTCGCTAAATTATGTTATTGTGAGGGTAGGCATGGAAGGTAGGTGTAGTTAGTGGTATTGGTTGAAATGCATATCCACATGTAGGAGCAGCTTCCTCTTCTTTAGTAAACTCTGGATCAACATTCTCATGACTTTAATTGAAAAGGATATAGAAGAAAGCATATGTATAAAAATATGAACATTATCTGGAGTAGGAAAGTTGATAAGTCATTTTTTGGTCTAGGATACATCCTTTAATGCGTCCTAAGGCATCATTTTATTTTCTTTGGGTACAGGGATGTCAAATATGATTAATATTTTTGATATAATTATGAATCCTTTAAACTTCATCAAATTGGGTATTTGACATTAGTAGGTAGGTGACTACAAAACTAAATAGGATTTTGTTAACTTGATCCCCAACTTTAGGTATGATTGAGGTTCTAAGAACATGTTGGATAACCCGGGCATTTTGATTGAAGGTGTGCTGTAATAGTTGATGTTTATTTATAGTCACATTCCTAATTATCAAATTAACAGAAGTTTAGGCAATGGTTGTCGTAAAGATAAGGGATTATTAAAGAGGTCTTTCGATAGAATAACTGATATGTTCCCCTAAGTCTTCCTTGGTGATCTCTACAGGTTATCGACAAATAAAGGAAGTCATGATAGAGGTTTCCAAATTTAGCCTAATATTGGCTAAGAATTTATAAATAAGTTTGGAGTTGAAGGGAATATCTAGTGTGACGAGAAATTAAAGAGTGTTGGAGGCAAAGAGGTTCATCGCCTCAAAGTTATGGCCTGGTTGATTTAACATTTTGGAAGGGGTGATTTTTTCCTCCTTGTATTGTAGTAGGCATCTTTATCTCTTGCAGATAGAAAATAATCATTAAAGTGACAAGATGAAGAGCTCTTATAAGTTATTCTACTGCATTGCTTCCACTGGTGATTATACAGGAAGGTTCAAAGGGAATGAGATTGAGGGAGTAGTGAGTTGAGTGAATTAAAAAATTCAAATCTTTCCAAATTATAGATTTTTTGTGGATTGTATAGTACGATCAAGGTTAATACTGTATGATCAACGAAGTTAACTTGTCTAGACGACTATCAAAAAAGTGGTAAAATTATATAGTATGATCGGGTAACATACTAGATGATCTTAAGGAATTGCTTTTGTCTTGAGGAGTCATCAGTACGGTGCATTATACAATATGAAAGGTATTATATAGTACAAACAAGTTTTTGTATAATAAAAAATATAATTATTATCATACTGACCAAATTGAATTCATCCCAATCCAGTTTGACACATGCATCGTATAGTACGAAGAGAGAGGTATCATACCATACAATCAATAACAATTTTGTACCAAGAAAATTGAATACATCAATAATTAGTTACATATAGATCATATAATATGAATTGAGGTTCATACAATAAGATGTACATAACATGGATCTAAGATAGGCCGTTAATTAAATTGAGGGTTATAATCTGTGCATATCATACAATATAAACTTGGATCGTACAGTATGATTTAAAAAAAATTGAAACATTTTATGAGGTAGTAAGGGTTGTGAGTGATGATTGGGAAATACGCAAAAAATAATATTAAAAAACTTAAATAATAAACAACAACATATAAACATGCACAAAATAAACACATATAGTTTAACACATATAAATGAATGATTTCAAATGATTTTTTTTTCTTAATGTTGAGTTAAGCATGAATGTCTATAATAGCTAGTTTAGTCATCAAGGTGCTAAAGGTGTCATAGGATAGGGGTTTAATGAAGATGTCTTCCAATTGATCTCTTATAGCTATATGATGTAATTGTATAGATCCCTAGGCTACATGATATCTTATAAAGTGTTTCCTAACATCTATATGCTTTATGTAGGAATGTTGAATTAGATTTTTGGATATAAAAATAGCACTGATGTTATCACACATAATTGGAATGGCTCCTATAGGTAGTTCAAGAACTAAGAGTATTTCATTAGCCAAAAGACTTAAGCAACATAGCTCCTTAATGCTATATATTCTACCTCAGCTGTGGAAAGGGCTACTGCATTTTAGTTTCTACTTGACCAAGGGACTAAAGATTGTCCTATGGGTTGGCAGGTTCCAAAAGTATTTTTTCTATCTATCCTACATCCTACAAATTTAGAATCTAATATAATATGATTTCAAAAGAATTTATTATCTAGCATACCAGATTCCTAGGTTTGAAGTGCCTAACAAGTATCTAAGGATTCTCTTAATGGAAGTCATGTGGGATTCTCTTGGATCAGCCTGAAATCACGTACAAAGACACACAATAAACATTATGTCTGGTCAACTAGAAGTCAAGTAAGGAAGTGATTCAATTATCCCCTATTTTTTTTTTTATTTGCAGGTTTTCCATTTGGGTCCTTGTCTAATTAAATAATAAAGCTCAAAGGAGAGTTCATGGCCTTAACATTATGTATTTTATAATTTTTAAGGTTGCCCTTTATGTGTTTATGTTTGCTAAGAAAGGTTTCATCATCTATCTGCTTTCCACTAAATCCAAGAAAGTAGCTTATCTCTCCCATCATACTCATCTCAAATTCTCTACTCGTTATTTTTAAATTTTCTTTACATAGGTTTTTATCTGATGATCTAAACAATATGTCATCAATATAAAATCAGACAATGAGTAAGTATTCTCCTTCTTTCTTTAGGAACAGGGGTTTTCTACACTATCCTATAAAAACCTTTATCTAGAAGGAATATGCTAATCCTTTCATTCTGTGCATGAGGTGTTTTCTTCAACCCATACAAGCCTTCTTTAATTTGAATGCATGATTCGGGAATTATGAATTTTCAAAACTTAGGGGTTGCTCAATATAAACATCCTCTTGAATCATCCCATTTAGGAAGGCACTCTTAACATCAATTTGATATAATTTAAAACTCTTTAAGAAAGCAAAGGCTACTAGCACCCTAATGGATTCTAAGCTAGCTACAGCGGCGAAGGTTTCCTCAAAATCTATTCCTTCAATCTAGTTATACACCTTAGCTATTAATCTAGCTTTATTCCTCACTACTATTCCAGAGTCATTCATCTTATTTTTAAAAACCAACTTTGTTCCAACCACACTATGGTCTTTAGTTCTCATGACTAGTTCTTATGAATCATTTCTAACAAATTGTTTTAGCCCATCTTGCATTATTAGGATAAAAAATTTATCAGGAAGGGCTTGATCTATATTGGTGTTTTATATCAAAGAGACAAAAGATTAATGACTAACTTCCTTCCTAATTCCACTCTTAATTTTAAAACCTTCATATGGGTCTCCTAAAAAATTTTTTTTAGGATAACTAAAAGAATATCTCTATTCTCTAGGAAACATTTCCTGAAGTTTTACTCTATCTCCTATAGCAATGGATTTTCCCTTGAATGACCTCCACTTCTACTTCTTCAGATTTAGATTCAGAGGTTCATATATGATTTATTAAATACCATATAGGTAGACGCTTCTATTACCAGGGTCCTCTTAATGAAGATTTTATAGGCCTTACCAACATATGAATAACCTAAGAAGACTCATTTATCAGACATGGGATAAAATTTTCCTAAGGGTGATTTTCCATTTATTAAGATGAAGTATCTACATCTAAAGACATATAAAAGGTTGGGTGTCTTACCCTAAATGAGTTTATAGGGGTCTCATTAAGCTTCGGTCTAACATTCACCATATTTAAGACATAACAAGCAATATTCATTACTTCTTCCCAAAACTACCTAGGGAATGAAGACTCAACTAGCATTACCCTAGCAGCTTCCACCAAGGTTATATTTTTTCTTTCATCTATTCCATTCTATTGGGGGGTCCCAGGGGAAAAAAGGTTATATATATATATATATATATATATATATATATATATATATATATATATATATATATATATATATATATATATATATATATATATATATTTTGTTTTGATGAAAGGATTTAAAATTATCATTTTCAAACACTCCACCATGATCACTATGAAATGTTGAGATTTCACCTCCAAATTTCCTTTGAATCCAGGTGGAGAAAGTTTTAAATTCCTCAAATGACTCACTCTTATGTGTTAGGAATCTAACCTATGTAAATCTATAGTAGTCTTCTACTATTTCAAATCCAATTGTCTTTCCTCTGAGGCTAGCTATGCTAACTAGTCCAAATAGGTCCATATGAAGGATTTCTAGTGGCCTAGAATTTTTAATGTCTTTGATTAAATGAAATGAAAACCTAACTTATTTTTTTAGTAGGCATCACATAGATTGTCCTTAGTAAAGTCTAACTTAGGCATACCTCTAATTATGTTTTTTTGGGTGATATTATTAAGTGTATTTATACTTGCATAACATAATCTCCTATGCCATAACAAAGATTCATCAATTATAATTTTTAGGCACAAGGAATTTGAATATTTAATGCAATTCAAGTCTAACATGTAAACATTATTCATTCATTTTCCTTTTAACATAAGTTTTCTATTTAAACTAATCATGCATTTTTTTAGAAATAAATCTTATATGAAAGCTTTTATTATACAATTAACTAATATTTAATAAACTATGCTTTAAACCATCAACTTGTAAAACATTTTTAATTATAAGATTTTTAGAGTTTCCAATTATACCTGAGCCCACCACTTTCCTGGTGATGTTGTCCACTAATGTCACCTTACCTCCTGAACTAGCCTCCAGTGTGATGAACTGCTTCATATCAACAATCATGTTCCTCAAGAATCTATTCAAGTACCACATGCTCTTACTTGGTCTTTTGTGAGATCATCCCTATATAGTCATTTAAAGGTTAAATTTGGGAACCCAAGTGTGTTTGGTTTCCACCTTATACTTAGAATGAGATGAATGCATGTTGTACTGCAATGAATGCAATTTAGGTCTCAAAATTAGATGTGTCCTATAGTGGATTGTGAAAGTGCAAGAGTAACACTAAATGCCCAAAAATGGATTTACTAACCTATTTGGGTCATGGTGCATTCTCATAGGTTTAGGTGATGCATGCTATGTTCAGGGCTTAAGAAATTGTTCTAAGATAGGTGGTAGTTTGCTATTCTCAAGTGCATATATTTTTCTCTTTTTAAATTTTATTTTTGCACTTTTAAGAAGGGGCATTTCAAATTTCAATGCATGCTCCCTTTCATCTAGTTCAGTTACACATACATCTAATACCTTCTATGCTTTTTCTATTTCAATATGTGATACTTTCAACGAATCATGTGCATTAGATACATCAATAAGCTTTTTATTTAATGCATCAAATTCATCTAATAAAGTAAAATGATTGCTATCTAAAGTAGAGTGTTTGATAATTAAACTAGCTTGCTCATTTTGTAAATAAAAAATTCAATATTGAGACTAGCATGCGTCTTCTTTAATTTCTTAAACAAGACATGAATTTTTTTTAGAAATAACTAGTGATTATTCATAAGATAACTGATATACCTCATATTGATATGATTGATCTAGATTATCATTAGCCATAAGACATAGGTTTCTTACCTCCTCCTCTACTTCTTATTCTGATGATTCTAAAGTACAGTCGACCTGAAAAGCTTTATGCATCTTTTGGTTTCCCCTCTTGAATGTTGGCTTCTCTTCACCCTTCTCCTTAATTATGTAAGTCTTTAGATTGGGGCATTCATCTCAAAGGTGACCTTGTTTCCTACACTCAAAGCAATATGTATGAGAAGAAGACTTAATATTTTATTACTTTTACCTTTGCTCTAAGTGTGGATGACATCTCTTATTTCTTTTAATAAAACTCATGAACTATGATGTCATTAGGGTAATGTAATCATCCTCATTGGGAATAGAATTGTCACTATCAAAATTATTTGTTTTTAGTGGTATGATTCTCTCCTTGTTCTTCTCTCATGTATCACTTTATCTTTGACTCACTCCTTGCATGTAAGCAATGAGTGATCCAAACAAATTGTCATTGGAATAAACATTCCTGCATTTAGATTCAATAATTGGAGTTAACTTAGCATCAAAAGAACTAGGTAAATAAAATAGAATCTCACTAACTTTTTTAGAGTTTAATAGTTCTCTACCTAGTTTCTGTAAGGATAGCACTATCTGGGTGAACCTAGTGTACATTTTAGATATAGTCTTGCCAAGTTTCATGTGAAATAGTTTATAGTCAAGTAGTTGAATGTTTAGCCTAGACTATTTAACTTCACTAGTTCCCTCATAAGTGATACCTAACATATCCAAAATCTCATTCCTCGTAGTGCATATAGAAACACACATATAGTCTTTTGATTTTAAGGTATAAAAGAAATAATTCAAACATTTAGCTTTTAATTGTGTGAATTCCCTATCCTGAAAACTCCATTCAATAAAAGAAAAATCAATTTTGATACCATTATCTATATGCGATGGAAGTGAATAACAAGATTGAATCATTAGTCAATTTTTATAGTCAATGGATTGTAAAAAGTAGACATGGTCATTTTTCATAAATCAAAAGGAATATTTTCAAATAGTGGTGTACATGTTATATAATAACCCTCCGTAGTGTTATAATAACCAAATTGGGCTATTGATCATTTTTTTTCAAAAGTTTTCTAAGACTTTGTTTTTGAAACTCGCTTTGATGCCACTTGAAAGTTCGTGAAGGTTATTAAACCTTCTAGTCTGAGGCACATGAAGAGGGTGGGGGTGGGGGGGGGGAGAATTGGTGATTTAAAAAAAAAATTCAAATTCAAAATAATGTTGACAATATTTTTAAAATGTTTTTAAAAAATTTAAAATACAAAATTTTAATTAATTACTGAAGAAAATGAGTTTATCAAAAATAATTATTTTACTGTGATGATATCTTAATTTATGAAATAAAACAATAATCATCAATTTTCCTAAATAGTTATAACAAAAATAAAAAACAGGAGAAATAAAAGTACGAAAGGAAAAAAAAATACAACAAATATTTTTATAATGATTTGGTCAACCATGACCTATTGTCCACTCCTCCGAGTCCTTCATTTTGGGTATTGCACTAATCACTTGGTGACTATCCTTTTTCTCCTACAGTAATACAGAGAATCTCTTATAGACTCACTTTCACCAAACCTGATGTGGTGGAGTGCCAAACGGTATGTCACCCTCCCGATGACGGTAGTGTACCTTGACTAATTTTTCTCCCACCTATAGAAGGCAGAGAACCTCAGCTTCTTTTCCTCCCTCCTAGAGAAGGTAAAGTACCTTAGCTCCTTTTTCTCTCTCCTAGAGAAGGCAAAGTACCATGAGCACTTGACTTATAAGACTCTATTTGAAGAGACCCTTCAAGTCTCACTAAGGACATAAGAGGAGCAAGGGTGTAGCTAGTCTAGAGAAATCGTGTGATCCCTCACACTCCTCCCTCACACTCAACCTCACTTCCTCCTACCTCTCATACCTTGGATTTCTCAAAAGCTCCTCTCTCAGAGTACATTTAATAGTCACATAATCCTTTCACAGTTTCAAAGAGAATCACAAAAAACTTTCTTACGTATCGGGTTTTAAGAAACCCTAAAAATTCAAGTTAGTAATCACTATTCGTATAATACTATTTAAGTTCCTACATTATGATTAGTTCTAAAACTAGATCTACCTGGCACAACTTTTCAAACATATCGTAAATTATGATCCAATGATCATCTAGTACGTTCTAATAGCTTTTCTCTCTTATTAATATAAGATGATTTCTAAGATGATATCATCATACAGTAAGTCATCCCGTACTATTATCATCATACAATGTGATTAGTTAAATCAAGTAGGTCATCTAGTTGAATAAGAATATTGTATGTTCAAAAATAATGGTTTTGTTTGATTTAATCTTTGGGATACCAAAATTTTGTCTCAGGAAAGCATTTTATATGATCAATATCATATTATACAATCAATATCGTACAATATCATCTACTATCATTAATTAAACAATAATTTGATTGACTAATTATGTGGGCTAATTTAAGTAAAATTTCAAATATTTGTATAGTATGAATCAAATCATACAATACAACTAGTTTAAAAATAAAATTTTAAAAATCTTACCTAACTCATCTAGCGACTAGGGATTTCAAATCTTAATGAATTACACAGTATGATTAGGTAATATAAACTAATTTTTTAATTAGCCATTAAGCTCATTCTTTCTATACTGATACTATAGCATGATTGTAAGTCATACAAAATGATTAGTACAAAGATTTTAACTTTTAAAATTTATCTCACTCCCCCTGTGTGTATTTGCATGGTTACCTAATTGCATACACTCTTATGTTTCCAGACTTAAGAAATAGAAAATAAACAGAAATAGAACTATAGACTTTGTTTACTTGACATTTCTATACTTCCCATTCTTGAGCTTTAGTAGCCTTGAGCAGTGTATGTCTTACTTGCAATATTAGTGCTCATACACAAAATAACTATCTAAAATCTCAATGAGAAAAGTAAAAATTCAATCAATAATATTTATCATCATCAAAATCATAAACTAGAGATCCTAGATTACAACAATAATATTTTATTTATTTATTGTTTAGAGTTCGTGATGGTTTTTTCTGGTCTACTAAGTTCTGGTTTTATCATATCTACTCTATTTTCACATGTTGATTTCAAGCCAAGGAAAGGGAAAGGAGTGAGTTTAATTGATAGAGGTTATAGATTATTTGTGTCAGTGATGTCTTTTTATTAATATATTATTTTGGTAATTAGAGTGTATTCTAATCATTATATTATTATTATTTACCATGATTATTATGTATATAGTTATTTTAACTATATTTCTTTTTTAGATGAAAGAAAAATTTTGATGAGTTTATTTTTTTATGCTTCAATCTGATGTATAGTGGCTCCATATTTCTATAAATAAATTAAATTAAATTAAATTTCTTCCAAAAAAATCTTGGAAACTTTCTAATCATGATTTAACATAATATGTCCCATTAGTTATATGAATTGTTGGGTTGGATTGTAACAATAAATTTTTGGTATTTGAGTAATGGTTTGGAGAAATTGATTATGATAAAGCCATAGGATTGATCTATAGACATGTGAGAGAGATCAAATATCATATGGTGTTTAGTTTTCTTTTTCATCTATTTATGATCATTTATCAATGTGATTATTGTGATTGAGACTGATGAATTAGTAAGAGGTAAAAATAATGTATGGGTAGAGTTTTAGTCAAACATTCCCAGTATAGAGTATACTAGGAGCCATGAGATCATTTTTTTTCATACTTTGCTAGTTTACTATCTTAATTATTGGATGAAGTTTAGATGAAGATGTTTGTCATCAGAACATAAGATATACATAATCATTTGCAAATTTTTTTGAGATTGTAGTATTCTCAATTTCAAAGTTCTATATAATTTAATGCAGTAGAGGACTGTATGATGAGGTTTGAAAAGTCTTTTGGTATAATGTATCAATAAAAGGATCATAAGGTACTTTTTTTAGTATTTCTATTATATAGGGAGGCTTAATGTTGGTGGCTGTGCTAGTAGAGAGACATTTTAAGGCATATTGAATGCACAAATTTCATGCAAAGAATTTCCTGATATGTTCACATATTAGTTTGTACTTCCTCTTACAAAGAAGTAAATACAAGAGTCCTTTCTAAGGATAGTGCAAGGAAAAAAAATGGTGTTGTACTATGAGATAAAATATAATGTAGTAACCATGTATGCCACATAGCTTATCAATTATTCTGAGAAGAAATATTATAAAATTTTCAAAGGTCTCAATGACAGTTTGAGGTAGCCATTAGTCCATTCAAGATTTCTTATTTCACTAAGTTAGTTGAGAGGGCAAGGTTGGTAGAAAATATTATAATAGTGACTCAATAACATTGGAATGCTAGTAAGGTTGGTTTGTAGCTGCTCTTGTTGTTGTTAAACCTTTTAGGGTCTCTCACATCACCTTTCCAAAGTTATCTCCTAGCCAAAGGTAAAGACATCTTTAAATCCTAAAATCTTTATCTTTAGCCAATTTGAACGTGGTGATTCATTTACGGTCTGTGAAATGACAAAATAGGAAAGAAGGAATAAGAATCATCATCTGACGTGGAGGGCCAAGAAGTCCAAACTCTTAGAAGAAGCGAGTCTATTAAATACTATAGCTGACTTAATTATAAATAAGTTACCTAAAGTTCCTATAGAGATTGAAAGTATTGCTCCTTAAATCCTTGATAACTCTAAGTGTTAGGTGGGATGCCACTTCCATCTCTAGGTATAAATTTCCAAAGAAGAGAATATTGTTATTATCACAACATATTCTCCTCATATTATATTTTATAAAACTATTTTCTTTCCTTCCATATCTAAAAGGAATATAAGTTTAAAACATTGCTAAAAGGACTAATTTCGTGACTATGCAAGAAATTATGGGCAGTCAAAAACTAAATTATTAGAGTATGTTAAAGATGTGATCCCCACCTAGGCTAAACCTGAGCCATTTATAGAGAAAATTATTCTGCCATCTATTAATAGAAGGGTGCAGTTTCAAGTTTTAGAACTCATACAGTTAGTTTTTGTTGTTAATGTTAAAAGAGAACTAATAAAGTTCCTTGCTTATAAAAATAAATTAGTTCATATTCTTATCAATGGTCAAAATTATCATACTCCTAATCAATATTTGCATTATGGTACTCTAACCCAAAGAGGTTATGATCTAATAACTCTTCTTATTTCTTGTGTTTATAAAAATAAATATCATAGAGTCTCTCATCACTCATTCATCCATGAATCGCCATGAGTTTATCGACACTACTTTGATACTATCTAATATTCATCCTATTCTAATATGAAGGGGATGAAATCAATAAATCAGCCAACCATAATATTGAATGGGAAAAAGGTTTTGTGACCTAAGATTGTAGCCACATCAACTAATTTGATCACCATGAAAGATCAAACAACAAAGGGAAAAAGAGAGAAAAGTAAAGCTCCAATGCAACACACTCATATTATAGTATATAATTTGGTTGACCCACACTAAATGTCCAAAAGGTTGATATAGGAGATGATGAATCATCTAAAGGAGAGTATAAAGAAAATTGATGAAGAAGAATATATTGGAATAGCTACAAGAAAAAAACATAATAAAGAGATGTCATGATGGTAGGAACTGAGAAAGAGAAGGAAAAAATGTAAAGTGAATCTTATAGATTAGGAGTGGAAGTTATACCATATCTGACTGAAAAATTACTAGATCAGTTAAATTCTTAAGATGTGTAACTTGCTAGAATAGAAATGAAGGTAGCGTAATTAATGTCAGCCATGTCTATTTTATAATGCAAAGAAACTCCATCTAAAGTGTTACAAATTTGGACCAAGGACTTGTGATTTTGATGGTAACAAATATTATTTGATTGTCTTTTATGTCATATTGTGATATTATTATTATTGGATATTTTTTCTTATGCACCAACATTTCAGGTCCAATGTACACCGCACAAAGTGATCAACTCAATAATGGGTAGAATAGGTTTAAGTTTCTTAAAGGGACTATATTTTTACTTTTATTTAATTCATCATTTCTTGAGTTAAAGTCTTATATTTGGTGGATGCTAAACTTGGTGATCATGTGAACACACACATAGGGGAGTGAGGAAATGATAAAATTGGAAGTGTACCTTTTTTGAACTAATCATATTATACGATCAATATCGTACTATCTGATAAGTTATTTAGAAAATATTTATAACATCTAATTTGCATAATTAAATGTTTTCATACTCATTAAATTGTATGATCCATAATGCACAGGATGATTACTGGAAATTATGATCTCAGCCACCAATCATACTTTAAGCAATATTTTGAAATTCAAAATTTATAATAATCATATCGTATGATAATGATCATACATCATGATATCATCAAAATATTTCCTAATTTAATCTTCTAATTAGGGGATCAAATTTAGATTATATGATAATAATCTTTATATGGGATAATAATTAATTGTAATCTATCATATGAGATGATAATCAAATTTGATTGAACTAATCTTGCTGAATGATTCCTTATATCATGATGAATGGTCAAATCGAATAATTGAACTGATCATAAGTGCGTTATTCTTCATACAATATTAACTATTTTAACTAATTATATGGTATGATATTCTATTGTACAAGGCGATTAGTATCAAAATAATTTATTTATTAGGGTTTTTATTAAGCCTTGTATTTAAGCTCTCTTAATAGATTTGATTTAAGTCTTTAGCTATTTGGTTTTCTAGAGAGAGTGCTTTGCAAGAAATCTTTGAAAGATTTGGGAGGGAAAAAGGAGAGTTTCTGTGTGAGGGAGAAGGACTGTGAGGGGTTTTCACATGATTGCTCCAAGCAAGCTTCTACCTTATTTCCTTTGAGTGTCTTTCTTTGTTTCTTAGGTAGCTTTGGGAAGAAAAACATCAACCCGAAGTCTGTCGAGATTCTCTTACTTAACTAGATGGCTGAAAAAAGATTGTTAGGCTCTTTGCCTACATCACGAGGGTGAAAAAGGAATTCTAGGTTCACTATCTTCACTAATAGTTTGAAAAAGAGATCAAGGTTCTCTGCCACATTATGTTATTGTAAAGAATATAAGGGCTTCTCTGCCTATTTATGGGGGATAAAAAAGAGACACTAAAATTTTATTGAAATACTTGGAGATGAAAACTCTTGGGATTTGGATATAGGTTATAGTTTCACTAAACCACTATAAAATTCTGGTGTGTTCATTCTGAGTTTTACTTTCTACAATTTACTTTATACGCTTTTCTTTTATCAAAATTGCATATTGGAAAATTATATGTTTAATGATATATTTATTTGAGTAACACATCATCTCTATAGTTTTAAGTTTTGTTTTGAAAATTTTATTCAACAATGGGTTATAATATTATTTATTTTAATTTATTAAAAAATCTCAAAAATTATTTTGTGTTGAATAATTTTTTTAAAACAACCAAATCAACCCCCCCACCTCCTTGTTGTGCCTAGGGATAGTTCACAGAAGCTTTGCATCCTTCTTCAAACTTTTAATTTCTATCAGAGCATATCTCATAATTAGCATTTTAGAAAACCTTGAGAAAAATGGCCCATGACACATTTTGGTAATAGAAACACTATGGAGGATGATTTTATAACTTATCCACCATTATTTGACAATATATCGTTTGACTTTTTAAAAATTGGCATATCCACTTCCTTGTAATCTATTGATTTTTGCATGTGATTTTGAAAGTTCTTTAGGGATGTTAAGCCCTATAGAATTGGCCCAAGGCTAACAAAGAGAGAGGTGAATTGGATAATAAAAATTCTTTACACAAAAAAATAAAATCACAAACCAAATCACCACAAATAAAGTGCAGAAATTAAATAAATGTGGAAGCGATAATAAGAAAAGAACACACCAGATTTATAGTGGTTCGATCAAACCTTGACCTACGTCCACTCCTTGGAGGCACCCTCCAAGTATTGTACTAAAACAAGTTGTTGCAAATCTATTTTCATGGCATATGTTTTGATGATTGACAAATACTATTTCTCTTAGACTGCTTGTTGCTTCTAACATTTTAGGAATCAAAGATCGGACGAACAAGACGAAGCAAATTCAGGATTGCGTAGGTTTAGGGCTGAGTCAGTCTGTACTTTTGTTTTTCACTTCTTGAGTCTACTTATTATGGTCAAAGAGTCTGATGCTAAGTAACCTTTCACACACACACTTGAGAGACTTAGAATTTCTATTTTTACTCATATCGGCCAGGACGATTTTTGGATCGGCCTAGACGATCAGGCTTAAAACAGAAAGTCTAAATAAGGATTCTTAATTAAGGCAGCCGACATTAACAGATCGGCCTGGACGATACGTCTATCGGCCAGGACGATAAGCTCAAAATAGAAAGAAGTTGCCGCCATAGACAATTAAGGTATACTGTATTTTTTAATTATCGGCCAAGATGATCCTAGGATCGGCCTGGACGATATTCTCAAATTATGCCTTAATTGATCAGGAAATCAAGAGAGTAATTAAGGATGATTGATACGATCATATTGTCCTAGACGATCGCATGATCGGCCAGGACGATCCAGTCAAAAACCTTAAGTTACTTCAGGACGATAAATTTTGGCCAGCTCGTATCCAGGGCTATTGTCAGGACGATTTTCCTCTGATTTGAATTGATCAGCCAGGATAATCATGAGATCGGCCTGGACGATCAAGCCAATTTTTAATCGTCCAGTTTTGCATCCAGGGCGATGCTCTGGTCGATCTTCTTTGATTTATACTGATCGGCCAGGCCGATGTCCATATCGGCTTGGACGATATTGTCTGCAACTTGCAATTAATGAGGTCCTTTGAAACTCTTCTATTTAAGAGCTCTTGTTCAACGTTTTTCAAGACTTTTGGATGCTACCTTGACCTGAGAAGACCTTGAGGAGAGAAAGAGAGAGAGGGAGAGAGAGAGGATCTTGTGAGGGGGAGCATGTGAGGGGATTTGTTAAAATAGTTGCTATTTGCATGCTTTACATTTTTGCAACTTATATAGTTTTGATGATTTCTAACATTATTGTTCAAATGTGTAGCTATCTCCTAACAATTTTAGATGATTTCTTGTGAGAAGATCTTTCAAGAAGATCCGATTCGCTGCCGATAGTTGGAAAGTGTGAATAGCCTAAAGGGTCGGTTCCTACACTTGGAGAGTGTGAACAGCTGTAGGGTTCTCTGCCCACACTAGGAGAGTGTGAAAGGACGGAAGGTTTCTCTGCCCACACTAGGAGAGTGTGAAAGGATGGACGGTTCTCTGCCAACACTGGGAATTGTGTAAAAGGGCGACGGTTCTCTGCCGCACCGGGTAGTGGTGAAAAGAGTGTGTTGTAAAGGCTTCTCCGCCTTGCTGTGGGTGCAAAAGGAGAGTCACTATTGGTATTAGTGCAATACTCAGAGGGTGCCTCTAAGGAGTGGATGTAGGTCTGGTTATAGACCGAATCACTATAAATCTGGTGTCATTTACTTTATAGTTTTTACGTTTCCGCATTTTATTTTTTTTTAAGTCTTAAAAACTCTGTGGTTGAAAAACTTTTTCTCAAAACTTAAAAGAAACAATTTTTATTTCGGTTCAACATAATTTTAAAAGAGGGATTAAAATTTTTAAACTACCAATTCACCCCCCTCTTGGTAGCCTTTGGGACATTAACTTAGGCTTAACAACCTAATTACTAGACTCAACAAGTGGTATCAGAGCATCATTTCAAAATCATAAGTTTGAACTACTTTTTTATTAACATAGATGGCTACATTTGGAAACCAAAACACACATGAGGGTTACTCTATCACTAGACCTCCACTGTTTGATAATATTCCTTTTGATTTTTGGAGAACATACATGTCTACTTTTATACAGTCACTTGATTATCGCATGTGGATGCTAGTCCAGGAAGGTTACACAAAACCAACTAGATTAGTTGTTGGAGTTAGGGTAAAAACATCTTATGTAGATTGGACTATAGAAGAATGTGACTTAGCACAATTAAATGCCAAATGTTTAAATAGTTTCTTTAGTGCTTTAAAATCTGAAGACTACATGCGAGTTTCCACTTGCAAAAGCAGAAAGGACATATGGGATAGACTTTGCATAACTTATGAAGGGACAAATGAGGTTAAGCAATCAAGACTCAATATCTTGTTACATGACTATGAATTGTTTCGCATGAAACCTAATGAATCTATTTCAGACATGTACATAAGATTCACACAAATTATCACTACTTTGCATGCACTTGGTAGGGAATTAACTAATGCTGAAATAGTCAATAAAATTCTTCGATTTTTACCTACTACTTATGATACTAAAATTACTATAATTACAGAGTCTAAAGATCTTAACATTTACTCCATTGACAATCTTCTTGGTTCACTCATTGCTTATGAGCAAGGAGTAAGTCAAAGAAAGATTGATGTAGGTGAACCACGAAAGGAGAAGAATATTGCACTAAAGGTGGAAGAGTCAGAGAGTGAACACTCACAACCTAAGGATGAAGATGATATTGCACTGATGACTAAAAAATTTAGAAGCTTTTTAAAGAGAAAGCAGAAGAGACGCCAGCAATGGAATAGAAGTAAGTTTAACAGAAATGGTAAGGTTTCTAATGAAGTAATTTGTTATGAATACAGGAAACCAGGTCATATCAAGACTGATTGCCCAAAACTCAAAGCCACTCATAGCAAGGAGAAAGTAGAGGAGAAACCAATGGTAAAGAAGGGCAAAAAGAAGTTTCAAAGAGCTTTTTGGGCAGATTCAGCTTCAGACTCATCTGAGACTGAAAAAGAAGAAGAAGTTACAAATCTTTGCTTGATGGCAGACAATGTAGATCACTCAGATCAAGAAGAGGTATGTGACTTAACCTATGATGAATTATTTGAAGTTTCTGAACACATGCATGATGCATATAGGAAAATGAAAAAGTTGCATGCTAGTGTAAGCTTAGAACTGGAAGAGCTCATGAAGGAACATGAAATCCTTATGAAAGATCATGCTTTAATAGATGATAACCACATGAAACTACTTGATGAATATGATGACTTGAATAAAATTTTTGAAAATTTAAAAACATCCTATGCTGAACTTGAAAAAGAATTTAAGAATTTTAAAGATGAATGTGAGAGCAAGACATATAGAATCAATTATACCAATCGAATCTTGGAAGATATGAATTCATTTTACAAACTCACAATAAGAGCTCTCGAGGATAATAGGAACCCCCCTAAACTTGAAGATTTTACAAATCCAAAATATTATCCTAAATTCATGAAATCCCTTAGAAGACAGTCATATGGAAGAAAACATAGGAATATTTTTCCTAATGTTAAATGTAATAATTGTGGATTTTTGGGACATATAGCTCACACCTATACTTTGAAGATGAAATCTAATTTGGTGTGGAGAACTAAGATGCATAAACCTAGACATATCATACATGCATCTGATTATAAATTTCATAAAGGTGAACCCAAACTTGTTTGGATTCCCAGGTCTAACATTTGAGAATTTTGCAGGATTACTCTCACACATGACCTCGTGGGAGCATATGGTACCTAGACAGCGGATGTTCAAAGCATATGACTAGAGATACTGCTCAATTCATAACGCTGGAAGCCAGGAGTGGAGGCAAGGTTACACTTGGAGATAATACTACAAAGAAAGTGATTGGATCAGGTATGATTGGAAATTTGAAAAACTTTTTCATAGACAATGTGTTATTAGTTGAAGGCTTAAAACATAATTTGTTGAGCATAAGTCAGCTATATGATAAGGGCTATAATGTAAAATTTTTACCTACTAGCTGCATAATAAGCCTAAATGGGAAAATTGTTTTAAATGAAAAAAGGATAAATAATATTTACATGCTAGATTTAAATTGTATTCAATCTCCTACTGCTTTTTGTTTGAAAACTGTTTTTGATGAATCATGGCTTTGGCATAGGAGACTTTATCATTCTAGTATGAAAAATCTTAGGAGAATTACCCAAAAGAACTTAGTGAGAGGTATACCAAAACTAGACTTTATTAAGGAGCACCTTTGTGATGCATGTCAGTTAGGAAAACAAGTGAAGTTCTCTTCTAAGTCTAATAAGGATCTTAGAACTAGTAAACCATTGGAAATTCTTCACATGCATCTCTTTGGACCTGTAGGACTTGTAAGTCTAGGAGGGAAGGTATACGAATTTGTTATAGTGGATGATTTCTCAATATTCACTTGGGTTAGATTTCTTTTTTATAAGAGTGAATCGTTTGAGGAATTCAGAAATTTTTCTACTTGGATTCAAAGAAAACTAGGGAGTGAAATAATTTCTATACAAAGTGATCATGGAGGAGAATTTGAAAATAAAAGATTTAAAAATTTCTATAAAGAAAAAGGGATTGATCACAATTTTTCTGCACCTAGAACCCCTCGACAAAATGGGGTAGTTGAAAGGAAAAATAGAACATTAATAGAAGCCGCCCGAGCAATGTTGGCAGAATACTCACTTCCTAGATATTTTTGGGCTAAGGCGGTTAGCACTGCATGCTATGTTATGAATAGGGTGAATGTGAGATCAAATTTGAATAAAACACCCTATAAGTTGCTAAAAGGTAGAACACCTAATTTGTCTTATTTGCATGTATTTGGTTGCAAGGTGTTCATACATAATAATGGAAAATCTGCCTTAGGAAAATTTGATCCAAAATCAGATGAAGAAATTTTTGTTGGATATTCAAGTGTTGGAAAATCTTATAGGGTATTCAACAAAAGAACTTTAGTCATTGAAGAAACCACACATGTTGTATTTGATGAATCTGGAAATTTGGAAGAGTCAAATGTTGTTGAAGAAGAGATTGAAGAAAATATCCAAAAGATTGATAAATTAAATTTGGAAGAAAATGTGGAAGAGAATTTAGAAAGAGAAAACCCTTTGCCTAGAGATTTGAGATTTTCTAAAAACCACCCAAGAGAATTGATTATAGGTGAACCTAGTGAGGGTGTTAGAACTAGGCATGGTTTAAATAAGGAAATCAATCATTCAGCCTTTATTTCAACAATAGAACCCATTAATATTGATCAAGCACTTTCTGATGAATTTTGGATATTGTCCATGCAAGAAGAGTTAAATCAATTTGTAAGAAATAAAGTTTGGGAGTTAACTACAAGGCCAAAAGATCAAAGTGTTGTTGGAACCAAGTGGGTGTTCAAAAATAAAATGAATGACTCAGGAGTAGTCATTAGAAATAAGGCTAGATTAGTTGCTAAGGGGTATAATCAAATTGAAGGAATTGATTTTGAAGAGACTTTTGTACCTGTAGCTAGACTTGAAGCAATTAGGGTTTTACTAGCATTTGCTTATTTTAAAGGTTTTAAATTGTTTCAAATGGATGTCAAGAGTGCCTTTTTAAATGGGGTAATTGAGGAAGATGTTTTTGTAGAACAACCTCCAGGTTTTGAAATTCTAAATACACAAATCATGTTTTCAAGTAAAAAAAGGCATTATATGGATTGAAACAGGCACCTAGGGCTTGGTATGAGAGGTTGAGCACCTTCCTACTTGAAAGATCTTTTGAAGAAGGAAGTGTGGATACAACTCTCTTTTTAAAGAAATTTGAAAAGGATATACTCATTGTTCAAATTTATGTGGATGATATCATTTTTGGATCTTCAAATAAAAATCTTTGTGATGATTTTTCTAAAACAGTGAGTAGTGAATTTGAAATGAGTCTAATGAGAGATTTAAATTACTTTATATGATTTAGCATTAGGCAACTTGAGGAAGGAACATTTCTTAGTCAAACTAAATATGTTAAGGACATCCTCAAAAAATATGAAATGGACAATACTAAACCTGTTAGTAAACCAATGAGTTCCTCAGTTCAATTGGATAAGGACCTTAAGGAAAAATCTGTTGATCAAAAGAAATTTAGAGGGATAATTGGATCTTTACTTTACTTGACTGCTAGCCGACCAGATATTATGTTCAGTGTTTGCTTATGTGCTAGATTTCAATCAGATCCAAAAGAATCACATTTGACAGTAGTGAAAAGGATTTTAAGATACTTACTAGGAACTCAAAACTTAGGGATTTGGTATCCTAAGTTTAGCTCTTCATTTGAAATTGTTGGTTATTCTGATTCTGACTTTACAGGCTGTAGAGTGGACAGAAAAAGTACTTCTGGAACATGTCAATTCATTGGAAATTCATTAGTTTCATGGTCTAGTAGAAAACAAAATTCAGTGGCACTATCTACTGCAGAAGCAGAATACATTGCATTAGGAAGTTGTGTGGCACAAGTACTTTGGTTAAAATAATAGTTGATTGATTTAGGATTAACTATAGGCACTATTCCAATTTATTGTGACAATACTAGTGCTATTTGTATTTCCAAAAATCCTATTCAACATTCTAGAGCCAAACACATTGACATAAGGCATCATTTCATAAGGGATCATGTATCCAAGGGAGAAATTGAACTCACACATGTTTCAACTGAAAATCAACTTACAAACATTTTTACAAAACCTTTAGCCTTTGATACATTCAGTACATTAAGAACAAGGCTTGGTGTTATTGATTTGAATGTTTAAATAAAAATGTTTTTGCAATATTGATATTTATGTTTTCTTAGTTTATTTGTCTTTGATTTTTGTTTTGAATTTTATGATTTTTGAGTGTTTTGATTGAGTTTATTTTAGAGTCTGTGGTTTTGTCTTTGTTTTCTGTGTTTTGAATGTTTTGTTTGTTTTTCTTCAATAAAAAATTCAAAAATCCAAAAATGTGTGAAAATTATCCGGGACAAAATTTTTCCGTACTAGATGATGTGTGTTAAATTCAGTTTGTGTGATATGAAACGTTTTGAGAGAAGTTTTTAATGTAGTTCGTCTGTACGATCTAATGATCGTCCAGGACGAAATATTTTTTTTCTTAAACATCGGGACGTTTGAATGCAGCGGTTGAGTGGATAAGGTAGTTTTAAATGTGAAGTTCATCCGTACGAACTTTTTGTTTGTCCAGACGAACATACGTCGTTTCATTGTAGGGGACGGTTTTCAACTGACATTAAAACGAATTAACTTTTGATCGTCTGTACAAAATTTTTTCATTTGTACGATCGGTCAAGTCAAAAGTCTGTACGAAAGGACGCATAGTAAATTGTGTTGATTACGAAAAGCCATTTCATTTTGGATGATTTGGATCGTCTGTACGAACTTTTTCGTCCAGACAAACGATAATTTTCATCCAGGATGAACTATTTTTGTCCAGGACGAACGTACTTTTTTTCTTTAAATATGAACGAATTTTCACTCAACAATCACATCTCCAAACTTCACTTTCAATCCCTTTCGACTTTAAATCGACAATGGCCTCCTTAAGCAAAAGACAAAAGGTGTTGGCTAAGAAACCTCACAGAAATGCCTCTGAAAACTTCCTTTCAAAGGCAAATGAGGAATCCTTTCCTCATTTTGCATCTGCCAAAATTACACCTTCTCGCATTCTAATTCAAAGCGAGATAAATTTCAAGATAATGCACCTTTTTGCTTCCACTCAGTTTGGATTCATTCTATCTCTCGTCTACCTCTACGTTAAACAAACATTTCTATATTTCCTAGCCAACATGAGTTTCAACTTAGACCACTCCTACATAAGTTCTTTTATTTTCAAACAAAAAGTTGAAATCACCAAGCACGACATAGGTGCCTTTCTGAACTTAAGAACTGAAGGCTATAGAGCACACACCCTTATGAATGAAAACACATTCGAATGGTATCAAGTCAATAGGGTGATTAGAGAAAATGGCCTAACATATCATGTTGCTAGAGTTTCAGGAATGACCAGAAATGCTCGAATCATCCAGCACATTCTTCGATCTTCAATCATTCCTAAAGCTGGTGATAGGATCAATATTACCCCACTCCTTTCTGTTTTGACCTTTTTGATTATTGATCATAAGCCTATCGATGAAGCCCAACTTATCCTGGACCATCTTTATGGGCTTTCAGAAATTGGACATGCAGAACAGAAAAGAAAAGGAACATCTCATTAGGACACTTAGTTACATATATTTTGGAAAAGAAATACAACTTAGTGCATCCTGATGATGAATACGAAGAGCCGATCTACTACAATGATGCTTCTTTCAGAGCAATTTTCAAGGAGGAAAAAGGGAAAGCACATGCCAGTTCTTTTGAAGAAGAAGAAGAAGGAGAGTAAACTTCTGCACCTCAATCAGATTATCAGAATTTGATTGAGAAATTTGACAGACTTGAGACTCATGTTGATCAAAGATTTGATCAAATTGATGCTCAACTCCTGCAACAGCAACAGGACATTGGTATTATCAGAAATGAAGTTCATAAAATCAATACCAATGTTATGATGATGGCCTCCTACTTCAACCTATTTAGTGGCATTCCTCCTCCACCTCCAGAAGAATAGAGAATGAACAATGATTTTCTTTATGTTTGTTGTATTTGTGTTTGTTTTAGTGTTTGTTCTAGTGTTTGTTCTAGTTGTGTTTGTTTGTCATTGTTTTAAATTTTAGTGTATTTTCTTTTGTATTGATATTATGAAATGATCCTGTGATCCTTTTCATAAATATCAATATATGTTGTAGTTGTTTTTTTTTTTTGAATTATTTTTGAAATGTATTTAGTTTTTATGAATTTCATTAGACTTTTTAATCCTAATTCTGTTAAATTAGATTGTGATTTAAGATTAATTACATTAGAAAATCTAGTCATTCTTAATTTAAATTTTTTTTATAACTTGTCATAATTAGAATTTTTAATCTCATGTCTATTCATTTAGACTACATAAAAGTAAATATTATTATTGTAATTTAGATGGTTTCTAATTTTGTATTTATTTGCTCAAGTGATATTTATGCACTTAGAAAAATTTGAAATTTTAGATTATTGATCTTGGAAAGATTTGATTTCAATTACACTTGAAAATTGTACAAAGAGTACAAAAATCAAAAGGAATGCGCAAAGGTTCGCAAATATGAAAAAGAGGCACAAAATTAGCCCTATGTCAAAAGATGCATAAAAATGTGCCAAAAATTTGAAAAAGATGCACAAAGCGCCACATGTGGTAATTCTCTTCTTTCCAAATTCGTTCAATCTCTTAATTCAAATTGATCTTATGTTCATTTATCTTCTATTGAACTTTTAAATATAGAATTTTTATTCATCTCTCTTGTAATGATTTTCTATATTCAAATGTCTAAATTGAATCATGTTTTTGATAAATTCTTCTTACTTACAATGTTATATCACTTCTTAAATTCTATGAATTTTAATGATTTACCTAATGTTATTAGTTTTAGATTGCATACCTTATGTCAATCACCATTTAGATTAAATTTTCAAATGAATTTCATATAATTACTTATATTTTTTATCTATCTTCTTCACTTTTTGTTGTTGTAAAAAAGGGGGAGAAATTATTTTGTTTGTATGTTTTTTGTTATTTTATTTGCATTTGTTTTGTTTGCTTATTTATTTTATGTATGACTTTGTGTCTATGGCTTGTGTTGTTTTGTTAAATTTAAAAAAAAAAAAAAAACTAAAATATTGTTCTATGCTTCAAAATGCCTCTTTATTTTCATGTATTCATAAATTCAGAAGGAGTTAAGGAGATTTGTTTAAATTGAAATCATACAAAATATAATTATTTTGTCATCATCAAAAAGGGCGAGATTGTTAAAATAGTAGCTATTTGCATGCTTTACATTTTTGGAACTTGTATAGTTTTGATGATTTCAAACATTATTGTTCAAATGTGTAGTTATCTCCTAACAATTTTAGAAGATTTGTATTTGTTCTTGTGTGTACTAACATTTCAGAAAAATCAGACTCCAGACTATGAAGACTTCAAATCAAATTCAACATGAGATACTTTGTGAATTTGAAGCTTGTATTTTTCTTTGAATTAAATTTGAAAGGGAGTGATTGTAATTGAGTGAATAAAAACATACACACACACACATAAGGAGATCATATATAGTTTATGCTGATCGTACAGGACGATCAGACATTTATCTGCTATTGAGCACATAGAACGAATAGGAACTGGCTTGAAAAATTTTCTAAGTCCTATTCGTCCGGGACGAAATTAATTATCGTCCAGAACAATCTGGTCTCTGTAAAAATTTTTGTCCAGACGAAATTAATTATCATCAGAAAACGATCTTCTATCTGTAAAAATTTTGTCCAGATGAACCAATTTTCGTCTAGACGATTAATCGACTTAGAACAGTTTTCAGCAGTTTTCTAGAACGACCTAGTAATAACCGTTCGTACCGGACGAACTTAGTTCGTACGGGACGATCAGCATATACGAAGACATTTTATACACATATACAAATAGGGTCGTTTCAAAACATTTAAGTAAAATCTTCTAGGACGATCCACGATCGTATGGGATGATCCACTGCGTACAGAATTGAAAATTTGCAGTTTTTGGGCGGTTTTTTTTGTCTTTTGTATATATAGTCCAAATTAGACTACCATCCAATCTTTTTGTTATTTGATCTTCGTGCCTCTTGAGAGAATAGCTAAGGAGAGAGTGTGAGAGTGCATTCAAAGGAGGATTCCTACCACTGGAGCGTGAAGGCTTCACTTGGAGTTCAAACGTAAGAATCTCTACTTGTGAATTGGGATTACTTCACTCTTTTATTTCTTCCTTCTAGATTTCTTGTGAGAAGATCTTTCAAGAAGATCTGGTTCGCTGCCGACACTTGGAAAGTGTGAATAGCCGAAAGGGTCGCTTCCTACACTTGGAGAGTGTGAACAGCTGTAGGGTTCTCTGCCCATACTAGGAGAGTGTGAAAGGACGGAAGGGTTCTCTGCGCACACTAGGAGAGAGTGAAAGGACGGACGGTTCTCTGCCAACACTGGGGATTGTGTAAAAGGATGACAGTTCTCTGCCGCATCAGGTAGTGGTGAAAAGAGTGTGTTGTAAAGGCTTCTCCGCCTTGCTGTGGGTGCAAAAGGAGAGTCACTATTGGCATTAGTGCAATAATCAGAGGGTGCCTCTGGGAGTGGATGTAGGTCTGGTTATAGACCGAACCACTATAAATCTGGTGTCATTTACTTTACAGTTTTTATGTTTTTGCATTATTTTTTAAGTCTTAAAAACTATGTGGTTGAAAAACTTTTTCTACAAAACTTAAAAGAAACAATTTTTATTTCGGTTCAACATAATTTTAAAAGAGGGATTAAAAATTTTAAACTACCAATTCACCCCCCTCTTGGTAGCCTTTGGGACATTAACTTAGGCTTAACAACCTAATTACTAGACTCAACAGGATTCACAAGGGTTGCTTCAAAGATCGCTCTGCTTGTTCTTTGTCTAGAGTTTCTCATCGGTGGAAGGGTCGGTAGAAGTAAGGAGTTAGCTTTTGGTTGTGGTTCTCTGCCAGCTTCAGGAGGAGGCAAAAAGTGGTAGGTTCTCTGCCTTGCCGGGGTGGTAAAAAGGAGGTTCTTGTGAGGGCTTCTCCGTCTAGCCGTGGGGGCTAAAGGAGAGTCACGTTTTGTAGTGCAATACTTGGAGGCAAGTGGACGTAGGTCGAGTTGACTGAACCACTATAAATTTTTGTGTTCTTATTTTCTCTTCCGCACTTTTGTTTCCGCACTTTATTTTTCTGTGGTTATTTTGGTTTGTGATTTTCATTTTTTGAGAAAAGAAATTTTTAATTACCAATTCACCCCCCCCCCTCTTGGTTAGCTTGGGCCAGTTCTATAGGGCTTAACATCCCTAGCGAACTTTCAAGTGGTATCAAAGCGGGATTCAAAAATTTAAGTTTGAAAACTTTTTGAATTTGATCCATGGCTAACCTTGGAAATCGTAACACTTTGGAAGGGTATTCTATTACACGACCTCCAATGTTCGATAACCTACCTTTTGATTTTTGGAAAACCTGCATGTCAACATTTTTACAATCTACTGATTATCGCATGTGGATGCTTATTCAAGAAGGTTATTCTCCACCTTCTTGTGAAATTAATGGCATTAAAACTAAAGTTTCTTTTATTGAATGAACTTTTGATGAACGAGATCTAGCTCAATTAAATGTAAAATGTTTGAACTATTTTTTCTGTGCTTTAAAATCTGAGGAATACATGCGTGTCTCAACTTGCAAAACTGGTAAAGAGATTTGGGATAAATTGTGCATCACCTATGAAGGTACTAATGAAGTTAAACAATCCCGTTTGAATATTCTCTTGCTTGACTATAAACTTTTTTGCATGAAACCTCATGAATCGATTTCTGACATGTATACTAGATTCACTCAGATAGTTACTTCACTGCATGCACTAGGAAAAGAACTTTCAAACTATGAAAAAGTTAACAAGATTTTGAGATGCTTGCCTTCATCTTATGATGCTAAAATCACTACAATCACTGAATCTAAGAATTTGAACACCTATTCTATTGATAACTTACTTGGCTCACTCATTGCTTATGAGCAAGGGGTGAATGAAAGAAATCTTGATGCAGGTGAGAAGAAAAAGGAGAAAACAATTGCACTGAAGGCACACAAATTAGATTCTAAATCTTCCGGGTCTAAAAGCGATGAAGTTTCCTTCATCACAAGGAAATTTAAAAGCTTTCTAAGGAAGAAACAAAAGCATCATCAAAATTGGAGAAAAGGTAAGGAACATAAACATGTTAAAGGATCTTCTGATGTTGTCTGTTTTGAATGCAGGAAGCCTGAACATGTGAGAGCCGATTGCCCAACACTTCAAGATAACATGAGCAAGGAAAAGATTGAGGAAAAATCTAAGTTTAAAAAGGAGAAGAAGAGAATCCAAAAGGCATTCTGGGCAGAATCTGGTACTGATTCCTCTGAGACTGAACCAGAGGAAGAGACAACGAACCTGTGCTTAATAGGGGAAGATCATCTTGAGCAAAGTGATGAGGAAGAGGTATGTAAACCAACCTATGATGAATTGTTTGAAATTTGTGGAAAAATCCATGCATCATACAAAAAACTTAGGAAGACACATGCTAGCTTAAAAGTGGAACTTGTGAATTTGCAGAAAGAGTATGAAGTCATTCTTAAAGATCATTCAACGATTGATTCTAATCATATGACTCTTCTTGATGAATTTGATGAGTTGAACAAATAGCATTCAGAATTAATTGATGAACATAAGGCATTGAAAGTTTTACACACCTCACTTAATTCTGATCTTAAGAAATCTAAAAAGATGGAAAAAAACTTGAGGATTGATAATAAGGCATTAAAAAGAACTAACTTGAGGATTCAAAATGATTTGGATACAATTAAGAAAAATCGAATGACAACTACTTTTAATCCTAAGCCAGAATCTAGGAAGAGGAATTATAATTCAAACCATTTAAGAAACCCTTTTCCTGGAGTTAGATGTTTCTCATATGGCATGCTAGGACACATCTCACACACGTGCACCGTTCACCGTAGTACACATTGGGTGTGGAGACCTAAGATGCATGATTCATAGCATACCATATCTGCATTGCACTTTACTTTTCCTAAGAAGGGGCCCAAACCTGTTTGGGTTCCTAAATCTGACTGTTGTTGAGTTTTGCAGGAATGCTATCACCAAAGACCTCGTGGGAGCATAGTATAACTGGACATAAGGAGGCTGGAAGCTCAAAAATAGCTTAAACTCGCTGCCTTATAACTTGCTTGAAATGTTTAATTTTTGTTTTCATTTTTGTGCTAGTTTTGTGCTTGCTTTATGTTGTTCTAGTTTGCTTTGTTTTCATTTTTTTTGTTTTAAGTTTCTTTTGTTTATTTTGTTATGTGATAGCTTTTTTTTATTTTAGATTAATTTGTTTTCATGATTGTTTTTCATATGTTGGATCTTTTCAAGTTTTTAGTTTTTGGAAGTTTTTGGAGATAGTGTTTAGCTTTTCTAAATCGGTTAAAGGAGAAATCTCGTTGATGGTTTCCCTCCTTCTGACCTTATTTAGTTGTATGATTTTCTTCTCTGATAGACCTGGTTTTTAGCTGGTCCCTTGTACTTGAGAACACCTTTTCCATCTATTGTGATGTAATAATAGGATTTCGGTACTAAAAAGTATCCTTTCATGATTCTGTCCTCAAGCTGAAACTTGCCTAAGACAAATGAAGAAAGAACTTCTTCAGGTAGTGGCTGACCAAGCACAACTGAGTCAGTGTCTGTGTAGTAGCTGTCTTCTCTTGAGATATACGGGAACATATAAATCCTAGCGGAGGCAGTTATAGCAGCTGCTAGTTGTACAACTTAAACAAAAGTCTAAACTCATTTTAACCAATGGTTTTTTTAATTAAGATCCTTTTCTTATCTTGCTACATTAATTTATCTTATGCATAATAGCCAAAGTTCTTATATATCTTTCAAGTTTTTTAAAATATTGCCATTGCATTTATCACATGATTTTGATTTTGTGTTGTGGATTGTTCTTTCCTATGTTAGAGAGAGAGCTCTTATTCTCTAATATTTGGAGGATATACTCACCACTAAGTTTTTTTAAGGGTATATTAAAGATTTTCTAGCTTGCAAGAGTTAAAAAGGAAAGAGGCCAATAAAGCCAAATTGAAAAAAAAGCTATATACACAAAAGTGTATCAAAAATCAAAAGATGCTCAAAGAGCCAATCAAAGTGACAAGAGGCATAAAATGAGCCCACTAAATGTAAGCTATCCTCTCTTTGCTAAAACTCTTAAAACTTAGAGAACTCAGGGATTATGTGATGCTTTCAAAGACTTGATTTCATCTATCCATGATTGAGAAAAATTACTTTGGTTTATTAAATATGAGATATTTTCTTAGTAAATAAGTCTTGAATGGATCTTCTTATCCTATTTTGTTATTCTAAGTTAGGCCTCTATTTTCCAAAAGAATTATATACCCTGAAGGGTGTCCGATCTAGGGATAACAGAATCAGATGTTCTACCTTCTTCTGATTGGAATTTGTTAAACTCCTTGATCTCTTGGAACTTTAAAAGTTTAATTTTTTTTTGAAGAAATATGATGCCTCCATAAAAAAAAACATTTTCCAAAAATATTGATTTTTTTTATTTTTCTTGTATTTTTTATTCTTCTATTTTTTTTTTTTTTGTGTTTTGAGGGCCTTGATCATCACCATCTATTCCTTGGTTTCATTTTCTAGTCACTTCGTCCTGGCCGGTATTTTTATCTTCCTGGACGATAGGACAAAATCTCTTCAAAATCCATCTACTGGCCTTTTCTGTGCTTGCTGTAACTCATCGTCCTGGACGATCATATATTATCCTGGACGATCTGATCGAACTCTGTTGCAATCATGATGATAGTCCTGGCCGATAGGATATTTTCGTATGGCCGATGCATTTTATGTGCATCGTCCTGGCGGATACACTGGATCGTCCTGGACGATCCACGTGTCAGCACGTTTAAAACTTTAAATTTGGCCCCGAACGATCCATTATTGGACAATCGGCCGGGCCGATCCACTGTTCGTCCTGGACGATACACGTGGCAGTGATTTAAAACATTTTTAACTTCGGCCGATATGATCAATTATTGTGCATCGTCCTGGACGATACACCTAATCGGCCGAGACGATATGCTTTTTCAACGGTAGTCCGAACTGACTCCTTGAGACGATCGCCTGTGTCTAATCGTCCTAGCCGATATCTGATCGGCCCGGACGATCGGACCGCCTTTTTGACCAAACGGCCTGTACGTAATTATTGAATCATATTGGCCTGGAAGATTCTGCGATCGGCCAGGACGATATGGCTGTTTCTTTAAATTCAGGCCATTCCAGCCTTGATTTTTCACTCTTCATCCTTTCTCCTATTGTGTTTTTTGCTTAGTCCTCTTTATGGCTAGTGGGAAGCGCGTCCGACAAACTTTTGGGAGTTCTTCAAGGGCAAGGATTGACCCTCGTTTCAGGAAAGCAGAAGATGAAGCCGCTTACCATCATTACAAAGAATGTGGGATAACTGTATCAAGAATCATCAATCCTGCCCACATCTCATACCTGGTAATGGATCTTTTCGCTCACACATCCCTTTGCTTCATTCTGTCTCTTGCTTTCTCTTTCAATTCAGAGTTTCTTCGAGAGTTTTTTGCAAACCTTCGCATCAACCCTACCTTCACAGTCCTGACCTCCTATGTGAATCGACGCCCTGTCGAAATCACATATCAAGATTGTGTTGATCTTTTTTAGCTATCCACCACCGGGGATAAGCTGCACTTAATCGCCTCTGACCCTGATCTTGACTGGTCCACGAAGAATCATTTCCTTCGCCAGACCAATGTACCTTACCATATTGGAGAGACTAGCTCTTTAGTTAAAGATGTTAGGACAATCCAACATGTCCTTCGCACCTCCAAAATTCTAAAAGCTGGCTACCGAATCCACATCACCCCTCTATTTTTACTCACTATTTTCTACATCATGGCTCATAGAGAATTTAATACTGCGGACCTAATTTTCTGATACATTGATCACTTAACCACAATCCGTGATCCAGGCCACAAAAGGAAACCCAATCTAGCCTTAGGACACATCATAGCCTATGTCTTTGAAACCAAATACCAACTTCAGTATCCTATTCCACCAAACCTCCCAACTCCCTTCTACTCAAATAATTCCTTCAGCACCCTTCATAGTACTCGTCTCCACCTTGAGGAACCTCAAGGGGCTAGAGAGGAGGAGGCTTCCGCTCCCGCTCCCTTGCCTGACCCTGTTCCTCTCCACCAGCACTCACCGGTTGATCAGTTGATTGAAAGATTTGATCGATGGGAGACCCGTTTTGACGCCTATGTTGCTGCACAGGAGCAGCAACACTCTGAGGATATTACCCGTTACGAGCATCACCGCACTGAGAATCTAGCCTGATTTGACAGTTTCCTAACTCACCAGCAACAGCAACATGACCAGGACATCGCCTGGTTCAATGGTCAGTTTACCACGCTTGCCAGTTACTTTCAGCAGCTACCTCCTCCACCTCCATCTGATGATCAGGATCCCTCATTCTTTTAGTCTGTGCTTTCTGTTATTTGTTTCCTGTAGTTTGCTTTTAGTCGTTATTTGTTTTTGGACCCTCTTTTTGTGATGACAAAAGGGGGAGTAGGGTGTGGTAGGAAAAGTTGTTTGTAACTTTCAAATTCTAATGAATCTTTTTGGATATTTTTCCTACTTGTATTTTCCATCATAAAAAAGGGGGAGATTGTTGCAAATCTATTTTCATGGCTTATGTTTTGATGATTGACAAACACTATTTCTATTAGACTGCTTGTTGCTTCTAAAGTTTCAGGAATCGAAGATCGGACGAACAAGATGAAGCAAATTCAGGATTACGTAGGTTTAGGGCTGAGTCAGTCTGTACTTTTGTTTTTCACTTCTTGAGTCTATTTGTAATGGTCAAAGAGTCTGATGCTCAGTAACCCTTCACACACACACACTTGAGAGACTTAGAATTTATGTTTTTACTCATATCGGCCATGACGATTTTTGGATCGGCCTGGACGATCAGGCTTAAAACAGAAAGTCTAAATAAGGATTCTTAATTAAGGCAGCCGACATTAACAGATCGGCCTGGACGATACGTGTATCGGCCAGGACGAAAAGCTCAAAACAGAAAGAAGTTGCCGCCATATACAATTAAGGTATACTATATTTTTTAATTATCGTTCAGGACGATCCTAGGATCGGCCTGGATGATATTCACAAATTATGTCTTAATTGATCAGGAAATCAAGGGAGTAATTAAGGATGATTGATACGATCATATCGTCCTGGACGATCGCATGATCGGTCAGGACGATCCAGCCAAAAACCTTAAGTTACTTCAGGATGATAAATTTCGGCCAGCTCGTATCCAAGGCTATTGTCAGGACAAATTTCCTCTAATTTTAACTGATCAGCCAGGACGATCGTGAGATCAGCTTGGATGATCTAGCCAATTTTTAATCATCCAATTTTACATCCAGAGCGATGCTCTGGCCGATCTTCTTTGATTTATACTGATCGGCCAGACCGATGTCCATATCGGCCTGGACGATATTGTCGACAACTTGCAATTAATGAGCTCCTTTGAAGCTCTTCTATTTAAGAGATCTTGTTCAACATTTTTCAAGACTTTTGGCTGTTGTCTTGACCTGAGAAGACCTTGAGGAGGGAAAGAGAGAGAGGGAGAGAGAGAGAGGATCTTGTGAGGGGGAGCTTGTGAGGGGATTCACAAGGGTTGCTTTAAGGATCGCTCTGCTTGTTCTTCGTCTAGAGTTTCTCGTTCGTGGAAGGGTCGGTAGAGGTAAGGAGTTAACTTTTGGTTGTGGTTCTTTATCAGCTTCAGGAGGAAGCAAAAGGAGGTAGGTTCTCTGCCTTGTCGGGGTGGCAAAAACGAGGTTCTTGTGAGGGCTTGTCCGCCTAGCCGTGGGGGCTAAAGGAGAGTCACATTTTATAGTGCAATACTTAGAGGGTGCCTCCAAGGAGTGGACGTAGGTCGAGTTGACTAAACCACTATAAATTTCCGTGTTCTTATTTTTGCTTCCGCACTTTTGTTTTCGCACTTTGTTTTTCTGTGGTGATTTTGGTTTGTGATTTTCATTTTTTGAGAAAAGAAATTTTTAATTACCAATTCACCTCCCCTCTTGGTTAGCTTGGGCCAGTTCTATAGGGCTTAACATCCCTAGCAAACTTTCACAAGTGTCTCTCCTTTAGCCCCCACAACTAGGTGGAGAAGCCCTTACAAAATCACATCCACCTTCCCCGGTGCGGCGGAGTCGACGGTTCCTTTGACACTAAGGAGATCTTCTTCTTTGGTGAACTTACCTGGAGACAAGCCTTGAATCTGATGGTACTAAGGTGTGAGTTCGCCAGAGTAACCGTGTGGATCCCCCACCACACTCCCTTAAGTTCCTCCCCCTCACAGGATCTTTTTCCTCTCAAACTCCACCCTTTCCTCTCTCCCTTTCAAGCTCTCTCTTTAAGTTTCCCCAATAAGAACGAAGCTATAATGGCTGCCAAAGACACTTACAAAGTACCTTGTCATAGCTTAAATAGAAGCTCTCAAAACGAGCTCATTAATGCAAGTTGCCGACATTATCGTCTAGGACGATAGGCATATCGTCCTGGTCGATTAGTTCAAATTCAGCTCATCAGCCCGGGACGATTTGGGATGATCAAAAGAAAATTTGTTACATCGTCCTGGTCGAAATCAAGATCGTCTAGGCCGATTAGTTTAAAATTGATTTCAATCATCCTTATCATCGCCCTGAATTCGAGCTGTCTGATGTAGATCGTCTAGGACATCATCCGGGCCGATCAGGCGATCTTCCTAGTCGATGTGATCGTATCAATTAACCATTAAAACTTTCCAAAGATACCATATCAATTTAGGCATAATTGAGTTAGATCGGCCTGGACGATATAAATATCATCCTGGCCGATTTCCTAAAATAAGGAATTCCTAAACTGATTATGGCGGTTGATTCTTTCTGAATTAAGACTATCGTCCTGGCCGATACATGTATCGTCCAGGCCGATATCAATGACGGCTGCCTTAATGAGGATGCCCTAATTAGGGTTTCTGATTTTGGACATATCGTCTAGGACGATATAAATATCATCCCGGCCGATATTACCAAAAATAGAAATCTTCTAGGGAACAACAAGAAATCTTCCAAGTTATAAATCAATAGATCCCGCACCAAATACAACAGACTCAAGAAAGGAAAAAGATTACAAACTGACACAGACCTAGTCTACCCAATCTTGAGCTGGTTCCAAATTGCAGTCTGATCGTGTGGACCTGAAATGTTAGCACAAAAGGCAATCGTAGAGAAATAAGGAATGTTTGCTATCATCAAAATCATAAACCATTGATCCACAATAATCTCCCCCTTTTTTATGATAGCAAATAATTTAATTTGAATTTTCAAAAAAGTAATATCTCCTAATCTCCCCCTCACTAGAATTACACTTTTAAAAAAATAGGGGAGATGAAAATATTTTTGTTATTTTTAATTTTTTGAAAATAAGATACAAATACGACAATAGTACAAAAATTCAACAATACGTTCTCCCCCTTTGACATTATCAAAAAGAGAGGAGGCACAAACAAAAGAAAAACGAAAGAAAAAAAAAAGAAAATGTTTCTTGATCTAGTGAAAAACAAATATTCTTAAAATGAGAAAATTACCTCTTGGTTTTAATCAAAAACGTAGTAGGATTGGATTGACCACGCATAGTCCAGAAAATGTTAGAAAACTAGAGATTGATAATCTAAACTCTAGTTCTTTAAAAAGGCAAAAAAACTTTTTGATTCAAGATCTAAATCAAGGAATAAATTAGAGAAAGAAACAATAATTTTTCAAAAACTCATTCCATAAAATATATCTAATAGAAGATCAATGCATAAATTTTTGAATCAAGAATCAAGATTTTCAAACTCAAGTATCGAAAGTATCAATGGTTTTCTTAAGCTTTTTAACAAGTACAAGAATGGTAAGCATTAACTTTGTGGGCTCATTTTATGCCTCTTGTCAATTGGTTGGTGCACTGCGCATCTTTTGATACACTTTGTGTATTCTATATTTTCAATTTGGCGTCTTTTCGCAACTTTTTTATTTTTGGCATCGTTGGCCAATTTTTTGAATATGCTTCCTTTCTTAGTTCTTAAAAACAAAAGAAAACTCATCTTAGTGACAAAGCGAATTACTTGATTAAGAAAATTATGAGTTAGATTCAAAAACTTACAAAAGATTCCTATGCGATAAATAAAATATAGGGAGGTAAAAAATTTTGTTTCAAAATCCAATTTAAAAGATGAAAAAGATTTAAAATCAAAAGTAGGATAATCATTTTTTTAGAAAACAGAGATTGAGAGTTAAAAATAAATGAATTTCCTTCCTTTGACTATTTTAGAGAAGTCAAACACAACTTACCAAAGATTTTAAAAAAAATAAGGAAGTATATTTTTTCATTTTTAGAAAAGTGAATGTGTGTAATGATGGGAGAAAAAAAAATTAACAAAAACAAAAATACAAAAAATAAAAAAAAAAATTAAAAATAAAAAGGAAAGACACAAATAAGGCATTTAACCATTATCTTTTTCATGGTCTGATGCTTCAGAGACTAGATCTGCCCATGAGATTTTTTGCTTTTCATTATTTCCCCAGTTTAAATTTAGCTTTGCCTTACCCTTTTCTTTGGTAGGAAGAATTCTTGAATTTGAGCACTCATTTTTCATATGTCCAGGCTTCCTGCATCGAAAGCAAATAACGTCAGAAGAAATATGGACATCCTTATCATTTTTACCTTTTTTCCACTTTTGCTTATGCTTTGGTGAGCTTTGTGATTTGCTTGACAAGTCATTGCATTCGTCACCAACTAAGCAATCTTTTTCCGTATTTTCAGCTTTTAGAATAATCGTTTCACCTGCATCCAAAATTCTTTAACCCAAACTTTGCTCGTAGGCAATGAGTGAGCCAATCAAAATATCAATAGAATAATCATTCAAATTTTTTTATTCATAAATAGCAATAACTTTAGCATCAAATTTTTCAAGTAAACAATGAAGAGTTTTATTGACTTTTTTAAAATTTGAAAACTCTTTTCCTAAGGCATGCAATGATGTTACAATTTGAATGAACCTAGTGTACATGTCTAAGATCGTCTCATAAGGTTTCATGGAAAATAATTCAAAATCATGCATTAATAAATTCAACTTGGATTGCTTGATTTCACTAGTGCCTTCGTATATGGTGTGTAGTTTATCCCAAACTTCCTTACCAGAAGTCCACGTGGATACTAACATAAAATCTTTAGAATTTAAAGCACAGAAAAAATAATTTAAAGATTTTGCATTCAGTTAAGCATTCAGTTGTTCTTCTTTATTCCATTGATTAAAAGGAATATGAGTTTTAACTCCATTAACAATACGTGACGGTGATGAATAACCAGTTAAAATCATATGCCACATGTAAAAATCAATCGATTGCAAGAAAATAGACATGCGAGTTTTCCAAAAATCAAATGACATATTTTCAAATAAAGAATGTCTGGTGATTGAATAACTTTCCGCAACATTACGATTAGCCATGGATTGAAAAATTTAAAAGCTTTTAAAAAACTTATTTTATGAATACGGCTCTGATACCACTTGAAAGTTTGTTAGGGATGTTAAGCCCTATAGAACTTGCCCAAGGCTAATAAAGAGAGAGGTGAATTGGATAATAAAAATTCTTTACACAAAGAAATAAAATCACAAACCAAATCACCACAAACAAAGTACGAAAATTAAATAAATGCTGAAGCAATAATAAGAAAAGAACACACCAAATTTATAGTGGTTTGGTTAAACCTTGACCTACGTCCACTCCTTGGAGGCACCCTCCAAGTATTGCACTAAAACAAGTGTCTCTCCTTTAGCCCCCACAGCTAGGCGGAGAAGTCCTTACAAAATCACTTCCACCTTCCCCGATGCGGCGGAGTCGCCGGGTTCTTTGACACCAAGGAGATCTTCTTCTTTGGTGAACTTTCCTCGAGACAAGCCTTGAATCCAATGGTACTAAGGTGCGAGTTCGCCGGAGCAACCGTGTGGATCCCCCACCACACTCTCTTGAGTTCCTCCCCCTCACAGGATCTTCTCCCTCTCAAACTCCACCCCTTCCTCTCTCCCTTTTAAGCTCTCTCTTCAAGTTTCCTCCATAAGAACGAAGCTATAATGGCTGCCAAAGATACTTACAAAGTGCCTTGTCATAGCTTAAAAAGAGGCTCTCAAAATGAGCTCATTAATGCATATTGGCGACATTATCGTCCAGGATGATAGGCATATCGTCCTAGCCGATTAGTTCAAAGTCAGCTCATCAGCCGGGATGATTTGGGACGATCAAAACAAAATTGGTTAAATCGTCCTGGCCGATATCACGATCGTCCAGGCCGATTAGTTTAAAACTGATTTCAATCGTCCTGATCATCGCCCTGAATTCGAGCTGTCCGATGTAGATCGTCCAGGACATCATCCCGGCCGATCAGGCGATCATCCCGGCTGATGTGATCGTATCAATCAACCATTAATGCTTTCCAAAGATACCATATCAATTTAGGCATAATTGAGTTAGATCGGCTTGGAAGATATAAATATCGTCCTGACCGATTTCCTAAAATAAAGAATTCCTAAACTGATTATGATAGTTGATTCTTTCTGAATTAAGACTATCGTCCTGATCGATACATGTATCGTCCAGGCCGATATCAATGATGGCTGCCTTAATGAGGATTTCCTAATTAGGGTTTCTGATTTTGGACATATCGTTTAAGACGATATAAATATCGTCCCGGCCGATATTACCAAAAATAGAAATCTTCTAGGGAACAACAGGAAATCTTCGAAGTTACAAATCAATAGTTCCCGCACCAAATACAACAGACTCAAGAAAGGAAAAAGATTACAAACTGACACAGACCTAGTCTACGCAATCTTGAGCTGGTTCCAAATTGCAGTCTGATCGTGTGGACCTGAAACGTTAGCACAACAGGCAATCGTAAAGAAATAAGGAATGTTTGCTATCATCAAAATCATAAATTATTGATCCGCAACAATCTCCCCCTTTTTTATGATTGCAAACAATTCAATTTGAATTTTTAAAAAAGTAATATCTCCTAATCTCCCCCTCACTAGAATAACACTTTTAAAAAAATAGGGAAGATGGAAATATTTTTGTTATTTTTAATTTTTTGAAAATAAGATACAAATATGATAACAGTATAAAAATTTAACAATACGTTCTCCCCCTTTGACATTATCAAAAAGAAAGGAGGCACAAACAAAAGTAAAATGAAAGAAAAAAAAAAAAAGAAAACGTTCCCTGATCTAGTGAAAAACAAATATTCTTTAAATGAGAAAGTTACCTCTTAGTTTTAATCAAAAACTTAGTAGGATTGGATTGACCACGCATAGTCCAGAAAAGGTCAGAAACTTAGAGATTGATAATCTAAACTCTAGTTCTTTAAAAAGGCAAAAAAACTTTTTGGTTCAAGATCTAAATCAAGAAATAAATTAGAGAAAGAAATAATAATTTTTCAAAAACTCCTTCCATAAAATATATCTAATAGAAGATCAATGCATAAATTTTTGAATCAAGAATCAAGATTTTCAAACTCAAGTATCGAAAGTATCAAGGGTTTTCTTAAGCTTTTTAAGAAGTACAAGAATGGTAAGCATTAACTTTGTGGGCTTATTTTATGCCTCTTGACAATTGGTTGGCGCACTGCGCATCTTTTAATACACTTTGTGTATTATATATTTTCAATTTGGCATCTTTGCGCATCTTTTTATTTTTGGCATCATTGGCCAATTTTTTGAATATGCTTCCTTTCTTAATTCTTAAAAACAAAAGAAAACCCATCTTAGTGACAAAGTGAATTACTTGATTAAGAAAATTATGAGTTAGATTCAAAAACTTGCAAAAGATTCTTATGCGATAAATAAAATGTAGGGAGATAAAAAATTTTGTTTCAAAACCCAATTTAAAAGATGAAAAAGATTTTAAATCAAAAGTAGGATAACCTTTTTTTAGAAAATAGAGATTGAGAGTTAAAAATAAATGAGTTTCCGTCCTTTGACTATTTTTGAGAAGTCAAACAGAACTTACCAAAGATATCAAAAAAAATCAGGAAGTATATTTTTCATTTTTAGAAAAGTGAATGTGTGTGTTGATGGGAGAAAAAAAAATTTAACGAAAACAAAAACACAAAAAATAAAAAAATGAAAAATATAAAGGAAAGAAACAAATAAGGCATTTAACCATTATCTCTTTCCTGGTCTGATGCTTTAGAGACCAGATCTGCCCATGAGATTTTTTGCTTTTAATTATTTCCCCAGTTTAAATTTAGCTTCGCCTTACCCTTTTCTTTTGTAGGAAGAATTCTTGAATTTGGGCACTCATTTTTCATATGTCCAGGCTTCCTGCATCAAAAAACAAATAACGTTAGAAGAAATATGGACATCCTTACCATTTTTACCTTTTTTTCCACTTTTGCTTATGCTTTGGTGAGCTTTGTGATTTGCTTTACAAGTCATTGCATTCGTCACCAACTAAGCAATCTTTTTCCGTATCTTCAGCTTTTAGAATAATCGTTTCACCTGCATCCAAAATTCTTTAACCCAAACTTTGCTCATAGGCAATGAGTGAGCCAATCAAATTATCAATAGAATAATCATTCAAATTTTTTTATTCATAAATAGCAATAACTTTAGCATCAAATTTTTCAAGTAAACAATGAAGAGTTTTATTGACTTTTTTAAAATTTGAAAACTCTTTTCCTAAGGCATGCAATGATGTTACAAATTTGAATGAACCTAGTGTACAAGTCTAAGATCATCTCATAAGGTTGTATGGAAAATAATTCAAAAATATGTATTAATAAATTCAACTTGGATTGGTTGATTTCACTAGTGCCTTCGTATATGGTGTGTAGTTTATACCAAACTTCCTTACCAGTAGTGCACGTGGATACTAACATAAAATCTTCAGAATTTAAAGCACAGAAAAAATAATTTAAAGATTTTGCATTCAGTTAAGCATTCAGTTGTTCTTCCTTATTCCATTGATTAAAAGGAATATGAGTTTTAACTCCATTAGCAATATGTGACGGAGATGATTAACCAGTTAAAATCATATGCCACATGCAAAAATCAATCGATTGCAATAAAATAGACATGCGAGTTTTCCAAAAATCAAATGACATATTTTCAAATAAAGGAGGTCTGGTGATTGAATAACCTTCCGCAATATTACGATTAACCATGGATCGAAAAATTCAAAAGCTTTTAAAAAACTTATTTTATGAATACGGCTCTGATACCACTTGAAAGTTTGTTAGGGATGTTAAGCCCTATAGAACTGACCCAAGGCTAATAAAGAGAGAGGTGAATTGTATAATAAAAATTCTTTACACAAAGAAATAAAATCACAAACCAAATCACCACTAATAAAGTGTGGAAATTAAATAAATGCTGAAGCGATAATAAGAAAAGAACACACCAAATTTATAGTGGTTCGGTCAAACCTTGACCTACGTCTACTCCTTGGAGGCACCCTCCAAGAATTGCACTAAAACAAGTGTCTCTCCTTTAGCCCCCACAGCTAGGCAGAGAAGCCCTTACAAAATCACTTCCACCTTCCCCGGTGCGGCGTAGTCGCTGGCTCCTTTGACACCAAGGAGATCTTCTTCTTTGTTGAACTTACCTCGAGAAAAGCCTTGAATCTGATGGTACTAAGGTGCGAGTTCGCCGGAACAACCGTGTGGATCCCCCACCACACTCCCTTGAGTTCCTCCCCCTCACAGGATCTTCTCCCTCTCAAACTGCACCCCTTCCTCTCTCCCATTTAAGCTCTCTATTCAAGTTTCCCCCACAAGATCGAAGCTACAATGACTTCCAAAGATACTTATAAAGTGCCTTGTCATAGCGTAAATAGATGCTCTCAAAATGAGCTCATTAATGCAAGTTGCTGACATTATCGTCCAGGACGATAGGCATATCTTCCTGGCCGATTAGTTCAAATTCAGCTCATCAGCTCAGGACGATTTGGGACGATAAAAAAAAAATTGGTTATATTGTCCTGGACGATATCACGATCGTCCAGGCCGATTAGTTTAAAACCGATTTTAATCGTCCTGATCATCGCTCTAAATTCGAGCTGTTCGATGTAGATTGTCAAGGACATCGTCCCGGCCGATCAGGCGATCGTCCCAGCCGATGTGATCGTATCAATAAACCATTAATGCTTTCTAAGATACCAAATCAATTTAGGCATAATTGAGTTAGATCGGCTTGGATGATATAAATATCGTCCTGGCCGATTTCCTAAAACAAAGAATTCCTAAACTGATTATGGCGGTTTATTCTTTCTGAATTAAGACTATCGTCTTGGCCGATATCATTGACGGCTGCCTTAATGAGGATGCCCTAATTAGGGTTTCTGATTTTTGATATATCGTCTAGGATGATATAAATATCGTCCCGGCCGATATTACCAAAAATAGAAATCTTCTAGGGAACAACAAGAAATCTTCCAAATTACAAATCAACAGATCCCACACCAAATACAACAGACTCAAAATAGGAAAAAGATTACAAACTGACACAGACCTAGTCGACCCAATCTTGATCTGGTTCCAAATTGCAGTTTTATCGTGTGAACCTGAAACTTTAGCACAAAAGGCAATCATAGAGAAATAAAGAATGTTTGCTATCATCAAAATCATAAACCATTGATCCGCAACAGGTTTTTGATACAAGAAGGTTATTATGCACCCTTTCATTTTGTTAATGGCATTAAAACTTAAGTACCATTTAATGAATGGAGAAATAAAGATATGGACTTAGCTCAATTAAATGCAAAGTGTTTAAACTTCTTGTTCTGTGTTCTTAAGTCTGAAGATTACATGATAGTTTCTATCAATACCAAAAGCAAATACATTTGGGATAAATTATGTATTACGTATGAAGGTACTATTGAAGTTAAATAATTTAGATTGAACATTATATTTCACGTTTAGAAACTATTTCACATGAAACCTAATGAAACCATCTTAGAAATTTATAGAAGGTTTTCTCAAGTAGTGACATCCATTTTTGCCTTAGGTAGAGATCTTTCAAATTCTAAAAACATTAACAAAATTCTTCATTTTCTACCTTATAATTATGATGCTAAGATTACCTCCATTTCTGAATCAAAAGATCATAATGTTTATTCTATAGATAAGTTGCTAGGTTCACTTATTACCAACGTGCAAGGTGTAAGCTAGAGATTGCATAATGTAGGAGACAAGAAAAAGGAGAAAGTTGTGGCTTGGAAAGAAAATAACTTACACAATGACATCTCTATAGCTAAGGATGATGATGACATTATGCTGATTATTTGACAATTTAAAACCTTTCTAAAGAGCATAGAAACATTATAAACAATGGAACAAAGGTAAAAGTAAAAAAAAATTTAAAGCTTCATTAAACACAATCTATTCTAAAAATAGGAAGCCAGGGAATCTAAGATCTATTAACCCCATCCTAAACTCACCCTAACAAGGAGAAGGGTGATGAAAGGAAAACTTATGGAAAGGAAATAGTAAAACATAGAAGGCTTTTTGGGCTGACTCTGCCTCAGAATCATTGGAACAAGAAGCAGAGGTGGAGGTAACTAATTTATGTCTCATTGCTAAAGATGATCTTGATCATTCTGATCAGGATTAGGTTTGTTAGCTATCCTATGATGAACTTATTATTATATATGAGAAAATTCATAATTCATATATGAAGCTTAAGAAAATGTATTCTAGTTTAAATTCTAAATTTTTATGTTTGCAAAAAGAGCATGATAACCTTCGATTAGAACATTATACATTAGATAAAGAACACATGTCTTTACTCAATATGTATGATGCGTTAATTAAGAAGTATATTGACCTAACTAATACACATCAATCCTTATAATCAAAGCATCTTGTTAGAATATTCGTACCAACAGTTAGGAGCATTTACAAGTGAACTAGATCAAAATGAGAATACATTGAAATTAGAAATTTCAAGCTTTGAAATTATAAATGAGTTTTTTAAAATAAAATTCCATGTACCTCAACACAACAAACCACCACCTACATTGACACAATGGTATAACCCCACATCACGTCATGCATCACATACCCCTAGGAATAAGCACCATATACCAATTTGATTAGTGAATCATTTCCTTGGTGTTTGGGGTTACTCTTATGGAATTATAGGGCATATAGCTCACATATGCATAATACATTGTAGGACATATTTAGTGTGGAGGCCTAAATTACCCTACCACAACAAAGCATGCATGTAAGTCATTCATCAAAGCCTAAGGTGGAACCCAAATTCACTTGGGTTACCAAATCTAACCAGTGATTGACTTTATGAAAGTTCTCTCATGGAAGGCCTAGTGAGAGCATGTGGTACCTTAACAGCTTATCCTTATGTCATATTACAGGATATATGAAGAAATTCATCTTATTAGAGACTATGGAAGGACGCAAAGTTATGCTTTGATATAATACCATCAGGAAAGTGGGAGGTTCTTATATGATTAAAAATTCAAGTAATTTTATTAATGATAATGTTTTACTAGTAGATGGTCTGAATCATAATTTTCTTAGTATCAGTCAATTATGTGACAAAGGTTTTCATATTAATTAATATTAATTGCATTAGGGGTTACTCTTATGGCATGCTAGGTCATATCTACTAGTTGTGTGATTAGTTTAAATATAAATAATATTTTAGAAAGAAATAGAATTAATAATATTTACATGCTTGAGTTAAATTGTATTGAGTATATTAGTTCTTTATGTTGAAAACTATTGCTGATAAATCCTTGCTATGACATAGGAGACTATGCCATGCAAGAATGAAAACACTTAGGAAGATAATCCAAAAGGACCTAATTAGAAAAATACCCAAACTAGAATTCTCTAAGGATAACCTTTGTGATTCTTGCTAACTAGCAAAATAAACCAAAACTTTATTTCACTCAATTAATGACATCACCACCTGTTGACCTTAAGAAAACCTTCACATGGATTTATTTAGACCAATTAGCACTATCAACTTCGGTTTAAAAACATATGGATATTTGATTTTTTATGATTTTTCAAGATTTTCCTAGATTAGATTTTATCACATAAGAATGAATCATTCAAAAATTTTAGGACATTCATCACATGGATTCAAAAGAAAATAGGTTATGAAATTTTAACTATCCATAATAATCAAGGTGCGGAATTTAAAAAAAAAATATGTTTGATTCATTCTCTTAGAAGCTAGGAATAGAAGATAATTTTTTAGCTCCTAGAATCCTTAAAAAGAATGAGGTTGTAGAAAGAAAGAATAGAACCTTAGTAGAAGCTGCTAGAGCTATGCTAGTTGAGTATTCACTTCCAAAATTTTTTTGAACTGAGGCAGTGAATATGGCTTGCTATATTCTAAATAATGTTAAAGTCAGATCCCAACTCAATAAGACACCATATGAATTACTTAAAGATAGGACACCTAATCTACTTAACCTTTATGTTTTTTTATAAGGTGTTCATTCTAAAGAATGGAAAATCTTCCATAGGAAAATTCAATCCTAAATTTAATGGAGTTTTCTTAGGATATTATTCTATAGGTAAAGCCTCTGAAGTTTTTAATATGAGAACATTAATTGTAGAGGACACAACCCATTTAATGTTTAATGAATCTGATAGATCTATTAAGCCTATGTTAAAAGAAGAAGTGGTAGAAGTCACCCAAGTGATGCAAATTTGGTTTCATGGATTATGTTTTGATGATTAGAAAATACTCTTGCTTTATTTCGACAGCCTTTTACTACTGACATTTTCAGGATTCAATGATCGGACGAAAATCGGAATCAGCTCAAGACTGGGTAGCTTAGGGTTGAGTCAGTCTGTAATTTTCTTTTTTCCTTTTCTTGAGTCAATTGTAAATGTTTGAAGTGACTGATGTTAAGTAACCCTACACACACACTTGAGAGATTTAGAATTTTTTTTTTCTCACATCGTCCTGGACAATATTTATATTGGCCTGGATGATCGATTTCAAAATAGAAGTTCTAATCAGGATTTCTTAGTTAAGGAAGCCGTAATTAACTGATCATCATGGATGATACATTTTTCGGACAGGATGATATGCTCAAAATAGAAAGAAATAGCCACAATAATCCATTTAGGTACTCTGTATTTTTAGAAATCGGCTCGGACGATCGTGAGATCTGCCTGGACGATATTACACAAATTATACTTTAAATGATCCAAGAATCAAGGAAACAATTAATGATGATTGATACGATCACATCGTCCTGGATGATCTCACAATCAGTGTCACGACCCGACCCGAGACGAGACGGATCCCGTCCGCACCGGGCCGCGACGGAGCAGCAGACACTAACCAGGATCTAGCTTTGGAATTTGGTTCGGAACTGAATCTTCCAAATTATTTTAAACAAAATAGATAAACAAACACAGAGCTACTAAAAACATCAAATGCAGTGGAACAAAACATCTATCTGATTTCATTTCCTCAAATAATCATCTACAAATACAGTACATGGCTTTTAGACAGAAAGAAAGACAGAACAGAAAAGCCATGACTGTACAAAAATCAAAAGTACAAAAGTACCTATACGGATCAGACTCTGAACTAATCCTGGACTTCCTTCTCTTTCCCAGAACCTGAAAACCACCAGAAAGCAAGGGTGAGCTCAACAGCTCAGTAAAGAAACAAACCTCCAATCAAAATCCTTAGAATCGCAAAACCAAAACATCAGACAAATCCGTACAGAAATCAGAACGGAATCGGACAGGTATCAAATCAAACAGAACTTTACGGAAACAGAAGTCGTATCAAATCAGAAACATAACAGATCAGACATATCAGATCAACAGAATCAGAATCGTACAGATCATATCAGAACAGAACAAATCATATCAGAATCATATAGCAGATATCAGATTAATTAATAGCTAAATTCCCTGACACTGACTGAATCTCATAGGATCCAGGCCCCTTATGCCTCCCTTTGTGCTCACGGCACCAGAACAGATCAGATGTGCTTACAGCACCAGAATACATATATAGTGCATATAGCACCTAAACAGATTTTCCTCGAATCCGGAACAGAACAGATATCAGATTTCATATTGAGCTCATTTCAGATTTCCCAGACACTAACTGAATCTCATAGGATCCAGGCCCCTTATAACTCCCTTTTTATAGCATATACAGATAGCATATCAATTCAGAGAAAATCCGGACAAATCAGAAATTACCCAAAAATCGGGCAGCACAACGGCAGTATACAGAATTTACACAATTTTCCTGAAAATCAAATTTTACCAAATTCACACAGAATACAGATATCAACAATTCAGAACCTTTATTCTACTGCACAGATAATTTCCAATTTCACAGAAAAATCCAGTCGACTAAAAACACAGTCGAATCAAAAATATCCGAAAAAAATCTTCAAAATATAGTCAAAACATGCACACCCGGCACGACAACGATATACAAAAAGTTACGCGGTAAAAACTGAACCGATCAAAAGATACGGACGAAAATCGCTAACGGAAACCAAATCCGGACAGAAAATACCGCCAAACACGACGGTTCTGAAAATTGAGAAAGGTGGAATGTGCCTTACCTCGTGCACAGCAAATTCCTCAACAGTCTCTTCGAATGAAAACGGCTCCGCATCTTCCCGAAATCAACTTTTCCAAATTCTTCTTTTTCTCTCTCCTCAGATCAAAAAATAAGATATTTTTAAAATATTTTTCTCTCTCTTCAAATGAGCTGAATTCCCTTAAGTAATACTCAGATCGGCCCGGCCGATCGCCACATCATCCCGGGACTATCCGACCAAAAGGATCATCCTGGAATCCTCCCAGGGCTGTTGTCTGGCCGATATTTTCTACAGTAACTATCGGCCTAGCCGATGTCTCCAATCGGCCTGGACGATGCCTACAGAAAATCACCTGGAGCAAAACTGGGCAAATTCTGGAGCTTCATTTCAACTGATCGTCCCAGGACGATCCCAGATCGTCCTGGACGATACTGGAGCAGTTCTTGATATTACAATCTCCCCAACTCAGAAAAATGTCGTCCTCGATATTATCCAATCCAAACTCAGTCAAAACAAGTACGGGTACGACTGTCTCATGTCAGACTCCTTCTCCCAAGTCGCTTCCCGTGCAGTCCGGTGCTTCCACTGGACTTTAACCATCGGAATCTGTTTATTTCTTAACTTTCGGACGTCGTACGCCAAAATCAACTCTGGCTCTTCCTTGTATGCCAGATTCTCTTGAATCTCAATCTCATCAGCAGATACCTTTTTCACAGAGTCGGATACCCACTTCCTCAGAGTGGATACGTGAAACACGTTATGCACATCAGGCATAGAATCAGAAAGAAATAACTTGTAAGCAGCTTTTCCAATCCTTTCCAGGATTTCAAAAGGTCCAACATACCTTGGACTAAGCTTGCTCACCTGACAAAATCTGCTCACACCCTTCATCGGGCTGACTTTGACATACACAAAGTCACCAACCTGAAATTCGACAAACCTGTGCTTCTGATTGTAATACTTCTGCTGTCGATCTTGAGCAGCTTTCAATCTTTCTCTTATCAAACTGATCTTCTGAGCAGTTTCATCAGCAAAAGTGGCTCCCAAATCCAGTCTATCTCCGACCTCCGTCAGAGTCAAAGGAGTACGGCACTTCCTGCCATACAGAGCCTCATACGGTGCCATACCGATACTGGACTGAAAACTGTTGTTATAAGCAAACTCAATCAGCGGAATATGATCTTCCCAGCTTCCGCTAAAGTCCAGAACACAAAGTCTCAACAGATCTTCCAGCACCTGAATAGTCCTCTCAGACTGTCCATCGGTCTGAGGATGAAAGGCTGTACTGAAATGCAGTTTTGTACACAAGCCTTGCTGAATGCCTTTCCAAAGTCTGGAAGTAAAACATCCATCTCGATTAGATACGATCACACGAGGCACACCGTGCAATCTGACTATCTCCTTCACATATATCTGTGCCAAGCAATCAACTGAATCCGTCTATCTAATCGGAAGAAAATGGGCGGATTTCGTCAATCGATCCACAACCACCCAAATAGCGTCGTGCCCTTGTCTAGATCGTGGAAAACCCATCGCGAAGTCCATCGTTACCTCCTCCCATTTCCACTCAGGGATAGGCAACGACTGCAACAGTCCACCGGGTCGCTGATGCTCTGCCTTCACCAACTGACAGGCTTCGCATCTCGACACAAACACTGCCACATCCTTCTTCATTCCAGGCCACCAAAACAAAAGTCTCATATCAGCGTACATCTTACCACTGCCTGGATGTATAGTGTAGCCTGAATGATGAGATTCATACAGAATCTCCTGCCTCAAATCTCCAAACACAGGTACCCACAACCTGTTCTTACAGAAAATAACACCAGAATGAGAAATTTGATGTTCAGGAGTCTTACCAGATCCAATCTGAGCAATCAACTTCGAATAGTCAGAATCTGACTTCTGTGCTTCCTGAATCCTTGTTTCTAAAGTAGACTGAATACTCATCTGAGCTAACTCCAAACCACTGGAGGAAATCACCTCCAACTGCAATCGCTCCAAATCACGTATCAGAAACTCATCACAAGTAAGCTGAATACCTGATAATCCAGAAGACTTCATGCTAAGAGCATCTGCTACCACATTCGCCTTCCCAGGCTGATACTGAATAGTCAAATCATAGTCCTTGATCAACTCGAGCCACCGTCTTTGTCTCAAATTCAGGTCCTTCTGAGTAAAAATGTACTTCAGGCTCTTATGATCAGTAAAGATCTCACATCTGACGCCATACAGGTAATGACGCCAAATCTTCAAAGCAAAAACTACTGCAGCAAACTCCAAATCATGCGTCGGGTAATTCTTCTCATGTGGTTTTAACTGTCTCGAAGCATAAGCAATTACCTGACCATGCTGCATCAGGACACAACCCAGTCCTTTCAGTGAAGCATCACTGAACACCTGAAAACCTTCCGTACCTGACGGAAGTGCGAGTACTGGAGCTGAAGTCAAACAATCTTTCAATCTCTGAAAACTAGCTTCACACTCCGATGTCCAAATAAAAGGAACTAACTTCTGTGTCAGTCTCGTCAGAGGCGTCGAAATCTGTGAAAATCCTTTCACTAATTTCCTATAATACCCGGCCATGCCCAAGAAACTACGTACCTCAAATACCGTAGTCGGCCTTGGCCAATCAGCAACTGCCTGAATCTTCTGGGGATCTACAGAAATGCCTTCTCCGCTAATCACATATCCCAGAAATGAAATGCTTTTCAGCCAGAATTCACACTTGGAGAACTTGGCATACAGCTGATGCCTCCTCAAAGTCTCCAACACAATCCTCAAATGTCTGGCATGTTCATCCTCAGATGCAGAATATACCAGAATATCGTCAATGAAGACGATCACAAACTGATCTAAATACTCCCTGAATACTCGGTTCATCAAATCCATGAAAATAGCAGGCGCGTTGGTTACCCCAAAAGGCATAACCAAGAACTTGTAGTGCCCGTACCGAGTACTGAAAGCTGTCTTCACCACATCAGCTTCCTTCACCTTCACCTGATAATATCCGGATCGCAAATCAATCTTCGAAAATACCGAAGATCCGGAAAGCTGGTCAAACAAGTCGTCAATCAAAGGCAAAGGATACTTGTTCTTGATCGTGACCTTGTTCAAATCTCTGTAATATATACACATACGGAGTGTACCGTCCTTCTTCTTCACAAACAGAACAGGTGCTCCCCAGGGCGAAACACTAGGACGTACAAAACCTCTGTCAACCAACTCCTGAAGCTGAACTTTCAACTCAGAAAGTTCTTTCGGTGCCATCCTGTACGGAGCTTTTGATATCGGGGCGGTACCCGGAAAAATATCGATAGAGAACTCCACATCTCTATCCGGAGGTAACCCAACCAACTTATCAGGAAAAACATCCACAAACTCCAGTACCACTGGAATCTCAGAAACAGAACCAACCTCTAAGTTCAGATCCCGCACCGAAGCCAAAAATACTGGACATCCATTCTTCCACATCCTGCTCACTTCCAACACAGAAATCAGACTGGAGAGAACACCTCGTAATCCCTGAAATACAACTCTCTCTCCAGCTATAAGCAAACTCACCTGCTTCTTCAGACAATCTATCTGGGCTTCATACTGACTCAGCCAATTCATGCCTAGAATCACATCATACGAAGAAATCGGTAACCGAATCAAACTTGATTTCCACTTCTTGCCAGCAATTTCAATCTCACACAAACAAAACTGTCGAGCAATCAAAGGATTCCCAGCCGGTAAAATCACAGACAAAGAAACCGGTAAAACCATCGAATCCAAATGTAAAATCTCAAAACAGTGCTCGGACAGAAAAGAATGACTCGCTCCGGAGTCAAACAAAACACGACAGGGCTGACCAGAAATGTAAATCGTACCTGTCACAACATCGGGAGCATCTCGAGCCTCCTGCTGACTCAAACTGTAAACTCGGGGCTGAACTGGAACAGGGGCTGAAGCAACAGAACTACTCTGCTCCCTCTGAAAAGTAGGTGGTCTCCGTGGTGCAGAACTATAACCACCACCTCTACCAGCAAATCCCTCAGGGCGTGGAGGAACAGTCCTCGATCTTCCTGCTGCTGAACCGGCAGGTCTGACAAAGCCCTCTGATCTGATCTCAGAACGCTGATCAAATCCCATCTGTGGATACTCTGCAATCCGATGTCCTGACTGACCACATCGGAAGCACAGACCAGCCATCCTGTAGCACTGGCCAAAGTGTCGTCGTCCACAGTTCTGGCACACAGGTGCCGAACTAACTGATCCAGAACTCGTCGTACTAGTAGCAGTACCAGACGACCCTCCGCTCCTTCTGGAATCTCCAGATCCAGAACTAGAAACAAATCTCCTCTTCCCAGAGGAACCACTGCCAGATGCCTCGCCTCCAAACCTCTTCCTACTCGCAGTCCACCGCTGCTGAGTAGCCATCAGGTCGTTCTCTATCAGACGAGCTCGCTCCACAAGCTCAGAGAAATCAGTGATCCGGAATGGTATCAGGGGCTGCCTCAAGGTATCCCGCAATCCCCTCAGAAATCTGTAACACCTCTCATCAGAAGTGCTCACCAGCTGTAAAGCGTACCTGGCTAATGCAGTAAACTCAGCCTCGTACTGCATCACCGTCTTGCTCCCCTGAACAAGCCTCAGAAAATTCTCCTGCATCTGCTGTTGTGCAGAAGGGGGAACAAACCAGTCTCGGAATACTTCAGTAATCTCTTCCCAGGTAATTAAAGAGTTCAGTCTGCCCTGAAATCTGGCTGCCTGCTGGCCTTCCCACCAGTGCTCAGCCTCCCCGTCCAACAGAAAAACAGCTAACGGTACCTTCCTGTCTTACGGACACTGCATTCCGTCAAAAGTCTTCTCCAATCTCCTCAGCCACTCCTCGGCTGCTCTGGGATCAACAGCGCCCTCAAACCTCGGAGGTTTCAACCTCAAAAATAACTGCAAATGTCTATCCAGGACATCAGATCTGACAGTAGAAGCTCTACTCTGAGTCTCGCTCATCATCTGAGCAACAAGTGAAGCAAACTGTGAAAGCGTATCAGCACCGACCACTGGGGCTGTACTCCCCACTGGTGCTGCCTGATCGGCACTCTGCCCATCTGTCATGTCTGGGTCTGGCTGATGTATACAGAAAAATCCAGAAAACTATCACAAAAATAACACAATAAAAAGCCAAACAAATCAAAACTACCCCCCAGACAGACTTACTGATCACTTCCTATAGCTTTGTTTCACAAAATTCCCAAATTCCAAAACCATTGCTCTGATACCAAAAAAGCTTGTCACGACCCGACCCGAGACGAGACGGATCCCGTCTGCACCGGGCCGCGACGGAGCAGCAGACACTAACCAGGATCTAGCTTTGGAATTTGGTTCGGAATTGAATCTTTCAAATTATTTTAAACAAAATAGATAAACAAACAGAGAGCTACTAAAAATATCAAATGCAGCGGAACAAAACATCTATCTGATTTCATTTTCTCAAATAATCATCTACAAATACAGTACATGGCTTTTAGACAGAAAGAAAGACAGAACAGAAAAGCCATGACTGTACAAAAATCAAAAGTACAAAAGTACCTATACGGATTAGACTCTGAACTAATCCTGGACTTCTTTCCCTTTCCCAGAATCTGAAAACCACCAGAAAGCAAGGGTGAGCTCAACAGCTTAGTAAAGAAACAAACCTCCAATCAAAATCCTCAGAATCGCAAAACCAAAACATCAGACAAATCCATACAGAAATCAGAACGGAATCAGACAGATATCAAATCAAACAGAACTGTACGGAAACAGAAGTCGTATCAAATCAGAAACAAAACAGATCAGACATATCAGATCAACAGAATCAGAATCGTACAGATCATATCAGAACAGAACAAATCATATCAGAATCATATAGCAGATATCAGATTAATTAATAGCTAAATTCCCTGACACTGACTGAATCTCATAGGATCCAGGCCCCTTATGCCTCCCTTTGTGCTCACGGCACCAGAACAGATCAGATGTGCTTATAGCACCAGAATACATATATAGTGCATATAGCACCTAAACAGATTTTCCTCGGATCCGGAACAGAACAGATATCAGATTTCATATTGAGCTCATTTCATATTTCCCAGACACTAACTGAATCTCATAGGATCCAGGCCCCTTATAACTCCCTTTTTATAGCATATACAGATAGCATATCAATTCAGAGAAAATCCGGACAAATCAGAAATTACCCAAAAATTGGGCAGCACAACGGTAGTATACAGAATTTACACAATTTTCCGGAAAATCAAATTTTACCAAATTCACACAGAATACAGATATCAACAATTCAGAACCTTTATTCTACTGCACAGATAATTTCCAATTTCACAGAAAAATCCAGTCGACTAAAAACACAGTCGAATCAAAAATACCCGGACAAAAATCTTTAAAATATAGTCAAAACGTGCACACCCGGCACTGCAACGATATACAAAAAGTTACGTGGTAAAAACTGAACCGATTAAAAGATACGGACAAAAATCGCTAACGGAAACAAAATCCGGATAGAAAATACCGCCAAACACGACGGTTCTGAAAATTGAGAAAGGTGGAATGTGCCTTACCTCGTGCACAACAAATTTCTCAACAGTCTCTTCGAACGAAAACGGCTCCGCATCTTCCCGAAATCAACTTTTCCAAATTCTTCTTTTTCTCTCTCCTCAGATCAAAAAATCAGATATTTTTAAAATATTTTTCTCTCTCTTCAAATGAGCTGAATTCCCTTAAGTAATACTCAGATCGGCCCGGCCGATCGCCACATCGTCCCGGGACGATCCGACCAAAAGGATCGTCCTGGAATCCTCCCAGGGCTGTTGTCTGGCCGATATTTTCTACAGTAACTATCGGCCTGGCCGATGTCTCCAATCAACCTGGACGATGCCTACAGAAAATCACCTGGAGCAAAACTGGGCAAATTCTGGAGCTTCATTTCAACTGATCGTCCCAGGACGATCCCAGATCGTCCTGGACGATACTGGAGCAGTTCTTAATATTACAATCAGCTTGGACAATCTATTCAAAAACCCTTAGTTTCTCCTGGATGATAAATATTAGCCAGCATAAATTCAAGGCGATGTTATGACCGATCAGGATCGGACAGCTCGAATTTAGGGAGATGCTCTGGACGATTTTCCTCTGATTTAAACTGATCAACCGGGATGATCGTGAGATCGGCCAGGACGATCAAGCCAATTTTCAATCATCCAGATCATTTTTCAGGACGATGTTCTGGCTGATCATCTGTGATTTGAATAGATTGTGCAGGACGATATTATTATCGTCCTGGACGATAAAGTCGGCAACTTGCATTTATTGAGCTCCTTTGAAGCTCTTCTATTTAAGAGCTATTGTTCAACATTTTTTAACATCCTTGGCTGCTATCTTGACTTGAGAAAACCTAAAGGGGGGAGAGAGAGAGAGAGAGAGAGAGAGAGAGAGAGAGAGAGAGAGAGGATCTTGTGAGGGAGAGCTTGTGAGGAAGTTCACTAGGGTTGCTCCAAGATTGTTCCACTTCTTCTTCCCTAGAGTCTCTTGTCCTTGGAAGGGTTGGGAGAGGTAAGCTTCAATGATTGAGCGAGGTTCTCTGCCTGCTTCAGGAGGAAGCAAAAGGCGTGGGGTTCTCTGCCTTGCCGGGTGTGGCAAAAAGGAGGTGTTTTGTAAGGGCTTCTCCGCATAGCTGTGGAGGATAAAAGAGAGTCACATTGGTTGTGCAATACTCGGAGGGTGCCTCCGGGGAGTGGACTTTGGTCAAGTTGACCAAACCACTATAAACCCTTGTGTTCTTTTTACTACTTCCACACTTTAATTTTTCGCACTTATTTTTCTGTAGTGACTTTGGTTTGTGATATTTGTTCTTGTGTATAAATTTTTTTTTAAAATACCAGTTCACCCCCCCCCCCTTCCTCTTGGTTACCCTCGGGACTAGTTTATAGGGCCTAACATGCCAAATGAACTTTCAAGTGGTATTAGAGCTAGGTTCATAAAAATTGAGTTTGAAAACTTTTTGAATTTTGATCCATGACTAACCTTGGGAATCATAATACAACTGAAGGATATTCTATTACACGACCTCCTTTGTTTGACAACCTTCCTTTTAATTTTTGGAAAACTTGCATGTCTACTTTTCTGCAATCAACTGACTATCGCATGTGGATGCTTATTAAAGGATGATATTCTCCACCTTCTCATGAAATTAACATAATTAAAACTGAAGTTGCTTTTACTGAATGGACTTTCGATGAATGTGATTTAGCTCAATTAAATGCGAAGTGTTTGAATTGTTTTTTATGTGCTTTAAAATCTGAGGATAACATGTGTGTTTCTACTTGCTCTGCTGGAAAAGAGATTTGGGATAGGTTGTTCATTACTTATGAATGAACCAATGAAGCGAAACAATCTCATTTGAATATTCTCTTGCATGATTACAAACTTTTTAATATGAAACCTTCTGAATCAATTTCTGATATGTATACAAGGTTCACTCAAATTGTTACCTCTTTGCATGCCTTAGATGAGAACTTTCAAATTATGAAAAAGTAAACAAGATTTTCAGATGCTTGCCTTCATCTTTTGATGCTAAAATCACTGCAATCACTAAATCTAAAGATTTAAATACATATTCGATTGATAATTTACTTAGCTCACTCATTACTTACGAGCAAGGGGTGAATCAAAGAAATCTCAATGTAGGTGAAAAAGGAAAAGAGAAATAGTGGCACTTAAGGCACACAAATTGGACTCTGATTCTTCCGAGTCTGAGAGTGATGACATTACCTTAATTACAAGGCAATTCAAAAGCTTTCTAACGAAGAAGCAAAAGCTTCATCAAAATTGGAGAAAAGGTAAGGATAACAAATATTCTAAAGGATCTTCTGATGTGGTTTGTTTTGAATGCAGAAAGTTTGGACACGTGAAAGCTGATTGCCCTACACTTAAGACGCACACAAGCAAAGAAAAGAGTGAGGAGAAATCCAAGTTTAGAAAAGACAAAAAGAGACTTCAAAAGACATTTTTGGCAGATTCTGCATCAGATTCATCGAAGACGGAACCAGAAGATGAGACAACAAACATGTGCTTAATGGCAGATGACCATCTTGATCAAGAAGAGGTATGTGAACTTTCCTAAGATCAACTCCTTGAAGTTTCTGAAAAAATTCATGCATCATATAGGAAACTTAAGAAAACACATGCTAGCTTGAAATTTGGAATTTTTGAATTTACAAAAAGAGCATGGAATTTTGACAAAAGATCACTCAATAATTGATTCAAATCATATGGCTCTACTTGATGAATTTGATGAGTTAAATAAAAAGCATTGTGAATTAATTGAAGAGCATGAGTCACTTAAAACTTCACACACCTTACTTCAATATGATTTTGAGAATTCTAAAGAGATAGAGAAGAATTTGAGGATTGAGAATGAGGTCTTAAAAAGTACTAACTTGAGGATTCAAATTGAATTGTATACATGTAAGAAAACTCGGATGACACCCACACTTGATCAAAAGCCAAAACCTAGGAAGAGGCATTATAACCCAAACCATTTAAGAAATCCTTTTCCTGGTCTTAGATGTTTTTCATGTGGCATGCTAGAACACATCTCACACACTTGCACAGTTCACTATAGTACAAATTGGATGTGAAGACCTAAGGTGCATGATCTACATCATACCACACATGCATTGCATTCTACTTTTCATAAGAAGGGACCCAAACCTATTTGGGTTCCTAAATTTGACATTTGATGATCTTATAGGTGGGCTCTCATAAAAGCCTCGTGAGAGTATGTGGTACCTGGATAGTGGATGCTCTCGACATATGACTGGTGATGCCAATCAATTTCTTTCGCTAGAGTCCAGGACTGGAGGCAAGGTTACTCTTGGAGACAACACCACCATGAAGGTGGTAGGCTCAGGTATAATTGGTAATTCCAAGAACCTTATGATTGAAAATATTTTGCTTGTAGATGGATTAAAGTATAACCTGCTCAGCATCAGTCAACTCTGTGACAAGGGCTTCATCATATAATTCTTTGCAAATTCATGCATTGTAAGTTTAAGTAACAATATTATTTTGCACGTAAAGAGGATCAACAACATGTACATGGTTGATTTAAATAACATAGAATGCTCTACATCTTTTCACTTAAAAATTTCTATTGATGATTCATGGTTGTGGCACAAAAGATTATGTCATGCAAGTATAAAAATCCTAAGGTAAGTGACACAAAAAGGCCTAGTTAGAGGTGTCTCCAAACTCAAGTTTTTAAAAGACCAACTTTGTGATGCCTGCCAACTACGAAAGCAAGTCCACTCCACTTTTCCCCCCATTAAGGACATTAGCACCTCTAGAACTTTAGAAGTCCTTCACATGGATTTGTTTGGACCCATTAGCACTGCCAGCTTGGGAGGAAAAGTCTATAGTTTTGTGATTGTTGATGACTACTCGAGGATCACTTGGACTAGATTTCTTTCACATAAAAATGAGTCTTTTGAGGAGTTTAGAACATTTTCTACTTGGATTCAGAAAAAGCTAGGTTGTGAGATTATAACCATCCATAGTGACCATAGGGGAGAGTTTGAGAATGAAAGATTTAGAGATTTTTGTGAGGACAAGGGGATTAGCCACAACTTCTCAGCTCCTAGGACCCCTCAGCAGAACGGGGTAGCTGAAAGGAAGATCCGGACCTTGGTGAAAGCCGCTAGAGCCATGCTTGCTGAGTATTCACTTCCAAAATACTTTTGGGCTGAAGCGGTTCACACATCTTGTTATGTGTTGAATAGGGTGATTATTAGAGCCAAACTAGATAAGACTCCCTATGAGATCCTTAAGGGTAAGACACCCAATCTTTCCCACCTTCATGTCTTTGGTTGTAAGGTTTTCATTCACAATAATGGGAAGTCTCACTTGGGAAAATTTGATCCTAAAACTAATGAAGGAGTGTTATTGGGATATTATAGTTTTGAAAAGTCTTTTAGGGTGTTTAATAAGAGGACTTTGATGGTGGAAGAGACTACACAAGTAGTATTTGATGAGTCTAATCCTAAAAAGCCTGGAATTGGGGATTATGATGATATTGGAGAGATTACCACTGGAGTAGAAAATCTGGAGAAGGGAGTAGGTCATCAAAACATTGAAGGAGTAGGAGATGTCACCCAAGGACTAGAAAATATAGATATGGAGGAAAGGGTTGGACCTTCTCACACCTTGCCTAGAGATTGGATTTACTCTACAAGTCAACCCAAGGATTTGATCTTAGGAGACCCTTCTGATAGAGTTAGGACTAGACATGGACTTAAGAAGGAGGTGAACCACTCTGCCTTTATCTCAATGACTGAACACACCAACATAAACCAAGCCCTTACTGATGAGTTTTGGATTTTATCCATGCAAGAGGAGTTGAATCAATTTGTTAGGAATGATGTTTGGGAGCTTGTAGAAAGACCTAAGGGACAAAGTGTAGTTGGAACAAAGTGGGTCTTTAAGAATAAGGTGAATGATTCTGGAGTAGTGGTTAGGAATAAAGCAAGATTAGTGGCTAGAGGGTATAACCAAATACAAGGGATAGACTTTGAGGAGACTTTTGCCCCTATAGCTAGATTGGAAGCCATTAGAGTGCTGTTAGCCTTTGCCTGTTATAAAGGATTTAAGCTTTTTCAAATGGATGTTAAGAGTTCCTTTTTAAATGATGAAATAAAAGAGGATGAGTTTGTAGAACAACCCCCAGGTTTTGAGAGTTCCCAATTTCCAAATCATGTGTTTAAATTAAAAAAGGCTTTATATGGTTTAAAGCAGGCACCAAGAGCTTGGTATGAGAGGCTTAGCACATTCTTACTAGAAAGGGAGTTTGTTAAGGGGAGCGTAGACACCACCCTTTTTCTTAGGAAAGTTGGAGATGATTTGCTCATTATTCAGATTTATGTGGATGATATACTTTTTGGATCTTCTAATATGAAACTTTGTGATGAGTTCTCTAAAAGAATGAGTAGAGAGTTTGAGATGAGTTTGATGGGAGAATTGTCCTACTTTTTGGGGTTTAACATAAAATAATTGGATGATAGAACCTTTCTAATTCAAACAAAATACATTAAGGACATTTGGAAGAAGTATGAGATGGATAAAGCTAAGCCAATTAATACTCCCATGACTTCTAGTGTTCCGTTGGATAAAGACCCAAGTGGTAAGTCTATTGATCAGAAGAAGTACAGAGGCATGATTGGATCCTTACTTTACCTAACTGCTAGCCGACCTGATATTATTTTTAGTGTTTGCCTTTGTGCTAGGTTTCAAGATGACCCCAAGGAATCTCACTTGACTATAGTTAAGAGAATTTTTAGATACCTTTTGGGGACCCAAAGCTTAGGGATTTGGTATCCGAGGCACATCACTTCTTTTGAGATTATTGATTTTTTTTACTCTGGTTTTGAAGGATGCAAGGTGGATGGAAAAAGTACTTTATGAACTTGTCAATTCAAAGGACAATCTTTGGTCTCATGGTCTAGTATAAAGCAAAACTCTTTTGCACTTTCCACTGCTAAAGCTGAGTATATTGCTCTTTGAAGTTGTGTGGCCCAAGTCCTTTGGTTGAAACAACAGGTACTATATTTAGGATTACCTGTAGGCACCATCTTAATCTTTTGTGACAACACTAGTGCCATGTGCATCTCTAAGAATCCTATCCTACATTCAAGGACTAAGCACATCGATATTAGGCATCACTTTATTAGAGATCATGTGACTAAGGGAGACATTGATTACACCATGGGACAACTGAAAATCAATTGGCTGACATATTTACTAAACCGCCGGTCTTCGACACTTTCAGCTCTTTAAGGACCAGATTGGGTGTGATTGACATAAATGCATGAACTTGATCTTTTACTTACTTTCTTTTACTTTTGTTCTTTTTTATTTCTTTTATTTGCTTTTCTTTTTGCTCTTTATTTTCTTTTCATATTTTTTCTTTACTTTTAATTTTTTTTTGGTTTATTTTACTTTATTCTTTAATTTGGTTATCAAAATCATCGCTAAAATGATATCATATGCCTTGTCCTTGCTTTTGAAAATTTGTAGTCAATATGTTACATCTCTTAATCCATTAGATGGTAAAAATATACTGTTGAATGTCTCTTTCTCTAACCTATTTTAGTGGCACAGTTTTCTTTTCTAATCAAAAATCTATTTCAAATTAATGATTGTGTATGAAATTAAGATCTTTTCTAACCTTGCTAAAGCAAATCTATCTTGTATTTATAATGACTAAAGTCTTTTTGTCACATCAAGATTCCTCATTACTCTTGTCATTGGTTATTGATTCTATTTTGTGGATAGTTCTTCTCTATGTTAGAGAGAGAGCTCATATTCTCTAATATCTTGAAGATATACTCACAACTAAGAATCCATTTTAAGAGATTGTAAAAGAGAATGGAGCTTGCAAAAATAAAAAAAATTTGGCCAATGATGCCAACAAAAGATGCGTAATGACGCCAAATTGAAAAAATATATATATCAAAAAGCAAAAGATACGCAAAGCGCCAATCAATTGACAAGAGGCATAAAATGAGCCCACCAAAAGCAAGCTCTCCTCTCCTTTCAAAATCTTTTAAAACTTAAAAGATTTCATGTATCAAAGGCTTGATTTCGAGTGTTTTGCGATTAAAATAAATTTACTTTGGTGCAATATTCTATAAGATAATTTTTTTGAAACCAAGTGATGAATGGATCCTTTTTCTCATATCCAATTGAATTTTTGACTTAGGTCATTGATTTCAAAAGACAATTCTATCCTAAAAGAAAGTCCGAGCTAAGGGAAACCATGATCGGATATTATACTGTTTTATGGATTTTTTTTATGTTGATTCATTAGCTTAAAAATTTTTAAAATCAATCACATGGAAAACTAGATCATGTTCATGCCTTGGTTTTTTTTTAAAAAAGGGGCCATTTTATTGCTTTGTTTCTTAGTTTCCTCCTCCTTTTTGAGATGTCAAAAGGGGGAGAGGAGTCTTTTGTATGCTTGCACTTTCAATTCCATGTTTTACACTACTGTTTTTGAAATAATTATCAAAGTGTTTTCCATCATCAAAAAGGGGGAGATTGTTGTAAATTTAGTTTCATGGATTATGTTTTGATGATTAGCAAACAATCTTGCTACTTTTCGACTGCCTTTTACTACTAACATTTTCAGGATTCAAATATCAGACGGAAATCGTAATTTTCTTTTTTCCCTTTCTTGAGTCAATTGTAAATATTTGAAGTGACTGATGTTAAGTAACCCTACACACACACACTTGAGAGATTTAGAATTTCTATATTTACTCACATCATTCCGGACGATATTTATATCGGCCTGGACGATTGAGTTCAAAACTGAAGTTCTAATCATGATTTCTTAGTTAAGGCAACCGTAATTAGCTAATCATCCTGGACAATACATTTATCGGACAGGACGATATGCTCAAAATAGAAAGAAATGGCCGTCATGATCAATTTAGGTATTTTGTATTTTTGGAAATCGGTCCGGACCATCATAAGATCGGCCTGGATGATATTACACAAATTATGCCTAAAATGATCCAAGAATCAAGGAAATAATTAAGGATGATTGATACGATCACATCATCCTGGACGATCTCACGATCGGCCTGGACAAAGTTTTCAAAAATCCTTAGTAGCTCCTGGATGATAAATATCGGCCAGCACAAATTCAGGGCGATGTTCTGGCCGATCAGGATCGGATAGCTCAAATTCAGGGCGATGCTCTGGATGATTTTCCTCTGATTTAAACTGATCCTCTGGGATGATCGTGAGATCGGCCAAGATGATCAAGCCAATTTTCAATTGTCCAGATCATTTTTTAGGGCGATGTTCAGGCCAATCATCTGTGATTTTAACTGATCGTACAAGACGATATTATTATCGTCCTGAACGATAAAGTCAGCAACTTGCATTTATCGTGCTCCTTTGAAGATCTTCTATTTAAGAGCTATTATTCAATATTTTTGAACATCCTTGGCTACTATCATATGCTGAGAAAACCTAAAGGAGAGAGAGAGAGAGAGAGGGAGAGAGAGAGAGAGAGAGAGAGAGGGAGAGAGAGAGAGAGAGAGAGAGAGAGAGAGAGAGAGAGAGAGAGAGAGAGAGAGAGAGGATATTGTGAGGGGGAGCTTGTGAGGGAGTTCACAAGGGTTGCTCCAAGAATTGTTTCACTTCTTCTTCCCTATAGTCTCTTATCCTTGGAAGGGTTAGGGAGAGCTAAGATTCAGCGATCAATCGAGGTTCTCTATCTGCTTCAGGAGGAATAAAAAAGAGTGGGGTTCTCTGCCTTGCTGGGTGTGGTAAAAAGGAAGTATTTTGTAAGGGCTTTCCACCTAGCTGTGGGGGCTAAAGGAGAGTCATGTTGGTAGTGCAATACTCGGAGGGCCCCTCCGGGAAGTGGATGTAGGTCAAGTTGACCGAACCACTATAAACCCTTATGTTCTTTTTACTGCTTCCGCACTTTAATTTTCCGCACTTGTTTTTCTGTAGTGACTTTGGTTTGTGATATTTATTCTTGTGTTTAAAGAATTTTTTAAAATACCAATTCACCCCCCCTCTTGGTTAGCCTCAAGACTAGTTCATAGGGCCTAACATCCCTAATGAACTTTCACCAAGGAGTAGAATCTATTAAACTAGATTATAGAGTAGAGCCATAGTATCCTTTAACTAGAGATTGGAGATATTCATAGTATCATCTTAAGGATCTCATCTTTGGAGATCAATCTGTAGGAGTTAAAACTAATGTTAAACTTAGAAAGGTGGTTAGCCAATATACTTTCATCTCTTTGGTATAACCCTCAAATATAGATCAAGCCATATCTAATGAATTCTTGATTCTAATCATGCAAGAAGATTTAATCATTTGTTAGGAAAGTTGTTTGAGAGTTAATTAAGAGACCTAGGGGAAAAATTAGGAATAAGACCTGGTTGGTAGCTAAGAAGTATAATCAAATAGCAAAAATTGACTAACATTCAAATTTTTGTGGATGATATAGGGTTTGGATCAACTAATAAAAATATTTTTTGATGAATTTTTAAAATAATGAGTGATGAATTTGAGATGAGTATGATGGAAGAGCTTACTTACTTTCTTGGATTTAGTGTGAATCAAAGAGATTATAGAACTTTTCTTAGTCAGGGAAAGTATATAAACGACAATTTGAAGAAATATGAGATTAAAAATATTAAGGAAATAAATACACCTATGTACTCTACCATTCAATTGGATAAGGATCCAAGTGAGAAATCTATAGACTAGTAGAAGTATTGGGTGACTATAGGATATCTTTTGTATTTAAATGATAGCATACCTGACATTTTTTTTAGTGTTTGTTTTTGTGTTAGATTTTAGGCTGAACCTATGCAGTCCCATATGATTATTGTTAGGAAAATTCCTAGATATGTTATAGGAACCCAAAACCTAGGAATCTAGTATCCTAGACATAGCTCATCATTCTAAATCATTAGATATTGTAATTCAAAATTTATAGGATGTAGGTTTATAGAAAATCTCTCGAGCCTATCTATTCATAGAAAAAATCTTTAGTCTCCAGGTCTAGTAGAAAAAAAAATTTTGTAATCCTATCTACTTCTAAAATATAGAACAACTAGGGAATTTACTTCTTTCAAAAAGTGCAATGTTTCATTTCCAGTCTAGCGATTTTGAGGTGATTCTAGGGTTTACTTGTTGTGATCATTTCCTCTTCACCATGGATCAAAATCTTTTGAATTCTTTAGATTTGTCTTCACTTTTCTATTCTCTTATGTAGTTTTTTTACTTTTGGTTTGATCCTTTTTCGCTTTCTCGTGGGTTTTATATAGTGACAATTCCATTATCATCATGCCTTGAGCTTACCTTGAATATGGATGATCACTGTTGTTCTTTCGAGGATGCTCATACTGGTTGTTCTTTGTCTTCTTCTAAGGTGGATTTCATTCATACTTGTTTCAAGGGATTGTTGGTTTTGATGTTTGATGACAAGGTTATTTCCCATCTTATTGCACCCTTCGCTTTTACTCTCTTGCGTAAGTTTGATTTGCTTAGGCCCAATCTAGACGTCATCCTGAAATTCAGTACAAAAAAATCTATTTATAACAACATGTATATTAAGACACTTATATTTAAGTGCCTTAAGAGATATGTATTAGGGCATATTTTAATTTCACGCCCATTAATGGGGCGATTTGGCGCTAAGGCACTAACACATCCATCGTCGATAAGTAACTGTGTTTTTCAATTTTTCTTGTATTCAACTGCTTGGCCTCCGTCGTGCTTCGCCTCCGTCGCGCTTTGCCACACCTCCGTCATGCTTGGCCTCGCCTACGTCGCTTCGCCTCCGTCGAAAGCACGCATTCTCTTCGATCGTGTTTTCCATTCCTTATTCTCGTTGATTCATGAACTCTACCCTGCATCAGGTAAAATGATTTCAATCATGCCTTTATACTTCAAAAGCCAAATCCCCACGTTCTTGGGTTTAAAAAAATTTCCTCTTTCTTCTTTTGTTTTCTAGGGTTCTTGAGATTTCGGCAACTGAGCGAAGGTGAAGATATTCTTGTGCTTCTGTTCTTGGCGCCATAGGTGTTAACCTTGAATTCATTTAGAGTTCATTCATAACGCCGCTTTAGGTAACTCTGCCATATTTTTTCTGCAGCTTGATGTGATTTTTTCTGAAAAGTTCTTTTTTTTTCTTAATCTAGTTTATGGAGTATTTCTGATTTGGATTTGAATTGACGTGATTTCTTCTGAAAGCCCTATTTCTGATGCTTATGGAAAAAAAACCTTTTTTCGCTGTAAATTAAAATCTGTAGAGAAAAAAGTAAGTAGATGGATGACCTCCAACTTAATAAAATTTTGCGGCAGGGAACGATTTTGGTTATAGTGTATCAGAATTAGGGACTAGACATCAATATTTATTACATTTGCATAGACACAAAATCTTATCGGTTTTATGTACATATGTAAAACTTCTTACACGATTTACTCCCTTGAAGCAAGTGAATGGAACACATTGGTATCTACAACAAATTTGTTGATCTTTAGTTCCCTTAGATGCTGGTGACTAATATGAACTCATTTTTTGATAATATTGCAATAATTCTTCCTTGCTTTTCCATGCTTATTGTATTGATGCTCTTATCTTAATTTTTGCGTCGTAGCAATGAACACTTGTATGTTGATGTATTCCCACTTAAAATATACCATGCTATTTGTAAGAAATGATGAACTAATAAAAACACTTATAACCAAAATTTGTTCTCCGCCAGGGGGCGCTGCCCCCTTGGACCCCCGACCATATAATAGTTTAAAATAAACATTTTTAGAATTTGCACTTGACTAAAACATGATATTTAAATAGCATGTCTTAATTTTGGGCAAATACACCAAATGTAAGCAAGACTAGCTTACATCCCTTCTTAAATTGTTAGGAAAAACTCGCTTGGAACCAATATAATGCAAGCCATTAATGTTAAATTATTTATTTGTAGAAGTTACCAACATGAGAGAATGGAGGCTCGAATTATAAAAGAAGAACTAACACTGTTAGAACTCTTTTACCTTTTATAAATTGTTAGCGAACTACCGACAAGAACTATTTTTAAATAGTTCATTTATCACCTAAGAAAACAGTTGAAAGCAGTCCCCTCCCCTGACTTCCATGGCATAAGAAAGAAGATAAAAATAACTAAAGCTATATTTATTACTTTATTTATCTTATGTTAACAAACACAATTAATGCAAAAAAAATCGTTCTTAATTTCTTAAATATGTCATTACATTGTCTAGTGGGGCTCAAAGACTGCTACTTCAATGAATAAATAAAGTTTCCATCATAAAAATAAACATTGTTTGATTTTCAGTAACATAGAAATAACCAATCATTCCATGGCATGATGAACTTACATTTTCAAACAACAACTTATCTTCAAGCTCGTGGCTTGTTATCCTTTCTTTGCCATGCTTAATGTTAATATTGAACCAACAATTACCTTACAATCAAATTTTGTTCCGTAACAACTAATGTTTGTTTCCCCGCCAGGGCTTTGCTCAGAATCTTCATCACGGATGAAGATTTATGCTATAGATTCACACTTTTGATAAATTATATATCTAAGTAGACTTGTGAATTTCATATTTTCTTAAAAGATGTTATCATACATAAATCTATGGTATGTCTATGCAATATAATTTTTTTTAAGAAAGTTCTTTTTATGATTTTGTTAGTCAACAAACAAAAAAATCATTATATGTTGTATTGTTAGAAGTAGAGAAAATTTTGATACTACACATAAAAGTCATTGAATACTACATAGGAGTAAAAGACTGTAAGAAAATAAATCTCAAAATTAGAGAAAGGTCTCAAATCCCATAAACTACAACCGTTAATCACCCACAAGTTATGAAAAAGTTTTAAATTCAACATTCATCACCTAAAAGTTGCCAAAAAGGATACAAGTCCCGCATTTGATTTTAATCAAAGGAAAAATGAAGGGAAAATGTAGTTGCATTGTTGTGAATCACTTGAAGCCAAGAACTATAGGCCACAAGAGTGGTAGAAGGTAGATAGACGAACATGCTATAGAAGTGGCATCTTAAAAATGCGTCATCAAACATGGCATTCACAAAAGACATGACATACTCGTAGACAAATTCAAACATAAGAAAATCATAGTAGGAACATTGTAAATTTCATTGAAGTCATAAAAGACAGAAATGCAACAAGGGCTACTAAAGTTGGGTAAACCTACAAGCTATATGAGAAGCCTGCATCTATAAAAAGGATTATATGAAAGAGATTTTGGGAGTAGAATCCCTTGAAAATTAGATGATTAAAGAATTGGTTTCAAGTGGTTAGAGCATGTTGGAAGAAGAGGATAAATGAGACTTGGTTGATAGAATAAATGCTATAAAAGATAGGAAAAAAAAGAGTAAATCAAATGTAATATGGTTGATGTTGTTGTAGAACTTTACCATGCATCCTATTTACTATATATTGAACTGCAAATGTTTCATGATGCTTATCTCATCTTCATTTTTTCTATTTTAGTTCGCCATTTCTCTTCATTCACTATCATGCTACTTTTTTGTAGTAACAAACCCTTGGGGAGACGAAACAAAATTTTGATATCATGCTCTCAAGGTTTTCTTAGGACATGTAATAGAATATTTGAATCTTGATCTTTATAGAATATTAACGCTTAACGTTAAATTTATGTACAAAAGAAATAAAAAAGATTGGATGGAAACTAACTAAAGAAAGGTGAAGAATATACTTAATTTTCTAGGGCCCACAATCTGGACATCTTGGGTCCATCTAATCTATGTGAAAAATGTCATTCATCCTTCTATATAAGCAATTTTTTGTAATATTACAAATCTTTGAACTATTTTAAGCTAAATTGGTGCCAGACAGCAATATCTTTATTTTTTTAATTTATCATATTGCATGGGAAGATTTTGAGCAAAGCCATTTGGCTATGACCTAAATTTTAGAACCCTTTTAAAAAGTATGAATCTACAACATAAATCTTCATCACGGACTAATGTCGATACCCGCCAAGGGGCGTTGCCCCCTTGGACCCCCGGCCATTTAATAGTTCAAAAGACCAAATTTGAGAATTTGCATTTGACTAAAACTTGATATTTAAATGGAATGTCTTCATTTCGTGCTAATACACATAATGCAAAGAAAAATGAAAGAAATGGAAACTTGAAGTTTAAAAGAACCCAAGACACTATGTGATCAATGGATGGATCATCAACAAGTTGATAAGTTTTGGTGAGAAATGGTGTAAGAATTTGTTTTTGAGACTTTATAGAGACCACCATCTCCCTACATTTTCCTACAAGCAAAGCCGTAGGATTAAAAGTGATAAGAGAGCAATGTTATTATTTCTCCTCTCAGCCTGTAGTGCCAACTTCTACTCACAGTCCCCTCAATTATTCTCTCTTTTTACTTCCGTATCACTCAAAATAAATTCACTACAAAAATCAATTTGCCAAAATTTACTACCAATGTTATCATATAAGATTTTATTTTTGTATGAAGCTTTTTTTTACTCCTTGCTTAATCACTACTTTATTTATAATTACAAATCAAAGAGTGTACTTCAAATCTTTTGAATATGTATCAACTAGTTCTCATTTTTTCTAATATTCATTTCTCCTTTGCTATATGAAGGTTCTGGTATGGAAATGGATAGAAGTTGGATGTATTGTTCAAGGAGTAATGCAGTTTTTAAAAGAGGAGTTAAAGACTTTATAAATTTTGCATTCTGTAATGAAAGTTCAAGTGGAATGATACTATGCCCATGTAGAGATTGTGGAAATGGCATTTGTAGGACAAGAGATGATGTTGAAGCTCATTTGCTTTGGAGAGGATTCAAACTTGGATATTACAATTGGACTGCTCATGGAGAAAATTCATTTAGAAATGACATTGGATCACATTCCATCAATGTTGATGATGCTAATGATGACATGGAAGGGCTATTAAATGATGCATTTTGATTTGAAAGTAATACTGCAGATGAAAGGGAAAAAATTAATAAACCAAATGCGGATGCTGCAAAGTTTTATAAGTTGATAAGTGACTCACAACAAGAATTATTTCTCGGATGTAAAAGGTTTTCAAAACTTGATTTTCTTGGTAATTGGACTCAGAAATCATTTACTATGTTGCTTGACTAGTAGGGATCTTGAGCTCATAGTTCTTTTTGGTTTTAATTTTGTAGCTCATTTGAGCATTAGAGAGCTCAAGGCCCCTTTAAGGACTTTGTACTTTTTTCATTATAATTAATGCATAAGTCCCTCTATAGGTTTCCCCTAAAAAATAGCCTACTATTGTAAAGCAAGAGGTACTTATGTACAATTATTCAATTACTTTTTTAGTAGTTTATCTAGAGTAGCATTTGACTTGTATGTAGAGTTGTCAAATATGTAAGTCCATACCTTTACTAAATTATATTAGTTATTTGTAAAAGTTTTGTCATAGCACATCATCAAACTACATTCTAAGATGGAAGAATTTTAGTATAAAGTGCAAGCCTCAACTTAATGTGTAGCATACTATTTAGATACTTCTTAAGAAAAAATATGGCACAATGCCTTTTTTTTAAAAAAAAATCACAATAAAAATATTTAAAAAACTATTAAGTAAATCCTCAAAAATAAATTTTAGAAAGAATAATTCAGGCAACATTCCAATCTCACTCGAAAAGAGAATAGCAAAAGTTAGAAGCTCTTAAAAATAAATCTTATTCATTCAAAAGTGAGTTCATTAAAAAAAAATATTGAAAAAATCAGAGTTCAAGCTTCCTAACCCTATGAGGAAAAAATATGTGGACAAATCAGGGCACCCTAATTATTTTCCATGTCACCAGACGTTAGGTCATGGCCTCAAGAATTGTATAACTTTCAAGGAATCACTTGAAAATAATATTATATTTAGCTTAATTATGGTATCTAAGGAGTATTTAGTTAATCTAAGTCAAGGATTAGCTAAATATATAATTGGTGAGGCTTCTGTACCCTCTTCAATTTTAAATCCTGATGGCAATTGGGATATAGATTCATCCTAATCTAAATTCTTGAGGCCATGACTCAGCATCTGGTGACATGGAAAAAAAATCCTGGTCGTCTAACAATATTCTAAGATAATTATATATTCAGCTTCTCAGGTATCTCTGTGAGTTTAAAGTCTTATCTAGGTTGATTTTGTAGTTCCGGAGGAAGAGGTAATGAATAAAGTTCCTACTAAAGAACTCAAGAAGAAGTCAACTTATCAGTCTTCAATGGTTCAGAAGGTGGAGTCTATAAATAAAAATTCATATGTAAATATTTAATTATAATCTCTATTAATGGAATATATAAAGATCTTTTTTCTCTTACACTATATGATTTCTATTCCTCCTGGGACTAATAAATCAATGAGAAAATATTTAGTGTACATTCTATCTATATTTGATAAGGATTATACAACAACTAGCTTAAACACTTCAAATGAAAATAGTTCCCATAAATATAAAAAAATAGAATGAACTTGAAGAATATCATCAGTGCTTTTTTATATGTATTCCCTAATCTTTTATGTTCAAGGTGATTCTAGTATATAAATTGAGATGTCTTATTTTGAGGATTCTCCATATGAAAGTCTAAATATAAGCCATAGTAGTGATGGGGCCTATAGAGTACACTTTTGAATTATTAAAATGTTTAAGGCTCAATCTCCCCTAAATAATGCTTAGGTTCTCTTTAATATATAAAAAATAATAACCCTCACTTAATATATGCAAGTATATATGTCAAATCAAGTAATAAAGTGATAAAATAGTGTGTCAACCCCATAAGGAAGTATATTTTATAGTAATAAACTACTACCACTTATTTTAATGCAAATTTATCCTACTGAAATAAAAATGTTGGTGGTGGAGATTCAATCACTAAAAAAAAGGAAAATGATGGGTACAATATTTAAATAAAGTATTTTCAATCGATGAATGTAAAATACATATCTTTCCAAATGAAACTCTTATTTGTAAATGTGGTTCATATAATATGTATCCTTAGATCTCTGTTGAGCTTGTAGGGGTGAAAAGTATACGGCTAATCTCCTATAGTAATATCATCTCTTTTAGAACCTAACATAATTTACATCCTATATCTAAGTATGTAAACTTATTAATTCAATATTTTGGATTTCTTATATATTCCTCTATAGAGGCTATACATCACACTAGCTTTTAACTACACATATCACATTATGTGCATTAAATGAATAGTAAGAAAATACTAAAAACATTATTTAGCTTTTAGCCCAAGAATCTTCATTAGTACTTAATATTTTCTCTACGTCATCAATCCAAAACTAGAGTATTATGTTGCAATCCATGACCCTTAGTTTGAGCTTTTGATGATGACAAATAATGTCGTCTTAACATCTATTCATTGAATATCCTTTGATTTATAGTATTGTTTGTGAGTACTAAAATTTCAAGAAGATCACAAGTTACTCAGGATAAAAGGAAGACTCAAAACTGAGTAGAATAAGAGTGTAAGTCTAAAACAATATAATTTTCTATTTATTTTAGTTTTTTCTTTGCTTGAGTTTGGCCATAAACTATATGTAAGTCTGAGAAACCACACACACACAGGGGAGAGGGTTTTAAAAGAAAAATGAAGTTTTTTTTCTCTGTTGATTGTACCATATGACTTTATATCGTATTGTATGATCTGATCTGTTTAAAACAAATTTCTGTTAACAGATTGTACTGTATGATTTATATCATACTGTATGCTGTGTTACTAATCCAAAACACTAGCCACCAAATTTGTTTAAGTAAGTTTTATCAATCGTTCGTACTGTACAACGCAATTCACACTGTACGGTTTATTTCAAATACTTACTTAATATAACCCGCAATTAGTGGAATGAATCAAGGCTTAATCGCTGATTGGTCATCATATTGTATGAACTTATTCATACTATACGATGAACAAAGATGAGTTTTAATCATCCCGGACATTGTCCTAGATGATCTATTATTTTTTACTCATCGTATTGTATGATATACATCATACCATACGATGAACAGAGGCCGATTTGGTATCATCCAGGAGATCGGCCTGGATGATCCATTGAATTATTCTAATTGTACTGTACGACGTTGATCGTACCCTACGATATACAGAGACAAGTTTTGATCATCTCGGTTAACATCCTATATGAATAGAAGAGTGGCGGTTCATACGGTACGATATTTATCATACTATACAATTTATTTTGAACTATTCATAAACGTTCATACCAGGACAAAGATTGTTATACATATCATATTGTACGATGTGATATTGTACTGTACGATTTTAATGGCTACTTTGAATAATTTCAAGGTATTTGGAGCCCATTTTATTTGTCAAAATTATTATTTTTATGGGTGGGTGATAGAGAGAGGAGAACATGATTAGAGAGGGAATCCTTAGGAGAAAGCTCTTGAGATGTTTTTAAGGTTTGAGAGAGGAAGGAGAGGGTGAGCTTGGTGAGGGAGAAGAAGTGTGAGGGAGATCACACGGTTGCTCCGTTCTTGCTTCATCTTGCTCCTCCTGTGGCCCGAGAAGAACTTGTGGGAGGCTCTCTGAGGTGGAGACTCCTCTACATCCGTGACCTTGAACGTAGTCTGCCTTCTCCAAGAGGGAGAAAAATGAGAAGATACGCTACCGTCGCCAGGAGGGTGTGAAGAGTGCTTGACTCTCTACCACGCCAGGTTGGTGAAAGAGAGTCTTACAAGGGCTTCTCTGCCTTACTGAGGGGACAAAAGAAGAGCTATAGTTTTGTAGTGAAATTCCCATAGTGGAGGACTCTGGGGATTGGACGTAGGTCAAGGTTTTAACAGTAGAAAGTACAACAGAGTTTTGCTTTGTACTAGATCAGAAGACTAAAGACTGTCCTATGAATTGACAAGTTCCATAAGCCTTTTTTTATCCACCTTACATCCTGCAAAATCAGTATCAGAATATCCAATAATCTCAAAAGAAATGTTGTGCAAAGGGTACCATATTCCTAAGTTTTGGGTCCCTAAAAGGTATCTAAGAACTCTTAACTGCAGTCAGGTGGGATTCGTTAGGGTCAGCTCAAAGACAAACGCTAAACATTATATCGGTTCGACTAGCAGTCAGGTAAAGTATAGATCCAATCATCCCTCTGTACTTCTTTTGATCAACAAAATTCCAACTTGGGTCCTTATCCAACTGAACACTGGAGGTAATGGGAGTATTAATTGGCTTGGCTTTATCCATCTCATACTTCATCAAGATGTCCTTTATGTATTTTGATTGATTTAGAAAGGTTCCATCATCTAATTGTCTTATATTAATTCCCAAAAAGTATGATAGCTCTCCCATCATACTCATCTCAAACTCTCTACTCATTATTTTAGAAAACTCATCAGATAATCTCTTATTAGAAGATCCAAAAAGTATATCATCAACATAAATCTGAATAATGAGTAAATCATTTCCTACTTTCCTCAGAAAAAGGGTGGTGTCTACGCTCCCCTTAACAAACTCCCTTTTTAGTAAGAATATGCTAAGTCTCTCATACCAAGCTCTGGGTGCCTGCTTTATTCCATATAAGGCCTTTTTTAATTTGAAAACAAGATTTGGAAATTGGGAACTCTCAAAACCTGGGGGTTGTTCTACAAACACATCCTCTTTTATTTTCTTATTTAAAAAGGTACTCTTAACGTCCATTTGAAAAGATTAAATCCCTTATAACAGGCAAAAGCTAATAGCACTCTAATGGTTTCCAATCTAGATACAGGGGCAAAAGTCTCCTCAAAATCTATCCCTTTTATTTGGTTATACCCCTTAGCCACTAATCTTGCCTTATTCCTAACCACCACTCTAAAATCATTCACCTTATTCTTAAAGACCCACTTGGTTTCAACTATACTTTGTCCCTTAGGTCTTTCTACAAGCTCCTAAATATCATTCCTAGCAAATTGGTTCAACTCCTCCTGTATGGCTAAGATCCAAAACTCATCAGAAAGGGCTTGGTTTATGTTGGTGGGTTCAGTCATTGAGATAAAGGCAGAGTTCTTCACTTCCTTTCTAAGTCCATGTCTAGTCTTAACTCCATCAAAAGGGTCTCCTAACTCAGATCTTTAGGGTGACTCGAAGAGTATCTCCAATCTTTAGGCAAAGTGTGTGAAGGTTCAACCCTTCTTCCAGATCTACATTTTCTACTACTTGGGTAACCTCTCCTACTCCTTCACTGTTCTAGTGCTCTACCCTCTTCTCTAAATTTTCTACTTCAATGGTAATCTCTCCAACATCATCATTATCCTCAACTCTAGGCTTTCTAAGATCAGACTCATCAAACACTAAATGAGTAGTTTCCTCCACCACCAAATTTATCTTATTAAACACCCTAAAAAACTTCCCAACACTAAAATATCCTAAGAACACTCCTTCATCAGATTTTGGGTCAAATTTTCCTACGTGAGACTTCCAATTATTGTGAATGAAAACCTTACAACCAAAGACATGAAGGTGGGAAAGATTGGGTGTCCTACCCTTAAGGATCTCATAGGGTATCTTATCTAATTTGGCTCTAACATTCACCCTATTCAACACATAACAAGCTGTGTTAACCGCTTCAGCCCAAAAGTATTTTGGAAGTGAATACTCAGTAAGCATGGCTCTAGCAGCTTCCACTAAGGCCCAATTCTTCCTTTTAGCTACCCCATTCTACTGAGGGGTCCTACGAGCTGAGAAGTTATGGCTAATCCCCTTGTCCTTATAAAAATCTCCAAATCTCTCATTTTCAAACTCTCCCCTATGGTCACTATGGATGGTCAAGATCTCACAACCTAGCTTTTTCTGAATCCAAGTGAAAAAGGCTCTAAACTCATCAAAAGACTCATTTTATTATGACAAGAATCTAATCCAAGTAAACCTCGAGTAGTCATCGAAAATCACAAAACTATAGACTTTCCCTCCCAAGCTAGCAGTGCTAATGGGTCCAAACAAATCTATGTGAAGGACTTCTAAAGGTCTAGAGGTGCTAATGTTGTTAATTGAGTGAAAACTAGAGTGGACTTGCTTTCCTAATTGGCAGGCATCACAAAGGTGGTCTTATGAAAATTGAAACTTGGGGACACCTCTAACTAGGTCTTTTTGGGTTACTTTTCTAAGGGGTTTCATATTGGTATGACATAATCTCCTGTGCCACAACCATGCATCATCAACAGCAATTTTTAAGTAAAATGAAACAGCACATTCAATGTTATTTAAATCGAGCATGTAAACGTTGCTGATCCGCTTTCCCTGTAAAACAATGTTATTATTTAAGCTGTTAATGCAAGAATTTGCCAAAAATTTTATGATGAAGCCCTTGTCACAAAGCTGACTGGTGCTGAGCAAGTTGTGTTTTAGTTCATCTATAAGCAAAATATTTTCAATCAAAAGGTTCTTGGAATTACCAATTATACCTAAGCCTACCACCTTTCTATTGGTGTTGTCTCCAAGAGTCACCTTGCCTCCTGTCCTGGTCTCCAACAAAATGAATTGATTGGCATCTCTAGTTATATGTTGAGAGCATCCGCTGTCCAGGTACAACATGCTCTCACGAGGCCTTTCATGAGAGCTTGCCTACAAAATTATCAAATGTCATATTTAGGAACCCAAACATGTTTGGGTTCCTTCTTATGGAAAGTAGAATGCAATGCATGCTATGAATCATGTATCATGGGTCTCTAGACCCAATGTGAACTATGGTGAATGGTGCATGTGTGTGGTATGTGTCCTAGCATGCCACATGAAAAATATCTAACTCCAGGAAAAGGATGCACTAATCTACTCCTATGGTAATGCTTCCTTTTAAAGTTTTGAAAAGTATGTAATGGTTTATTTTCAAAAACTTTGAGATTTATTAATTCTTTTTCTAACTCAGCATGAGATATTTTTAAAGAATCATGTGCATTGGTTAATTCAGTGTGCTTTTTATTTAATGCATTAAATTCATCAAGTAAAGTAATGTGATTTCCATCAATTTGGGAGTGATCTTTTAAAAAATTTTCTTGCTACTTATGTAAATTTAAAAATTCCATTTTTAGACTGGCATGAGATTTTTTGAGTTTTTATATGATGCATGCATGTACTCACAAATTTCCAATAATTGATCGTAAGTTGGTTTACATACGTCTTCTTGGTCACTTTGACCAAGATTATTATCTGTCATTAAGCACATGTTTGTTGTCTCCTCTTCAGGTTCAGCCTCAGAGGAGTCTGATGAAGAATCCACCCAGAATGCCTATTGGAATATCTTCTTGTCCTTCTTAGACTTGGGTTTCTCCTCACCTTTTTGCATGCTTGGGTGAGACTTGAGTGTAGGGAAATCAACTTTAACATGTCCTGGCTTCCTGTATTCAAAACCAATTGTAACATTAGAATTCTTAAAAATTTTATTACCCTTACCTTTATTCCACTTCTAATGATTCTTGTGCTTCTTCTATAGAAAGCACTTAAATTACCTCGTGATTAAGGCAACGTCATCACTTTCATACCCGGAGGAGTCAGTGTCCGAGTCGTTCGCCTTAAGTGCCATGATTTTTTCTTTCTTCCTCTCACCTGCATCAAGATTTCTTTGGTTCACCCCTTACTTGTAAGTAATGAGTGAACCAAGTAAATTATCAATCGAATAGGTATTTAAATCCTTAGATTTAGAAATTGCAGTGATTTTAGCATCAAATGAGGAAGACAAACATCTTAAAAAATTTTTCACTTTTTCATAGTTAATAAGTTCTCTTTCTAATGCATGCAATGAAGTAACAATCTGAGTAAACCTTGTATATATTTCAAAAATCATTTCATTAGGTTTCTTACGAAAAAGTTCATAATCATGCAATAAAATATTCAAACGAGATTGCTTAACCTCTTTGGTTCCTTCATAAGTGATAAAAAATTTATCCCAAATCTCTTTACCAGTTGTGTAAGTTGAAACACGCATATAATCTTTAGATTTTAAAGAACAGAAAAAAAAGTTTAAACAGTTTGAATTAAGTTGAGCTAAATCCCTATCATCTAGAGTCCATTCAGTAAAAGGAAGTGGAACAGTAACGACATTAAATTTTCCAGTTAGAGGTGTATAACCATCCTTAACAAGTATCCACATGTTATAATCAATTGATTATAAAAATGTAAACATATGAGTTTTCTAAAAAACAAAAGGAATATTATCAAACAAAGGTGGTCGGGTAATAGAATACCCTTCCACAATATTATGATTTCCAAAATTAGTCATGGATCAAAAATTCAAAATGTTTCCAAACTTAGTTTTTATGAATCCCGCTCTAATACCACTTGAAAGTTCGTTAGAGATGTTAAGCCCTTAGGAACTAGCCTGAGGCTAACCAAGTGGGGGGCGGGGTGAATTATTATTTTTTTAAATTTTTTTAAGTAAAGAACAAAACTAAAACCAAAACAATTCACCACAAATAGTAACGGATGCAAAAATTTAATGCAAAATAAAACAAAGAAAGATCACACGGGATTTATAGTGGTTCGGTCAAACCTTGACCTACGTCCACTCCTCGGAGGCACCCTCTGAGTATTGCACTAAGTTTCTCTCCTTTAGCTCCCACATCTAAGTGGAGAAGCCTTTAAAACAAAATCTTTTTCATCAACCCCGATGCAGCAGAGAATTGACTCCTTTTACTTCCTCTTGAGGCGGGTAAAGAAACCGGACCGTTTACTGAAGTAGACCTCCCAAGAATCTCCCAAGGATGAAGGAAGAAGAACGTAGAAGATGACTTTGAACCTTACTTGGAGCAACCTTTGTGAACCCTCTCACAAACTCCCCCTCACAAGTTCCTCTCTATCTCTCTCTCCCTCCCTCTTCCTAGGCTCTTTCAGGTCAAGACAACAACACTCAAGGTCTTTAGAATGAGAAAATTAGGGTCCTTTAAATTGAATTTCAAGAACTGACATTATCGTCCAGGATGATATTTGTATTGTCATGTACGATTAGTACAAATTAAGCTCAATCAACCTGGATGACATGGGATGATCAAAAGAGGTTTTGTTCACATCGTCCAAGATGATAAAATATCATCCTGTATGATTATTTCAAATCATAGATTATTAGCCAAACAATCGCTCAAAAAGGAGGTCTGGACGATAAAAAATTAGCTAGATTGTCAGGGCCGATCTCATGATCGTCCCGGATGATTAGTTCAAAATCGAGAAAAATCGTCCAAAACATCTCTCTGAATAAGAGCTGGCTGATGTTGACCATCCAGAAGCAACCAAGGATTTTTGAATTTATCGTCCAGGACGATCCTGCAATCGTCCAGGACGATGTGATCATATCAATCAAGCCTTAATTGCTTTCCTTAATTACCAGATTAATTTAGGCATAATTGTGTTGAATTTTCCAGGACGATGTAATGGATCATCCTAGCCGATGTCCTAAAATAAATTTTATCTAAATAGATCTGGCGGTTGATTCTTTCTGATTTAAGCTTATCTTCCTAGTCGATACAAGGATCGTCCAGAATTATGTGCTTAATGATGGCTGCCTTAACCAGGATGCCCTAATTAGGGTTTTCTATTTTTTTGTCAGATCATCCTGGCCGATGTGAACATTGTCTAGGATGATGTACTCAAAATAGAAAATAGTGCAAGGTTACTTATCATCAGGATCCACTTTTACAATGGACTCAAGCATGAAAAAATTTCAAATTGACTCAAACTAAATCTACCCAATCTAGAGCTGGCTTGAGTGTCACTCGATCTTGTGGACCTGAAAAGTTAGAAGGCAAGACAGTCGCAGACAATTTTGAATGTTTGCTACCATCAAAAGTCTAATCCATAAACTTAGATTTGCAACATGTATTTCATCCACACTCCTTCCTTAACCTATAAATTTGCTCAAACAAACATTTACTAAATACTCTAATAATTGAATAAGCACTTCTCTAGTCTCCCTTAAAATTGACTCTAAGAGAGATCTAAAGAAGTACTCTAAAACGTACTAAAATTAGAGAAGTGATTGAACTTTATAAATATATCACCACTTAAATTTATAGGATAACATAAACATAACTGGTGATGTTGCGGCACTTGAAAAGGTGACAGCATGGTACCCTTGAAATGAACTAATACTTCAGTGCTAAAACTTCTCCACCTTTACAGTGCTTACTGGTGTGGAAGAGTTACTTAGTAAATAATCGTGTAACTTTACTGGTAGATTGAATTCCTTGAAGTTACCATTGCTACGCCACACCGTTGATAACTTTCAAACATTTTGGTGCTTGATGGAAGATTTGGCGCTAAGGCGTGATGGATTGTGCTATCACATTGCTTAAAGTAAGAGAACATACTACTACCAACCAAACCATTTTAACATTGTGGTTCCTAAAGACAGTGAACACAATGTTGCAATGTCTAAGTGTGGCACCTCAGTTGTGCACAAGATGGCACTACAATATGGAATTGTTTAATGGCGCAACGTTATACTCTACTATAGATTTTTTTGCCATTTTTTAGTTTTTTGTGCACACAAATAATTAAAACAACACGTTTAACTGATAAAAAACAAAAATAAAATTATTACATAATTTTTTCTTATCAAATTCCTCCCACCTTAAACTCTTTCATGTCCTCAAGAAAATAAAAATTTTGTTATTCTCCTTAATTAAATAACCTAAGTTAAAATTGTTAATTTAAAATGACTAAATTATATGATAATACATCACATTCTAGCAGTGGAAATGAACAAATTTATAATTCTAGTTTGGAAAATACTAATAATTATCCTGACTAGTCATTCTTATCCTTGCTTAATGGGAAGTTATTTGCTATAAAGATAATCATTGACTATTTAATTTAAAATTGAGATTAAAGATTAGATGTTTTTGTAGTTATTATTGAATTTTTTCTAGTTCACCTTTATTCGCATTAGTTTTTCCATCTTGACCTTTTTGAATTTATAATCTAGAACTTTGTATCCATGCATCTTCTTTATTTTATCATTATATCCTTTTATATCTTCTTGAACTTCATTTTTAAATTCTTGATGTTTATTAGTGATAGCAAAACTCTGGAGGATTTTAATAGAAAAGGAATCTTCATTTTTGAATTGCATTTCATTTTTATTCCTAGAGGAAGAATTCTTTCTTTTCATCACACTCATGGATTTTATGTTTCAAGAATGAAAGGAGAGTACTCAACAATAGTTTACTCCAAAAGATATAACAATGATAGAAAGTAATACTTCCACCTTATCATTTTTATAGTTTTAACAGGTTTTGGGGAACCAAATTTTAAATTTAAAATAAATACACCCTGGCCTACACTACAGGAAAATCACTCATTACCGGTAGTTTTGGCCAGTGGTTAACTCTAGTTTTCCGGCGGTTGTGTAAAACATTGGTGTTTTTTCGGCGGTTTACAAACCGCCAAAAAAAATTGCACCGAAAACCATTATCGGTGGAGTTTTTCCTGCGGCTTTCTTCACCGATGGTATACCTATGATTTTTACTGTCGGTTAGCTACCGGCGGCTCATCGACCATTAAACTGTCGCATAAATAACGTCGTTTTATCACCGATGAGCCATCAGTAACAGTACTGGCAGCTGACCGACAATTACAACCAAAGGAATTGCCGGCAGTGTGACTGCCAGCGTATCACCGGACTACCACCGGATACTGTCAGTAAATCGCTGGTAAATACCGATAGTTATAGTAGATTTTTTGCGGTGTCAATCATCACTCCTGTATCAAAGTTTTTGGTGGCGTAAACCGCTGGTACCAAAATCACTTAACACAGGCAGTTCTACCCGCCGGTAACACACCAGTAAGTTTAAATACCGGCCGTTTAACCAGCAGTTTCTAGAGTGCCGCTATTGCCGGTGGCATATGCTTGCATAACGGCCGGTTAAGCCGCCAGTAATAACTGGCAGTCAGACTGCCGGTTAAGCCATCATTAAAACTGGCAGCTGGACAACTGCCGGTCTAGACCGTCGGTAATCACTGAATTTCCTGTAGTGCTAGCACTACAGTGCTAAAGTAAACACTCTGGCGCTTCTTCTTCTCTCATTTTTTTAATTCAAACTCTAATGATTATTATTATTATTATTCTTAAAACTAAAAATGCTACCTAACACACCTAAACGAAAGCTAGGTTGTCTCCATTAAAGCACTAAGTTTTTATTCTTGAGACAAGCTTAATAATACACTCAACATAATTATGGGTTACTTTCCACACAACACTAAGTTTATAGTCTTCAGCTAAATATGCTTAGTTCTTCAATTTGGATGGGGTATGATATTTTTAATCTTTAAATGACTTCCACTAAGATCTTTTTTATTTCCTTTTGGGTTAACTTTTGTATAGCTAGGTAAACATATAAGAGTTATACTATTGACTGAAATTACAAGTTGACTTAATTGGGTTTCCAAATTTTTAATAGAATCAGGTTGATTTTGCAATTGATTCCCTAGCTGCATTACTACATCTTCCAATACAATTTTTTTTTATTTCCAAATTGATTACTTTGATTAAATCATGGAGGATATGTAAGTCTAGGATTAATAGCAAGTTGTTGAGGATTGTTGAGGATTGTTCCTTTTTACTCCAAGATTATTCTACCCATTATTCCATTGATTGTTATTGACTATATTATTTAACCAATTAAAATTATGATGGTTCCTCCAACCTGGATTAAATGTATTTGAATAGGGATAATTTTGTCTTCTAATTTAATTAATATTTTTAATCTCTTGCACATTATTGTCTTCAAATAAATTTTAATCCCCCAATAATTTAGTTCAATATTTAGAATTTACTCAAATTATATTCATCATCTTAAATATTATAGCAACTTATACAATCAAGTTAATAAAGCATTAAATTCTAAAATTTCTGCTACTGTCTTAGGATTTAATATAACAGTAGGCCACTAAAAATTATTAACAGTCATTTCCTTTATTACCTTATATGCTTACTTAAAGGCTTAGACATTAATGATTCTTCAACTGCAACATCCATTATAGCTCTAAGAGATCCTTCTAATCCATTATAAAATGTCTGAATAACCAACTAATCAGGTAAAGCATGGTGAGGGCATTTTTTAAGCATTTCCGTAAATCTTTCCAAACTTTCATAAATAGATTTTCCTTCAAGTAGAGTAAAAAAAAAAGTTATATCATTTTTATGTTTGACAATTTTTGAAGGTGGGTAATATAAAGCAAGAAATGTATGAGTCAACTCATTCCAAGTAGTTATAGATATTATGGGTAATGAATTCAACAACAACTTAGCTTTTTCTCTTAGAGAAAAGAGAATAATTCTAAGTCTAATAGCACCATCATTGAGAATATTGTTATTAAATATTGCACAAAATTTAAAAAAACTAGAAAAATATAAATTGGAATCTTCTACAAGAGTTCTTCCGAACTAAGAGTTTTAAACCATTTAAATAATGATAGGTTTTAATTAAAAATTCTTAGCTTAGATTATAGGTGTATTAGTGCTCTAATAAATTCTGCCTACTAAAGATTTTAAATAACCCTTAAGAGTTTTAAATTAATTTTGATCAAACACAGGTTCAGTCATTTAAAAAAAAAAATTACTTTCCTTAATTTTAGAAAAGGCTTTCTCAATTTCAGGATCAAGTAACAGAAGTTCCTTTCTATGATTATAAAGCATGCAACAAAAATATTTAATTAGCAATTAAAAAATTAAAAATAAAAGATCTAAGTTGGTCTAATTATGCAATTAATTCAATATATTAGTTAAAATTTTCAAAAGCAAAAAATTTCCCTAGTAATAGCACCAAAAACTATATGGGGGTTGTGTAGTGAACTTTTTAATAATTAAAATGTTTAAGGATCTATATCCTCTAGATAATGCTGAGATTTTCTTTGACATATAAAAAATAGTAATAAAGTAATAAAGTGATATAGTAGAGTGTTGAACCCACTAGAAAATGTACTTTCTATCAATGAACTAATATTATTCACTCTAATTACAAAAATTTTCTACTGAAATAAAAATGTTGGTTATGGAGATTCAATCACTAAATAAAAAAAATTAAAAGTAATTGTTATAATATTTAAATAAAGTATTTTAGATTGATGAATGTAAATTACATATCTTTCATAATGAAACTCTTTTGTGTAAATATGATTTCGAGCATATGCATCCCTAGATCTCTAGCGATCTTATAAATGTGAAAAGGATAGTTACTGACCTCCTATAGTCATATCATCTTCTTAAGAGCCTAGTATATTTTACATCCATTGTCTAGGTATAAAAAATACTAATTTAAAATTCCTAATTATTCTTGTATTCCTTCGTCGAGGATATACAACACACTAGATTTTAATTAAGTATATGACCACTATTTGCATTAAATAAACAGAAAGAAATATTAAAATTATCATTTAATTTTATAGCATAATAATTTTCATTAGTACTTAATGTGCTCTCTACATCATCAGTCCAAAGCTAGGGAATTAGAAATATATTGTAGAAAAATAAGCAAACTAATTTTAATTAAAATCATGAAAGAATAAAAATACAAAAGAGTGATATCACCATGAAGAATCAATGTATCTACTTCACACACCTTCTTTATTAACATACAGAGTTAAACAAATACTAACTAGGCACTCTAATGATTGTATCTAGAACAACTCTAGTCTCCCTTAGAATTAACCCTAAGAGAGATCTAAATAAGTACTCTAAAAAGTACTAAAATTAGACAAGTGACTTAACTCCTTTACCAGCACAATGTCATTATTATTTATAGGATAACACAAAAATAGTAGGTACTACTACGGTGCTTAAAAAAGTGGTGAGGCGATTCACTTAAAATGAATTAATACTTCGACACCAAAACTTATGCACCACTACAGCGCTGTCGATATGGAACAATTACTTAGGGAACAGTCATGTTGCTTCACTAGTAGATCATGCCCCTAAGAAGTCACAATTTCTACAATGCAACATTGATGACTTTCAAATGCTACTATGCTTGATGTCAAATTTGTCACCTAGGCATGAAACATAGTACCATCATGGTGCTTAAATTCATAGAACAAAGCACTGTTATGCTGACCATTTTAATGCCTCGGTGCTTTAAGACAATGAACACATGGCTTCCATGTCCATGTGTCGCGTCTTATTGGTGTCAAAGATGAAACTATGATGCAAAATTTTTTGACCCTCGACAATGTACTCTACTTTAGATTTTCTACCATTTTTTAGATTTTCTTCCACATAGATAACTAGAATAACACATTTAACTAATAAAAACACATAAAAAATATGACATGACTTATGATTATTAATGATCTAGTGACTTCTTCCCTGAAAGATGTAGTTCAAGAAAACCTCAATGATGGTAAAGTTTTGCCACCATAGTTTCCTATAATTGAAAAAGAAAAACAATTTATTGATAACCTAAGATTTTAGTATAACCTCAACTAGATCAATATGATGCTAACTCAGATATTCCTAGTGCAATATATCATCTTGGCTCATCTTAAAATATATATATATATATATATATATATATATATATATATATATATATATATATATATATATATATATATATATATATATATATATATATATATGAAATTGAGTATCTATTATGCTTTGGTTCATACCAAAGAATTGAGAGATGTTTTGATCAAATATCTACTCAACATAGTCATCTATATAGCTCAGTTAGCATCAATGAAATTTGAACATGTTCTATGCAGTTTAAAGATGTTAAAAAAATAGAGATAATAAAAGAAATAAAAGAGAAGGAAATGCATTCTTACTTTTAATACAATGGTCATTTTTTACCTACTCCTCCCTCAAAAAAAAAAAAAAAAAGCAGGTAGAATGGCTCAATAATCTTGAGGGAATGGTTGAGGATGAAAAAATGAGAAGAATTAAAAAAAAAATGTTTATCAATAAATTTGTATATAATATATTGATTTGGAATCCAGTTCGGATAATGAACCATATTCCTTTGTTGAAAAGGTGATATTTAAAATTTTTATAGATGAAAATAGAAAGGAGAATAGGGTCCAAGTTTCTAAGAAACAAAAAAAAAATTACCCTAGTGAAGTAGGTAGAGAAAGTGACTCCAACCCCATTATCTCAAAATGATATAGCTGTGATAGTAGTTAAAGTCTCTCCATCTCTTAGTCCATAGTCTAAAACTAATGCCTTTATACCTTATACCAGCAAAATTGTAAATACAGATGTAATTCTTGTTGATGCATTTATGCATGAAATGATAGAATTACCTTTTTACTGGTATTATAATTGTATTGATAGATTTGTTATAAAAGGTTTCACATTGTCAACTTGGACTAGAGGAGAAGCCGAAGAGTTTGAAAACTTGTGGAATACTAAATATCATAAATTTAAATTTAAATTAAGTGTTGGCTTTAATGGTCTTTATCATTTTGATGATGATAGATATTGTTCAATTATAACTAATGATTTCGAGTTTGATATTATCCTTTTAATTGATGTTAAATTAGCTTTTAATGGTTTTTGTTTAGAGACTTCAAATGATTTGGATGAAACTAAAATTAAGGATGAATCTCCTGAGTTTGAAGAGAAAATTAGTTCTATAATAGACAATCATAAATAAATAAATCTTGGCAATGAAGAAAATCCTCATCCTATCTTCATTTTCTTATTATTAAATGAGGATGAAGAAAATAGAATAATAGAATTAAGCTTGAAAATTAAAGAATTCTTTGGATAGAGTTATGATGAAATGCCCAGGTTATCTCAAAACATTTACTTCATACATCGGAGATACAACCTAATGTGGTTTTTATAAAACAAGCACCCAACATATGTGACTTGAGATTAAGCAACTAGTCATCACTTAAGTCAAGAAACTTTTAGATGATATTTTTATTAGGGAAGGAAATATTTGACCTGGTTAGCTAGTATTATTCTAGTAAAGAAGAATAGAGGTCAAATTTGTATCTGCATTGACTTTAAAGATCTGAATAAAGCTTATCCCAAAGATGTGTTTCCATTCCCTATATTGGAACTCATGTTAGATATTACTTTATCACTTATAATATTCTCCATTATGGATAATTCATTTGAGAATAATCAAATAAATATGGATTTTGGAGATGAAAATTTTATAGCTTTCATAACATTAATAGGAATTTGTTGTTATAAAGTAATGCATTTCAGACTAAAGAACTCTAGTGATACTTATCTATAGGAAATGATGAGAATCTTTGAAGGACTCATCCACCAAAAAAAAGAAATGTTATATTAATGACTTTGTTGTTAAAAGTATTGAAAGATAAAACTATTTAAGTGATCAAAGATATGATTTTGAAAGATTATACAAACATAGTCTAAAAAAGAACCATCTGAAGTGTGTGTTCATCATTACTTAAGGGAAGTTTTGGGCTTTGTGGTTCAACAAGGTGGAATATAAATAGATTCTCCTATAATTAAAGAAATCTTTGAGATGTTACCAACTAAAGTTTCACTCAATTTAGATATATTTTAGGTCAGTTAGTATATTTAAGTAGGATTATATCAAAATTATTTAGCATATGATAACCATTTGCAACTCTTTACCAAAAAGATATTTGTTTCCAATTGGACAAAGTTTGATAGAAAGTTTTTAAGAGCTTTAGATAATATTTGATGAAGCATCCCATTGGCTGTTCCTATCACAAGGAAGCCATTAATCCTATATTCAATATCTTTGTGTGAATATCTTAGTGCTTTGTTAGCTCATTTTGACAAGGAAGGTAAATACAATGCGCTTTAATACCTTAGTAGAAGGTTGTTACAAATCAAAATAAACTATTCTCCATTTGAAAAGCATTATCTAGCCTTATTTTTTACTGCTCAGAAATTGAGGCAATACATGCAGAAGTTAATGGTGGATTATACGGTGCTCACTAGTCTAGTCAAAAAATGAAATAAAGATTAAAAGGATGGGATATTATTAGACATCAATGTTAGATGACTACATAAATGTTGCACATCATTATCATCAATGAAAGGTGCAAGGTGTAGTTCTACATCAACCAACAAATATCTTGCAGTTTATAATTTCTTTGTGGATTATATGGTGCTCACTAGTTAAGGGTTCATTCATGGTGAAAAAGATCCACCAAGGAGGTACATATCAAGTGGTTGATTATAACGAAGATTGTCACATGTTGCCAATAAATGGAAGATATCTTAAGAAATATTATAAAAGGTAGTATTTTTATATGATTAACATTAAATAAAATAAACAAAAATTTATGATGTTTACATAAATTTCTTGAGTTTCTTAAAGAGAGCCATATAAGAAATTATATAGTTAAGCTCTACCAGAACATCCAAAAGAACAAGAATATAAGATACTTGTTGGCAATAGGCATTAAGATGCACAAACTAAACAACAAGCAAAATACATAGTATCCACCTTGATAGGCCAATTAATGTAAAAAGTCGGACAAAGGATAGAAGGTAGTCTGTCCAATAAGCATAAGCATAATCAACATAATGAATGTTTTTACCATAGTCATTAAATTCAGTGAATACAACACTTAAATCAAACCAAAAGCATAGAATCAAATAAATAAGATATAAAAACCTATCAAGAAAACAAAAATACCAATCAAGTAGTAGATCCTGGCTCAGGCGAGTAGTATCCAAGCAATCATGATGCCAAAATTTCATATGCCACTCAATTCTCCTAAAAGATCATATAAAACATAACCCAATCACATGAGTGTTACTACCACCCCAAGTAATGATAGCCAAAATTACATAAAAATTTGAAATCCATCCCGCAACTCGCCAATATAGATATAAAGAAGAAAAGCATAATGATAACCACATAATGCAAATGGCCACACAACCAAGTAAGATAAAGTAATTATCATGCAATTCCTGAATAATAATGATAAACCGGGCCAAATAATAATTAAAAAAAAAAACATGCCTGAAATTCTAAAAGGCTTAGCATAGTTAAGATACAAGTAACCGAGAGGCCCAACATCCAAGATAGCATAATCAGGGGGTTACTAACCAACCCCATAGACCAGATGAAATACCATTCTTAATCATCCAACCACCATGCTCATAAGAAAATTTCTTAGGCAAAATAACCCAGTTAATAGATTGATTGAAATTGGGAGAGTCAAAATAGATAAGGACCAAATAAAAAAACATACAGCTGCTGTACAAGTTCCTAAAAAAAAGAAAAAAAAAAACAATACATGTAGATTGACCCAGGTGTGTAATAGCCATGCAATAGTGTGGCCAAAAGTCCTTATGCAGCTCAATTCTTCTAAAAAACCATAATAAATTATGTGACTACCAGAAAAGACCCCAGTGATTGAATCGGCACTACGATGCCCGCCAAAGAACACACCAGAAAGATAATAAAGATAACCAAGAAAAGATAACCAGAACTTCGAGAGTGAACAAACAAGGATCTCTCCAAACCATAAGACTATGAGCCGCATTTGGCCCAAAAAACCAATGACAATGCCAGCTAATGAACTCAATAAACTGGAGCAAGCAAAATCTCCCATTTTAAACATTCCCTCTTGCACCCTTGATAGGGCCATCAGAAGAAGAGCTGCAAAAGAGATGAAAGCCATAATTCATAGAATTACATTCATTGTCAGAAAAACAAAACCAATCACCAATCAGCAAAAATTGATAACAGCACAAGCTAATCATAAAACAAAACATACCCCACCAAAAAGCATTCCAACAGGGAAGCAACAGAACAAAATAAGAACAAAGAGAAAACCAGAACCAAAGCAAGGGAATGTTAAGTTCTAACATAAGAAAGGCTAAGCTTTTCTAACCTAATGATGTCTTTAACCATAATAGGCAGCTTGTTATAAGAGAATTCAGGCATACAAGGAATGTTAGAACCATAATTATTTAACTAATCAGCACAAGCATTTCCTTCTCTATGCACATGAGTCAATTTGAAATTAAAAAAGATAAACATTTACTTAATTTCCCTAAAACATCTGGACTATAAATCTTATCATTTCTATCCTTGAGACAAAAAATCATAAATAAAGCATCAACTTCAATCCACATATTAACTAAATCCAAGGATAAACAGAGTTTCAAACCAAATAAAATAACTAATAGTTCAGCAAAAATAATATTGCAAATTGGTAAAGGGCTTGCATAAGCAACAAAAAAATTACCATTTTAATATCTAATGATGCTACAACAACCACAATTATTCTACTTAATTAAGCCATCACTATTTAACTTGAACATGTTATGTGATGTTATACATGTTATACAGAGGTTTAATCCAATAAATCCACTTGGGAGCATCAAAGTTAAGCTGGTCCTAAAGGATAATTCAAAATCCTTAACAATGAAGGAGAAATCTTTAAAATTCTTAGCCATCAAATAATTTACATTAAACAAATTACTAACTTTTTCTTTGATATTTCTAATAATGTTGTCATGATTCATAGCATTCTTGTTAAAAAGAGAATTATTCATAGCCATTTAAAGGTACAAAATAATAAGAAAGGGATGAGAATCATAATATGACCTTTCAAGTTTGTAAACCACTTGTTAAGGAATTCCTTGATAGAAAAACTACCATTAAAATAATTTAGTTTGAAATGACCTCAAGTTGAAACCAAAGCTTTGTAGAAATAGGTCCAGATATGAAAACATGATGCATATTCTCCGCATGACAGCAAAATTGACACTTGGAAGCCAAAATAAAACCACTTTAATTAAAATATCTTCCGTATGAACATAATTATGCATAATTCTCCAAATAAAAATCACAATAGTAGTTGGTATACATTTATGCCATAACATGGAGAAAATTTTAGAAGTACTCTATTTAGTTCTAAAAATATTCCAATCATTCTTAATTCTAAAAATGTCATTATTAGCCATATTGCACAACAATAGATCCTCACTGCTATATTTAAAGAAATTTTTAAGATCTTATTAATAATAGATTCAAGAATCACTTGAGTTAATTTCATATAATCCCAATAATTATTAGTAATAAAATAACTAACCTTGACTGCTGAAGTGGAGACCGAATGAAGCAATAGATCAATATAGGTTTTATTCAACCATTGATCCTACCAAAAGAATGGATAGCACGGCTAATACCCCAATGAATATAATGTTTCGCTTCCCATTTGATACTACCAAGCATTTTCCAAACTTTAGAGTCCCCCTTGTTATAATTACAAATAGCGGTATGATTGCCAACACAATATTTCAAAGTCATAAACTTTGAACAAATATTAATTTTAGCAAGAAACTTAAACCAAAGTTTAAAGGAAAAAATCATGGGCTAAGTTCAACATACTCTTACACCCTAAAGCACCTTCCTCCAAAACACCACAACATTTATTCCAAGAAGACCATATAATTTAGAATTATCACTCTTACCTTTCTAGAAGAATTTTTTAATCATTTCTTCAAGTATATCACAAATAGCATAAGTAAGCTAAATAGTTTGAAAATATATAGATAGGAAAAGAACGAAGGACACTCTTGATCAACACCAATCTACCACCAAAACTCAGAAAATTAAATTCCCAAGAGTTAAGCCTCTTTTGCACAGAAGAAATCTTATCATCAAAAAGAAAGGATCTTTTACAACCTTTGAAGAGGGGAGCACCCAGATACTTTAACGATAGAAAACCTTGCATAAAACCAATTATACCCTTAATACCACTAACATGATCACTAGAAAATTCTTATAAGTTATAAAACAACATGTCCTTTAATTAAAAGTTAAGCCACTCAAAAGTTCAAGGTTGCTTAAGAAGTGAATAGGAAGACTAATTAATTTTACATATCCATTAGAAATAATAATAACATCATAAGCAAAACATAAAAGAGAAATAGGCATGTCACTAACCATTCTAGAAAGATACTAAGCTACTATAACAAAAAGAGTAGGAGAGAGAGGGTCTCCTTGCCTAATACCATAAGAAGATTTAAAGAAACCTTTGCTTTTGTCATTCAAGATAATAAAGAAATAAAAATCTTCAATGCAATTTTGGATAAGCCTAAAAAAGGTAGTGTTAAAACAAAAAAGCAATAAAATGTGATACAAAAAAATTCCAATTAATGATATCATAAGATTTAACCATATCTAATTTAAAAATAATGTTCCCACCTATCACTTCGAGGTCCAAATACTGAACAATTTCTTGAGCTAATAAATGTTATCAGTGGTAGTTCTACCTTTAACAAAGCCCGTTTGGAAAGGAAAAATAATTTTAGAAAGCAAGGGGGACATACAATCCATGAAAATTATAGAAATCAATTTACTAAAACAAGAGCAAATACTAATAGGAAGAAACTCATCCCACTTATTAATAGCACCCTTTTTAGGAATAAGAATAATAGAAGTACTCGTAAAGAACTTAGGAAAATGATTACCTTTAAAGAAATCTAAAACAACATTATAAACATCATCACGAATAATATTCCAAAACTTTTGAAAAAATTTAGTAGTGAAACCAGCAAAACCAGCCAAAGAATCGACATCCATAGAAAAGATAATCTTCTTGACTTCCTTTAAGGAAGGAATATTAATAAGAGCATTTTTATTCTCCTTCTTGATGAGGTAAGGATTAAGGTCAGGGTTATCAACAGGGAGAGGATCAAAATTTTTATTAAAATTATTAGTAAAATACTCAATAGTAAAATTAGCAACCTCCTCCTCTTCCTCAATAAGAGTCCCATCATGCAAAACTATTTTATGAATAAAGTTTTTAGATCTATTCATTTTAACCAAAGAATGAAATTATTTAGTATTATTGTCCCATTCCATAAGATGTTTAGAAGTATATTTTTATTTCCAATCAACCTCTTCTTACTCTTGGAGTTTAATAAGGAATTCTCAGCATCTTTCAACATATTAAAATTATCCATATAATGATTAATTTGACAATTAAGCTTATAGGAATTAACCACCTCTGCAATAGTTAAAATATTAGAAAATAGATTTTTGAACACATTCCAAATCCACCAACTAATTTTATATATAAGTCTTTTCAGTTTAAGCCACAGTCTAGTCATACAAAAAATATTATTGTCAAGATATAGAGGAGCCTCCCAAATCTCTTCCAACAAAGTACTAAAATAATTATCTAACAATAACATATTTTGAAATCTAAAGGTGGAAGGAAAGCCAAATTTTGTAGATTTAATATCAATAAGGAGGGGAGAATGCTTGAAAAAAGTTTTACTAAAATGCTCAGTACATGTGATATTACTAGAGTTAATCCACAAATCAATAAAATTTTATGATCAAGTCATTAACACATATTACCATGATTCCAAGTAAAGGGGTTACTGATGAAAACAATATCCAAAAGGTTATTGTCCATCATCATGTTATTAAAGTCTTCCATAGATTGATATACTATATTAGATCCACAAATCCCTTTGAAAAAGGGTTAGAAGTAGTGTTAAAATCACCACCAACTAACCAATGAGTGTTAATTAAACCATTAAATTTGGCTAGTTGATCCCAAAGAACATTTTAGGTAAAATAAGAAGATGAAGCATAAATTGGAGAAGCATAGAAAGGAAACTGCATAAACTCAACTCTGCAATGCAACACTTGACTAAAATCACCAATAACATCAATGATAATTGGATCTTTAAAAAAAAAATCAAAATTTTGTTAAAGACATTAGCCACACTGATTAAAACCAAGTAAGACAAGAAAATAAACATATTGAAAAAGGCATAAGTTTTTAACTCTAATCCTTGAGGAAGGATAACCAATGCCCCTAACATTACAAATAATTGACTTATTCATTACTTTCTAATTTAGTAAGAGATTGAGAACAGGTACTTCTAGGTGACTGCACATTATGGTTTTATCTTTTTCTTATTTTTCTTGTTTTCATTGAAATAAATTCATGATCTTCATTAATAAAATCCATAGTATAACTAGCATTAGCACTCATAATGAAAAGAAGAAGAATCCTTATAATTTTTGTAATTTATCTTACCCCGCACATCATTAACATTTTCCACACCAATATCTTCCTCAGCCATACCATTACCATTACTCTGTGTTAGATTCACATTCATCAGCTTACTAACATACAAAAGTATTTCCTCCTACACAAATTCACCTTCATCCATCTCACCTTTGGACACATTATCCTAGATATTCATTAAATATTCATTCTTATTAGCATTAAAATCTAAATATGATAAATTCTTATTAATAACACACAATAAGTAAGATTTAGTTGAGATGAAATTCTATTTAGAGGTAATTTTCTTCATTTTCTCATCCATCTTTTGAAAACATTATTAACCAAATTATAGATTCCAACATAATAGGAGGAGGGTCAAGGATCACTCCATGAATCATTTTCTCTGTCATTTAATCATCTTCAGTAATTCCCCTTTCCTTAGGACCATCAAGTTCATTATCAACATTCAATATAGATTGTGTATAATTAACAAGCATCTCCAGGGTAGAGTTTGTCTTTGTCTTAGGCTAGTAATATCTTGATATAGCTAATTCACTATAATATTTTTTTCCCTTAGCATTTGTAGATGTTTCCTTTTGGCTACGTAAATGAGGATGTAGAGTAAATCATTTTTAATTGCATTGACCATGCATTTTATAAGGGTTACAAAAGTTAGGAAAATTATCACATTCAACTTTTTGTTGATACACATTAATCTATGATTTGATCCATATATCATTTGGATATTTCTTAGAGATACCCATTTCAACCATAATGTGGATGATGGAAGGATGAGATAGATATGTGGTAGCTTGATCCATATGCAATGGTTTACCAAAGATAGAAGCTAAAGAAAAAAAAGGATTTGGGAATTGTACAAATGCAGCCTCATATTAGGAAAGGAAATCAATACATAAGCTATAGGAGATTCCTTTCACATCAAAATCTGGAGTCCACTTAAGCAAACATATTTGACACCCAAGAATATAATACGCTCTTTTGGAAAAAAATGACTATAGCCCAAATTATTTGATAATTATATCGCAATGTGTCATTGGTCCTTCAAAGAAATGGAGAAAGTTTCAAAAAGTTTTAGGTTTTGAAAAAACTTACGGATGACATGAAGGTTTGGCTGACAAAGAATGAACTAACCAATTAAGGTAAAAGATAAGGGAGCAGCAAGCTAAGAAATAACTTTATCATCAAACATCAAAGCCGACAAAACTTGAAAGAAGTTTGAACCAAATCTAACTTGGATGAAAAAGAAATAATGCCACCCAAAAGTACATCCTTAAAAGACTAAGATTTTCCATCTACAGCCAAAGAGATCCATGGGTTTGATGACAAAGATGTCTTCGTCACCCAACCACAAAAAAAAAAAAAGAACACCAAAGCAAAACCACAAATCAATAAGCCAAATAGAAAATGAAACAAGTAGAGAAACAAAATGAAGGATGATCCACTATCTATTGAGAAGGAGCTTAGAAGTATAAACCCTAATTTCAAACTTATATAAATGCAAATCTGTGGGAAATTAAGGTTAGATTGAATGTTATGTGTAATGGTTAGTTTGCCACTAATTTCAACCAAATCCAAAGTTTAGATTTCCTAAAACAAAATCTTTGACGTATAAATAAATTTATTTTGAAAACTAAATTTGAGCACTTGGGAGACTTTTATGACTTGAAACTTTTTGGTTTGTTCTTAGGGTGTTAATTCACCATGGAATCAAATTTCAAGAAGTTTAGAGTTCATTTAGTTTGTCAATTATCAATCCTTAATTAAACTAGCATAACTAACCTTAGATTTACAATAAATCATTAAAAATATCAATTTAAATTAGAACAATATAAAAAATTTCTATTCAACCCTATATTTAGAGAACTTACAATAAAAAATAAATTTTCCATTATAAATCATAAATATAGAAATAACCTAAAATAAAGAAAAAATATAATGAATAAATAATTAAACTAATTAAAAAGAAAAATAAATACCCAAATGGCTCAAATCTCTTTTAATAATTTTTAGAGGTCATTTTGGTGATGATTTGAAGTAATTTAAAATTGATTTCGGTCAAAAATTAAAAATAAAAAATAAAAAGACAAATTGAATGAATTTTTAATTAAGGAAATAGGTTTATTTTGTAAAAATCATAAAGAAATAAGAAACAATTTAAAATATATAAACAAAATGGCATTGGACTTCAAATTAAATCAAAATTTTATTTAAAATTAGAAAACATTCAAACTTCAAGTAAATTTAAATGTTAAAATTTTATCAACTAAAACAATAAAGGAAATTAAAAAATAAAAAAAGATTCATTTTAAAACCTTAAAATTTTAAAATTAATCAAGATCAGATAATAAAAAATATATTTAATTTGTAAACTTAAAATATAAGCAAAATTAAATAAATAAGATAAAAAAACAATAACATAAATAAAGAATATAAATAAGTCAAAGGGCTTTACACACTTGATTTGATCTCTAAGGGGGAATAAAATGCATTACAATTATGAGTCTAGAATCTTTCAATAAAAAATCAAAAGCTTCTTGAAGTGATCAATTAATAAGATACATTAAAACCTAAATCATTAAAATACCTAAATAAAATGAAAGACTCTATGCATTAAATTTGATCCCATAAGGGAGGTCAAATGCATAAAAAAATGAGCTTAGGACATGTTTATCAATAACTTTATGTACTTGGGGAATTTTTAGAGCTATGTTCTTTAAAACTTAGAATAAATAATTCAATAAATAAAATATAATTGTTAAAATAAATTTTGAATTATAAAACAATAAAATTTAAATTAAAATAAATCTCCCTTTGATCTAAAATAAATTAAAATTAAAATAATATATATCATTAAATAATTATAAATCACCAAGGACCTATCCAAACCACATAGACTGTAACATACACTTTATATGATTTATAGGACTATTGAATTTAGTTTAGGTTAGGCTGGTTGTGTGGTTTATTTTATATGAAGTAATCTAAATGTCATGTTTATATTCTTGTTAGTGCTCTTTAGATCATTCATAATCAGATTAGGCTCTTAGGTCGTGTTATATTTTCTTGTATAGACTTGCGACACATTGCATATCTTTTATATATATCAATGTTATATATTATTACATGAAGTAGAGTGTATGTAGGCATTAATATAAATGTAAATGTAAATGTTTTAGATTCTTATATAGCTAGATTGAGTTGTATAGTGTGAAGATTTGTAAAAAGATTAAAAGATGATTTCTTATATAGATGAAGTTCCAAAAGGATATGATTCTTCTACCTTTGAAGATCATTTTCTTTTGGAACTTTAATAGAGATCCTAGAGCCTTAAAGTAAAGACTATGGTGGACAATTATATTTAAATCTATATTATATCGTATGTAAAAGTTTGGGCTTATTATTCGTAGAGCTTAGCCACTTTTACTTTTCAACAAACCCTAAATTGTACTCTATTTTCATTATAAATAAAAAAAGTTTTATTTATACATATCTTTCGTGTATCATTAAAATATGCTATTTAATTACATTTTCATATTATAGAGTCTTGATTAAAGTTTTCTCAATTAAATATCCTTGATTTCTAGGATTGAGCCGTCTTATCTTGCATACATAAGATGATTATTTGGCTCTTAGAATATTAGCACATAGTCCACTCTATTTAGACCTAAGCCCAAATTGTATACACTCTTTAGTCATTCTTGTCCTCAAAAGGGTTATCTCAATATTCTAAAAATCAAAATATTAATTTTAAATTTACAATCTAGAATGATTTTCTCTTTACTTCTTTTGAACCCAAACATTTCTTTAAATTTATATAAATTTAAAAATTTTAGTCTTCACTTTAATCAAGAGTATTATCTTTTGAGATGTAATTAACATTAGGGTTTTTCCCTAATAGGAAGTCTAAAAGCTAGTAAGAAAATAAACCTTATCTTAGTTCCTTTCTAAGGTGGGGAAAGAATCCTATGAACGCAGACTATAGCTTTATATATTAGTTTAATTTCATTATCAAAATGATAAGAAAATATTTATTTTATCCCAGGGGATAAACTTTTTATTCCTTGTGTTGTGTCTTATTATGAAAGTAAATTGAGTTTCTACTTTCAAATCAACAGTGAAATATTAATATATCCCTTGGGATGGTATAATGTTAAGCTATGCAAATTCGATCAAAGAAACATTAAAGTTAATCTTGAGGGACCAAAATAAAATTTTCCCATAGGATTTTTTGGGAGACTCAGCCAAGGATAGACTCCTCTCTCCATTTTTAGTGAAGATTAAGTTTTCTTTATATATATATATATATTAAAAGGTTTGGGTTTATTAAATCTCTTGTGGCCTTGCATGTTTATCTAAATTTTCATCTTTAGATTTCTATCCCAATAATAAATGGAAGTCCAGCCAATACTAATTCAGTCTAAAGTCAAGTAGGAATGCCCATTTGTGATCTTACATGTTTATTTATATTTCAATATTAAGATTGATATCTCAAAAATAAATGGAAGACTTGCTTATTCTGATTTGGTCCTAAGTTAGGTAAGAATGCTGACCATTAGTAATCCTTCATATTTATTTAAATTTTAGTCTTTAGATTTATATCCCAAAAATAAATGGAAGACCAACATATATTGATTTGGTCCTAGGTCAAGTAGGAATTACTACTCATTTTTGGTCCGGCATGATTATTTAAATTTTAATCTTTAGGTTTGTACCCAAAAAATAAATGGAAGACTAGAATAAATAGATTTGAACCTAGGTTAAGTAGGAATGCTACCTGTTTGTTGTCTTGAATGCTTATTTAAATTTCAATCTTTTGATATTTTTTCCCAAAAATAGATGGAAGACATGCTTATATTGATTAGGCTTAGGTCATGTAAGAACTCTGCCAAATTTTCATCTAAAGTAAAAGTCTAAATTTTAGTCTAAAGCTAAATCCCCTCCTATCTAAAGTCCTTAGGCTAGGTCCTGATTTAAAAATAAATTTAAATTCTATTAAAGTAACTCTTTCACTGGTATATATCTTTATATTAGGCTTTATTTGAAATCTAAATCTAAATCCTATTAGAATTCAATGTTTCTGGTCTGAAACTCATTAGTTTGGGTCCTAATTAAAATTCAAGTTAAATATCCTATCTAAATCATCATTATAATTTGAGATCCCTCTAACAACTTTTAAATTTAAAATTTCCTAAAGTCAAAATTAAATTCCAATTCCATTTTAAACTTTAAACTATCATTGGGGATACAGTAAATTTAACTCAGTATTAAGTTAAGTGCTATAAATTGCCCACTTAAATTTAGTGAATTCTGAAATTGATTCAAGACTCTTGTTCAATTATAGAAAATGGTTGAAAAGTTGATCTTTTCCTTCATAATGTCTATGTGAATGTAAACTAATCCCTCAATATTGAGGAATCATTGATTCAATTCAATTTTTTATTTGATAATAATTAGTTCTCTTTCTCTAGGACATAATCTGAAGTGGTCAAAACAAAAATTCTAACTAAACAATCGGCTACCAAGGTCACTATTTAAGTTTGTTCTATAGCTGCTCCTACAATTGCCAAGCTTTGTATTTTCTCTCGCCTCACTTTCCTTAAGTTTATAAGCAGAAAAAAAGGAAAATTTGTTATTCATCTCGAATTTTGAGTCTTTGATAAGTTTGAGATTAGATCATCCTCAACTGTTCATGAGATCATTAAATCTCAAAGAAGGAACAAGAAACATCATTTGAGGCAGAGGGCCAAGAAATCCAAATTGCTAGAGGAATAAAGTTTACTAAATGTTGTAGCTGAGCAACCATTCAAGAAGTTTCCTAAAACCCTATTGATATTGAAATTTCTAAATAAAAAATCCTTGTGAATTCTCCACTATTTGGTGGAAGCAACTTCAATTCTCTGTTATTCATTGTCGTAGAAGAGAATTTTCTTTGGATAGAAAATTCTCCTCCTCTTACATTTTATATAATTCATGTCTTCCTTCCTTGTTTGGAAGGAAAGGAAAGTTTAAAACTTTGTTAAATGGATTGATCCATGATTGTGCAACAAGTTATGGGCAATCAAATGTTTAATTTCTAAAATCTATTAAAGATGTGATCTCTAAATGGGACGAGCTAGAACTATGTAGATAGAAAATCATTCCTCTTGCTGCTTAATGGAGAGTACAGTTTCAAGATGCACAGTTCATAAAATAAGTTGTCATTGCTGATATTAGAAGTTAACCAAAGAAGCTTTAAAAATAAATTTGTCTTTACTCCTATCAAATATCAAAGTTATCAAACTCCAATGAAGTCTTTGGGTTATGTTACTCTAGCTTAAAGATGTTACAATCATATCATTCAACATGCATCTTATGGCTCCACAAATAAATCCCTTTGAGTCTCTTATCACTCTTTGGTTCCAAAATCACCAAGTGTTGACTGGCACCACTTTAATGGAACCTAATTTACATTAGGGTATAATATGAGGTGGCTAAAATCTATAAATCACTCAACCTAAATATTGAATAGAAAAAGGTTTGTGACATATGATGGTAGACACTTTAACTATATTAATCAACATTAAAGATGATAAAGTGAAGAAAAGAAAAAGGTAAAGCTCTAATGCAACCCTCTCTTATTGAAATATATACCCCATTTGACCCACATTAGGTGGTAGGAAAATTGATAGAGCAGATGATGAACCATCTCAAAGAGAGTCTAAAAAAGATGAAGAAAAAGTTATTAAAAAGGCTATAATGAAATTTCACAATGAGGAGAAGTCAAAATTGTTTTCATGGCAGATACTAAAAAAATGGTAAAGGTAAAGTGAATCTTATAGAAGATGATTTAGTAGAGGAAGAGAAACCACATATGACTAAAAAACTACTCGATCAATTAAATTCAAAATATGAACATCTTGCTAGAATGGAGAAGAGGGTGGAGGAGTTAATAGCTACCAAGACAATTTTATAAAATGAAGAAACTCCATCTAAAGCAACATTTTGGGAAAAAGATAATCTCTTTGGTGTCAAAGGACCCGGCTACTCTGCCGCACCAAGAAAGGTGAAAGTGATTTAAGGTTCTCTAGCTGTGAAAGAATTTGTGGTCCTCTATCATCTCTTATACAAAAAAAGGATTACATTCCTCTTTTGCATCGGGTTAGTGTAAGAGATTTTATAATGCCTTCTCGACCTAGCTGTGGGGCCTAAAGGAGATCTACTAAAGGTTTTGTGCAATACCTGGAGTGGGTGACTATGGGAAGTGGATGTAGGTCATGTTGACCAAACCATTATAAATCTCTAATGTGTTTTTTCTTAGATTTTTTTTTTTACACTTTATTTTCTGCATTTATTTCTGTAATAACTGTATGGTTAAAAAATCTTTGATTTTTTTATTATTGTGAAATTACTTGCCCTCCGTATAAAGTGATAAAATTATGTATTTTTAGATGTTGAAGAAGCCTTTAAAAGGGGATTTTTATTTGTGTTTAATTTTTTTTTTAATTACCAATTCACCTCCCATCTCCCCACCCTCTTGGTTAGCCTCAAGCTAGTTCTATAAGGTATAACAACTTTTAAGTGGTATTAGAGTGGGATTCATAAATTAGGATTTATAAAATTTTTAAAAATGATCAATGGGTAACTTTATAAATCAAAATATTATGGAAGGATATTCAATCACGTGGCCACCTTTATTTAAAAATATTTTGTTTAATTTTTAGAAAATTTACAATCACGTGGCCATATTATGTTAAGTGCTATATTATGGAAGGATATTCAATCACGTGGCCACCTTAAATTAATTTTTCAGTGCACTAAATTCTAAATATTTAATGACACTCTCTACATGCATTACTAGCAAGGAATTTTGGGATAAATAAGACATTATGTAAGAAGGTACTAGTAAAGTCAAGCAGTCTAAGTTGAATATTTTAATGCATGATTATGAATAATTTTGCATAAAATCTTATGAGACTATCTAAGATATATATACTAGGTTTACTCAAAAAGTAACATATTTACTTTCTTTAGGTAAAGAACTTTCAAACCTTAAAAATATTAGCAAAATTCTACATTGTGTACCTGATTAATTTATGCTAAAGTAACTTTATATGCAATCAAAAGACTTGAATAACAATTCAAATGATAATTTGATTGGCTCACTCAATGCCCAAAAGTAAAGTGTGAGTCAAAGACTTTTGGATGGAGGTGAAACTATAGTGCTAAAAGCCGAAGACATAAATAAAAGTAGCTTAGTAGATGATGAGAGTAAAGAAATAGCCTCAATACTAAGAAAATCTGAAAATCTACTACATCACAAGCATTAATATCAAGTAAAGTCGAATAAAGTTAAATATTATAAGAATATTAAGATTTCTTCTGATGTTATTTTCTTTGGGTGTAAGAAGCCCATATATATTAAGGAGAAGTGCCCCATTTTCAAGCTCTTCCTATAAAGGAAAAGGGTAAAAATACAATTGAAAGATGGTTAAATGATAATAAGCAAAAAATCTCCTTAATAGATCTAGATTCTGAATGATCTAACCAAAAGTAAGATAAAGAGGTATAAAGCTTTATTTATTGTTTATCTGTGTTATAGTAAATACATGGGTGTATGTTCTTTATTTTGTTTTTATTCGCCTTGAATTTTTTTAATTTTTCATGTCATTTTAGTGGTTTTGTTCAACAATAAGATATACATGTTTCTAATCTTTTATTTTATTTTCCATATATATTTTTTAGAACACTCTTTGATTAACATATACAAATCACTTCAAGTATTATATTTGCATAAGAGAATCAATTCACTTCTCTATAATCAGATTTTTTCTTAAAATGAAAAATTTATCTCCTTTCTACTCAAAGTTGTGTGTAAGTGATTATTGACTTCTCTAAATAATTAAAGGAAGAGAAATTGATTATTATATTTCTTCTTCTAACTCCTTTAGTAGTGAAACTTCTTCTTCAATCAAAATCTATTTCCAATTAAAAATTTGACCTAGAAATAGAGATCTGCTTCATCTTCTTATATTTCATTATCTCATATGAATATTTTTTCTAGTCAATGAATCCACTTCAAGTTTTCTTAATCAAGTTGTTTGTTTCTATCACATGGATTGGGTTTTGCTTTGTAGTTAACTCTTGTTTATATAAGAATGTGAGTTCTTCTTCTCTTATATTTAAAGGACAATCTCACAATTAAGAGAACTCCTTTAAAGATCTAGAAAAGAAGCAAGTTGGCAAAAAAATTAAAAGAGGCACAAAATGAGAACAACATAAAAAGAAGTGCAATGTCCGTCAAATCATTGCAAGATGCACAAAGTGTATCAAAAATTAAAAGATGCACAAAGCGCACCAAAAATTAATAAATATGCACAAAATGAGCCCACAATGAGTTATCTCTACTTTCTTTCAATTCTTTAAATCCTAGAAAAATTTGTGTGCCAATTAATATTTTCAACACTTGAATTTGAAAATCATGATTCTTGATTCATCATTTTTGTATTAATATTCTATTAGATTTATTTCATGCAAGAAGATTAAGAATATTAAAATTCCTTATCTAATTTATTTTTTGAATTAATTTTTTGTTTAAAATATTTTAACATATAAGGAACTTGGTTTAGGTTGAATAGAACTCGAATATCTAACATTTCTAATTTTAAGCATTGTCAATGCATTTCTTACTAAGCTTTTGAATAAAATCAAGAAGTAACTTTTGAATTCTAAGAAAATTTTTGAAATTAATTGATTATTCTTAAACATCACCACCACCTACATCTAATCAGGGTTCGTATAATCTTTAGTTTGTTATTTGTGTTCCATTTTTTTTTTCTATCTTCTTTTAAATAATGTCGAAGGGGGAGAATGTACTGGTTGTATTTGTATTTAAGTTGTATATGTTCATCTTATATTTTCATTAGTGTACATGTTATTTAGTTTCTAATAATTTTTTATTTTTAATAAAAAAACAAAAAAATTTCTTTCCCCTATTTTTAATATAATTAACATAGTGAGGGGGAGATTAGGAGAAAATATTTTTAAATTTGCAAAATCAACCGGTAATATTTGTCATCATCAAAAAGTGGAATTTTTTGCAACTCAAGCTCACAAGTTTATGTTTTTTATGATAATAAATATTGTAGCTCACATTTGGGTGTTTGACATTTTGAAGTAGGTGATAATTAATAGTAGGGGAGTGATGTTTATTCGATCTCTAGATTTAGGGATGATAGATGTTCTTAGAACATGTTGGACCCTAACACTTTTTTTAGAGTGTAAACTAAGGGTTGGTGGTTGTTCAAAGTAGCATTTAAAAGTAAGAGATTTATAACACTCTAGTCAAAGTCAGATCAGGAGGCCATAGTAAGGGGTCTATTTTCTTTGGGTGTTTAGTTGAAAGTGGTTTCCTATGTCCTCTTTGGTTATTATAAGATTCTAACAACACACTTGGGAAGACATTACGGTAGCATCCCCACTAATTCTAAGGTTTGCTAAAAAAACTCATAAAGGATTTCAAAGAGGAAAGCATAGGACAAAGTTAGAATAAATTAAAGTGCAATGAAATTGAAGAGGTTCATTACCAAAAAGCTTAAGGCCTGTTGATTAAGAAGCCTACAAGGTGTGATCTTGGCTTCTTTAAATTTATGGTAGGCAGCTTCTTTAGAAGTCATCAGAAAGAGATCGTCGGTAAGGTTGCGAGAGAAGGAAGCACCCTTGGTTTGTCGACTTGTGTTTTCCACCATCGACCATTGCAAAGATTTAGATTACAAGAAGGAAGGATTAGAAAATTGTGTGAAAATTTTGAATGAATTGAAGCAGTACAAATAGAATTTTAGTATATCGTACTGTATAATTATGAGAACAAACGAGATAATCGCATGTAATTATTTTGACCAGATGATCAAAAAAAATGTGTTTGATTGTACATTATGATAAGACTTCGTACGAAATGATTAGAGACATGGAGTTTGTCCGAAGGAGTCAAGTTGTACGCCTTTGATAAAAAAAGGTTTGTATAGTACAAACATATGTTCATATGATATAATAAATAATAAATGTTGTACCAATAAAAAGCAATTCTTCCCATACTGAGTTGGCACATGGATCGTACAGTATGAAAAGGTATTCATACAGTACAATTATCAATCAAAGATTCAATCTGGTTCATCCATTGATTCTGGGTTGAGATCAAAGCAATGCTGTGTAGATCCTACAATATGAAGGTGGCTCATACAATATGATAGAGGAAAAAAAATTTTGCAGGAAAAAATAGATAGTTTCAAAAAAGAGGTTGGTGTGATGATCAGGATACAATTATTAAGAATGATAACAATAAAATTAAAAGAACAAAAATAAAATCATTAATAAAAATAAATTAAGGACTAAAAAAGAAAACTTAAAAAAGTCACAAATAAACAAAATACAAGATAAAGCACATGCGTTGAGAAGCTTATGAATGACTAATTTCAAGTGATAGGAAGTAAATATCGAGCCCAAAAACCACATGCTCCCACTTGGTCTTTGTGAGAGATGTTAACACCAAAGATCATGGAAGAACAGTTTTGTGAGTCCAACTGAGTTTGGATCCCTTCTTGAATTTGGATGAATCATTTGATTGCATGCCATATTGTGTTTGATGCAACTTTGGTCTCCACACCAAGTGTGTTCTACAGTGAATAATGAAAGTGTGACTAATGTATCCTAACATGTCATAGGAATAACATCTAACATCAGGAAAAGGGTTAACAAACCTATGATAGTTATGATTGCTATTCCAAGGTTTATGAGATGCATGACATAGTGATTACTTAAAAATAGGATTATTTTGAAAAGCCTTTGCTTTTTCTAACAAAATTTAATTAGCACTTTCAAGAAAAGATATTTCAATTTTTAAAGAGTGCTCACTAAGATCTAAAATATTACAACATGCTTTTAAATCTTAAAAAAAAAATTAAATCAAGATGCAATGCTTTCAAAAAATCATGTGTTTCAGATAAAGCATTATATTTTTCTTCAATTCATCAGACTCATCCAATAAAGTCACATGATCTTTATCTAAATCATAACCATCTTTTTTAAGCATTTCATTTTCTTTTTGTAAAATTGAGCATTCAATTTTCAAGCTTGCATGTTTCTTTTCAGTTTCCTGTATGAATCATGAATCTTTTCTAAATTATCAAGTAATTCATCGTATTAAAGTTGATATACCTCATCTTGATCAGATTGATCAAGATAGTTATTTTGCATTAAGCCTAGATTTGTCACTTCCTCTTCTTCTTCTATTCTAGATGAATCTATAGTGGAGTCTGATCAAAAAGCTTTTTGAGCTCTTCGCTTGCCTTTATAGGAATTTACTTCTACTTTAACATTCTCCTTTCTTTGGTGACCTTTGAGATTTAGGAAATCAATTTTAATGTGCCTTGGTTTCCTGCATTCAAAACAAATAATCATTAAAAGCTTTAGAATTTCTATAATTCTTACCTTTGCTCCATTGTTGTTGATTCTTTTACTTTTTCCTAAGAACTCTTCTAAACTATTGAGTCACCAGTGCAATTTCTTCCTCTCCTCCATTAGATGAACTCTCTGAATCATTAGCCTTTAATGCAATAGTTTCTCCTATATCAAACAATCTTTGGCTTACTCTTTGCTTGTAGGCAATTAGTGATCCAATTAAGTTATCAATAAAATAAATATTTAGATCCTTGGATTCAGTAATAACAATATTTTTTTCATTGTAGGTATTACAAATTAGAAAACAAGAATGAGAGTGTGGTTTTATTGATAACAAAATATCATTATTATGAATTTATTATTTATCCTAGTATATATGGGATATTTCTATTTGTTTTTGTATGTATTAATATTTCAGGAAAATCAAATAGTACTCAAGATTTTTGAAGACCTCAAGACAATATATAATAGGATTTCATGTAATAGAGTCTATATATCTCCATTTTTACTTGTTGAGCCTGTGTAAGTCTGATTTTAATTGGGTAATTATGAACACATAAAGGGGGAGAGTGATGATTTTTAAAAACTAATTGTACTTAATTGTATATAATCATAATGTATGATTTTACTTGTTTTTCCCCAAAAATGTAGTTAAACAAATCATAGCTTGAATTTTTAATATGTTTGTATAGTACGAGATGAAGTCAAACAGACGACTAACAGAGTATAAAATTAGGTTCATACCAAATCATACCAAATGAACAAATTTACTTCTTGAATGATTTGTACAATATAATGTAAACTCATACAGATGACTGATAAAGTATGAAATTATGTTCGTACCAAGTCATACCAAACGAACACATTCATTTTTGAACTGTTTGTATAGTATATCATGAATTCATATAGATGACTAATAGTGTACTAAACTATGTTCGTCCAAGTTAGTACAAAATGAAGCCTTGATTTTTTGAATTATTCAAACTGCATGATTCATGATCATACAATATAATCATAAGACGGTTCTCTTGAAAAATTTAGTTTTTAAATTGTTTTTCATATGTTTTCTCTATAAAGAGTCCTAAAAACTATCTTGTAATCCTTTGATTCAAATTTCTCTTGAGAGGGACATTGAGAGTGTGTATGGGAGAGATTTTGTGAGTGAAGAGTGAGATCTATTGAAGGGGAGTTGTGAGGGATTCAAAAGGTTGCCCAAAGTGAGGATTTCTTTGTCTTCTTTAAGATTCTACAAAACTTCTTTGGAGGCTCTTGAGGGAAGATCTTCAAGATTGGATCGAGGTTCTCTACCTTCACCAGGAGGGTGACAAAAGATGTAAAGGTACGCTGCCATCACTTAAATATTTTAAAAGGTCACAATTCTCTGCCTTAACTAGAAGGGTAAAAAATTATGTGACGTTACACTACCATCACTTGGAGAGTGTAAAAAGTGATGGTTCTCTGCCTTCACCAGGAGGGAGAAAATGTACGTGAAGGTACACTACCTTCACTTAGAGAGTGTAAAGGGTGATGGTTCTCTACTTTCACCTAGAGAGTGAGAAACGACATGATAATACACTACCATCACTTGGATAGTATAAAAAGAAATGGTTTTTTGTCGCACTGGGGTTGGTGGAAGATAGTTTGTAAGGATGTCTCCATCATGCTGTGGTGGAAAAAGGAGAGTCACTATTATTTAATGCAATTCCTGGAGAAAGAGTCTCCAGGGAGTGGATGTAGGTCAAGTTGGATCGAACCACTATAAATTTTAGTGTTCTTCTTTTATTTTTAATTTTTTCCACATTTTTATTTCTCTGCATTTAAAATTTTATGGTTAAAAGATCCTCTATGATAATAATTTTTATAAACAACTGCATGTTTTATAATTATTGATTTAACTTTAAAAAATGAAAAAAGATTTTTATAAATCTAAGAATTATCTTTTAAAAACCAATACACCCCCACCCCCTCTTGGTTAGCTTTGGAACATTTCTATAAGGTCTAATAGCCTACATGAACTTTCAGTAGGAAGGCGATAAATAACCCAAAATCTTATTTACTTTTTCAAAATTTTATAATTCTTTTCCTAAAGCATGCAAGGATGTGATGATTTGCGTAAACCTTGTATAGAATTTAGATATAATTCAATAGGTTTTATGCGAAAGAGTTCATATTCATGGAGCAAAAAATTTAACCAAGATTGTTTCACTTATTCCTTCATAAGTAATGCATAATCTATCCCAAATTTCTTTACCAGTAGTGTAAGTAAAAACACACATGTAATCTTTAGATTTTAAAGCCCAAAAGAAATAGTTTAGGCATTTAGCATTTATTTGGGCTAAATCTCTATCATCAGTGCTCCATTCAAATAAATGTATTCCAAATTGAATGTCATTTACTAAACGTGAAGGTGTAAAACATCCCTCTTGAATTAACATCCACATGCAATAATCAATTAATTATAAGAAAGTGGACATGTGAATTTTTTCAAAAATAAAAAGGTATATTATCAAATAAAGGTGGTCATGTGATTGAATATCCTTCCAAAATATTTACATTTCCAAAGTTAGCCATTGATCATTTTTCAAAAGTTTTGTAAAAATTAATTTATGAATCTCGCTCTGATACCACTTGATGAAAATCCTCTTATAACACCTGAAATTTTAAGAGTGTTGTGAAACCCTAAAGAACTAGCTTGAAGCTAACCAAGAGGGGGTTGAATTGGTTATTTTAAAAATTCTTGAGTGTAAAAGAACTTCTTGAAAAACATTTCAAACCCACACAAAATAATCAAAATAGTAGATACAAAAAGATTAAATTTCACAAAAATGAAATAAAATAGATTTTTCAATCACACATATAATTGTAGAAAATAATCAGACTGTGCACACCCAAATTTATAGTTGTTCGATCAATCTGAACTACTCCCACTCCTTGGAGACTCCCTCTCCAAGTATTGCACTAAATAGTAATGACTCTCCTTTTTCTCCTACAGTAAGGTGAAGAAGCCTATACAGATGTTGTTTCACCTCCCCAGTGTGACAGAGAGCCATGAATCTTTTATAGGCAAAGAGCCTCAACTCTATTTTCATTTTTTTTGTAATGGTCAGAGAACTACAACTCTATTTTCACCATCCTTGAGATGTTCAGAGAACCACAACTCTATTTTCACCCTCCTAGTGATGGTCAAAGAATCATAACTCTCAAGAATTTGAAATTTCCTCCGTTCCTGATCTTCTAATTTTCTCTATTATGGTGGTGAAGGGTCGCCGATCATCTATTTTAGATGATTGGAATACTTCCATTCCCCATTTTACTAGGAATCCTAACCTTCATTAGGGATCCAAAGGTAGAAGCAATGAGGTTCTAGATGATTTGCGTATCAAAAGGTTGAAGCATCGTCTGCTGGTAAGCAAAGAAGGAGACATCGCTCCTATTTGTGTTCCTATTTATGTGGAAGAAAAGGGAAAATCTTCTCAAATTGAAAGTGATAAGGGGATGACATTATCTCCTAAGGTATTTCTTTCATTTCCATAGAAAGGTTTTGTATCAGGAATTGAAAGTCAAGTGAATGATTTTGAAGGTTCAACATCTTCAGGTTTCAATTTAAAAGTTAACTAGTTCTTGAATATTTCTATTGCTCCTGGTAATCAAGAGAGCTTGGTTTTAGATAATTTGAAGAATATTTATGACTCTAAGGTTTCTTTTAATTATTAATCAGAGAATGCTTGGGTTAAAAATCATCATATTAGAGTGAATATTTTGGAAACAAATTCTTATAATGAAGAAGATGATGGTATTGTGAAACTCAACAGTGAGAAGGAATGTTAGAATTTTCAATTATTACTGAAATCTTTAGTAGTAAAAGTGTTTGGCAGAAATGTTCTTTCCTCCCTTTGTAGTGTTGAATTAAGGCGTCAATGGAGTAAATTTGGTAGCTTTCATATTACTTCATTGGGCCTTGTTGGATGTTATGCTCTTTCCATTCCTCCCAAGCTATAGAGGATATGAGAAGCGGAGGATCATGGTTTGTGGGAGGACATATGATAGGTATAGATAAATGGATGCCTCAATTTTCTCCAATCTCTTTGAAAGGTCTATCTTTTCCAATTTGGATTCATTTACCTCATTTACCTCTACATTGTTGGGATGAGGTCAATGTTACTAAAATTATGTCTAAGATAGGGACACCTATGTTTTTAGATGGAAAAATGTTTAAATGGTGAAGGGGAGAATTTACAAGAGCCTGTGTTTGTATTAATATGGACTCTAAATTATCTCATGGAGTTTGGATTGAAGGCATATATGGAAATTTTTTTCATAAAGTGGAGTACAAAAAGATTTATTATTATTGTTTTTTAAAATTTGGTAAGATAGGTGATGTACTTGGCAAGTGCTTTGATGCCAAGAATGTTGGTACTGATAATGGCCTTAAAGAAGTAAAGAATAATGGCTGTAAGGGGATTATTTCTATGACTGGAAAAACTTTGGAAAGGAATGTTGCTAATCCATAAAAAATGTATGGTCCATGGATGAATGTGAAGTTTAAAAAAAATAGTAAAATATTTTGGAAAGTTGGTAAGAATTTGGATTCTACGAAGCTTCCTAATTCAGCTGTTGTACATCCTCAAGCTGCTAACAAATTTTGTCTTTTGTCTCATCATAATTTACTTGGCTTGGATGAAGACAGGATATTGGATATTCCGGAATATGAATTTGTCGGTGTGAAGATGGATTCTACCAATATGGTTAAGGTATTATCTTAAAACAAATTGAGTAATATGACTACATATGATGAAAATATGGTTGTTGATGGATGTATTTCTGATTCAAATTTGTTCAAAAAATTAATTGTTGAATCTAATTTGGTTGCTATTGAGAAAAATGGCATGATAATAGATATCCAGAATTCTGATTTTGCTGGTACGAATATGGCCTTGGCAATTTCTCAAGGCAAACTGAATAATACAACTATTATATATAAGACTTTTGAAGAAAATATCCCTAATTCAGTTTTGTGCAAAAAGTTGAGCAATTCGGAACCAAAAAATAACACATCTCAAACTACAATGGATGAGTTCGAGCCTAGTGTGGCATGCCCTGATGTTGTTATGGAGGAATCTGATCAGAAAAGAATCAAAAATTTTGTGGAGTGGTATCTCAGGAATTGGTTTCTTCTCCCAAGCATGTTGTTTTTAAGATAAGTTCAACCTCTTTTTTTCTTATTGATAATAATAAAGAGGTAAGGTTGGGTAGTGTTCAACTAAAAAGCACTAAACAACTTAAATTCTTAGGACCTATTTATGATTGTCCTAGGAAAAGGAAAATTGATTTGAAGCCTTTGAGGGTGACACTTTCAACATTATCTCTTGATTATGGTTACTATGGCATGGCAAGTAGAAGGAGCTTTTAAGAGGAAAGCTATGATTTCTTTCAGAAATATGGATATGATAAACTAAGTTTGCATTATTTTTGAAACTAATGATTTAGATTTCCATATTATGCTCTTCTTGAATGAAGATGGCAAATATATTTGTGAAGATTTAATTCTTAAATATTGCAGGAAAGATAAGTTTTTAGCTGTTTCAGATAAGGAGATGTTGAAGCGTGATGAGAAATCTTTCTCTACAAAGTATGGAGTTGAAGTTTCATTATGATCTATTTTGGTTATAGTTGTTAGTTGTTTTATTTTTTTAGATTTGTGCTTTTATTTTTATTTTTTTTATAGTTTTTTTTTTTTTTTTTGCTTTTTTGGAATTATTGTAATGTTACTAGTTGTCATTTTTTATCCTTTGGGAACTCTGGGATACTAACCAACCTTTTAGGTTGTTTAAATATTTGGTGTCCCCATCACCCCAATGGATTTAAAATGGGAATTAGTAGATCACATATCAATTATTTAAGTTTTGAAAGGCATGATTTGCATTTTTCTTTCTAGTTTGTCATAGTTATTTTTTAATTCTAATGTTATATGCATCTTTTCAAAAAAAAAAAAAAAAGAGAACCATAACTCTATTTCACCCACTGGTTATGGTCAGAGAACCATGATCTTTGATGAAGAACTTCTTCTTCGGAGCTACAGAGAATCTAAGCAGGTGCTTGTAAATACTAGGCAAGATTTTTTCTTAGAGAAACCTTGTGAATCCCCTCAAAACTCCCTCAAAAAATCTCCCTCTCTTCTCTTACTAAGCTTTCCTCCTTTTCTCCCTCAAGGCTCTGTTTCTGATGTCTCAACAACCAAAGATTTTTTATTAGGAGTATTAGAAAACCTTAAGTACTGAGCTTCATGAATCCCAAATTTTTAAGATATATATCTTCTATTCGTATAGTATGATAAACATATCATACAGTATGATTAGTGTAATTCATACTCATCAAGATAAATTGTTCAACTTTTATAACATTATGTATAGTATGATTAAAACATCATACAATATGAGTTGTAGAAATTCTTTTTATTTTTTTGGGATGATCCTTGGGATGGCCAACATTGTGTTAAGGAGATTGTACAATACTATAGACATTATATGGTACAATCAATACTAAAATCATGGATTTAATTTGGTATGATCTATGGGATGACCAATTTTATACACGGGTAGTTGTACAGTACAAACTATATTATATAGTATGTTCAATCATAATAATAGTTCATATATTTATAACCTGATTTCGGGGGATTAATTAAGAAAAATTTTAATTAAGGTATATATTACGAACCAATTCATACTATACAATTAGTACATAATTAGTATCATTCTTAACCATTGATGGTTAGGGTTTTAACAAAGCACAATATATTATACTGTACAAATTAAAATCATATAGTATGAATAAAGTTATATTGTATGAAGCCAAGATCGTATAATATAAATTACTTAAAAATAACTCTTCCACAAAAATAAAACAAAATATCACAGAAATAAGAGGAAATAATATCAGACACAATAATGTTTGCTATCATCAAAATCACAGTGCTTGAATCAGGTTTGCAATAGAATATGGAATCTACAACCAAAAGAAGAGACAAATATCTTCTCTGTTGATTGTACCTTGAAAAGAAGTAACATATTCTTTAAGCTTCACTCATGTTTAAATTAAAGGTTCCTTGTACAACACATCTCCTTGTCTTTTAGTCCAGTCATTTAATTGCTTTACTCTACCTATTTTATTTATTTGCTAGTTAAGGTTACCAAACATTTATAGCTACTTGTTATTAAGATATACATATATCCATCGATATACATATGTATATATGTATATGCGTATACATGCTTTTATTATCATGGTGGGATGGAAAACCTATATGACACCTACAGCGAGGCGGTGTTACTTATAAGTCCCCTCGAGTAGGGGAAACCTAGTTGTCTTGCAAAATAGGTACCATCAAAGACCCCATATACGCCTTTATTGGCATGGTGGGAATGAAGAATACAACCACGATGTCTATAGACACCAACCATATATATTTTTATTAGCATAAGGGGAAGGCCTAGACTCTTGTAGTTTTTCCTAAACGGAGGAGATGTCGAGAGGCTAACAAAATTTTATTTGGATAATAAAACTTTGAATTTTAAAGTGCAGAATGACACAAAATTTGAATGACTAATAAAGAATTGAATTTTAAATAATTAAATATTTAATAAATAAAAAATCAAATGTTAATTAAAATTCCAAAATATTTGATTGAACATTAATAAGCATAAGAAGCTTGAAGTTAGAATTTCAATGATAAAGAACAAGATATGTGAGTTGAACTGTGAAATGTTTGACCTCACAAGCAATATGCAAAAGTAAAATAAGATCAAGATTCTCAAAAACATGTAGTATTCATCCATGAGTAGTGCAGTGATACACTTATGAAAAAACATTGGAGATCTAACAATGCCTCTATAACGGGCATGGTGAACATAGAAGCCTACAATGATTTCCTTTGCCACTTGTGATAATATGATGGCAAGCATACACTCCTATTCACTACATGCATAGGAAGTGATCATTATGATATTATGGAGCCAACACTGAGCAACACACAAGTGACTAAAGCAATCCTCTATGAACATAAAGATCCAGTATAATGAATAACACTCTATGCAGTTGTGTGGGAAGATATATTAATCCTTGCAAATAATAAGATTTCTTACCAACATGCTCATTGCAACATTAAAAAAAAAATTCATAAGCAAGTATAAAAAATTCATCATGCATATGAAAGTTGACTAGAGATTTAAAGAAGGTAGGCATAGACTTCTGATGCATGCAACACTTTATCTATAAGAAATGACAAATGAACATTGTGAAAGATGCATATGAAAAAGAACTACTCCATGAACACATTCTACATACAAGTGGCAGTAGTAGATATACGACAATAATGATATATCATCCATATGAAGAGCATTATGCATATAAGTGGCAATTATCAACTAAAAAGCAATTTCACTAATTCTCTCATGAATAGTGATGAGAGGTAAATACAATAGTTCATCAACCAACTACCCCAATTCTATGCAAGAATAAGGGTTCAATGATACTGTCATATGATACACATCACATAAAAGAAAAGGCATATACAAATAAATGTAGGAGAAGTCTCACCTATATAGAAAACCGATCAAAGGTGACAATGAATAATATGCAGTGGATGCTAAACTTACCATAATCAGAAACCACTTAATATTAATTAAAAGCACAAATTCTATGCAACCAAAAAGATTTGATATAAAGTTGAAATGACAAACCCTTAGTTTGGGGAAGTGGACACTGGTTTTGAAGTATAGGACATCAGTAAAGTATCAATCATCCAGAGTTGAAATTATTAATTTTTATTTAAACCAATAAAAACATGATGATGATGGCATAATTAGGGAATTTCCTATTGAATTTTATATCATTTATAGGAAGAGAACTTAGATTAAAGCATTTTGAAGTGGGTTTCAGTTCAACCTGGTCCAAATGTTGGGTTTGATAATATTATTGAGTCTTGCAAGTTCATTAATAAGTAATGGTTGTGCATCCAATATGTTATCTGTTAAGATAGTTGTTATTTGCATGATTTACATTTTTGCAACTTGTATAGTTTTGATGATTCCAAACATTATTGTTCAAATGTGTAGTTATCTCCTAACAATTTTAGAAGATTTGAATTTGCTCTTGTGTGTACTAATATTTCAGGAAAATCAAACTCCAGACTACGAAGACTTCAAATCAAATTCAACATGAGATACTTTGTGAATTTTAAGCTTGTACTTTTCTTTAGATTAAATTTGAAAGGGAGTGATTGTAATTGAGTGAATAAAAACATACACACACACAAAAGGAGATCATATAAAATTTATACTGATCCTACGGGATGATATCAGATCGTACGGGACGATCAAACAGTTATCTCCTATTGAGCACATAGAACGAATAGGAACTGGCTTGAAAAATTTTCTAAGTCCTATTCGTCCGAGATGAAATTAATTATCGTCTAGGACGATCTCATCTCTGTAAAATTATCGTCAGAAAACGAGTTGCTCTCTGTAAAATTTTTGTCCAGAAGAAATTAATTATCGTCCAGGATGATCCGGTCTCTGTAAAATTTTTGTCCAGACGAAATTAATTATCATCAGAAAATGAGTTGCTCTCTGTAAAATTTTTGTCCAGACAAAATTAATTATCGTTCAGGATGATCTGGTCTCAATAAAAATTTTGTCCAGATGAACCAATTTTCGTCCAGACGATTAACCGACATAGAACGGTTTTCAACAGTTTTCTAGAACCGACCTAGTAATAATCGTTCGTACCGGACGAACTTAGTTCGTACGGGACGATCAACGTGTACGAAGACATTTCATACACATATACAAATAGGGTCGTTTCAGAGCATTTAAGTAAAATCATCCAGGATGATCCATGATCGTACGGGACGATCCACAGAGTACAGAATTGAAAATTTATAGTTTTTGGGCAGTTTTTCTTGTCTTTTGTATAAAGAGTCCAAATTTGACTACCACCCTATCATTTTGTCATTTGATCTTCGTGACTCTTGAGAGAATAGCTAAGGAGAGAGTGTGAGAGTGCATTCATAGGAGGATTCCTACCACTGGAGCGTGAAGGCTTCACTTGGAGTTCAAAGGTAAGAATCTCTACTTGTGAATTGGGATTACTTCACTCTTTTCTTTCTTCCTTCTAGATTTCTTGTGAGAAGATCTGTCAAGGAGATCCGGTTCGCTACCGACACTTGGAGAGTGTGAATAGCTGAAAGAGTCGCTTCCTACACTTGGAGAGTGTGAACAGCTGAAGGGTTCTTTGCCCACACTAGGAGAGTGTGAAAGGACGGACGGTTCTCTACCAACACTGGAGATTGTGTAAAAGGATGACGGTTCTCTATCAACACTGGGGATTGTGTAAAAGGATGATGGTTCTCTGCCAATACTGGGGATTAAGTAAAAGGACGACGGTTCTCTGTCTCACCGAGTAGTGGTGAAAAGAGTGTGTTGTAAAGGCTTCTCCGCCTTGCTGTGGGTGCAAAAGGAGAGTCACTATTGGTATTAGTGCAATACTCAAAGGGTGCCTCTGGGGAGTGGATGTAGGTCTGGTTATAGACCGAACTACTATAAATCTGGTGTCATTTACTTTACAGTTTTTACTTTTCTGTATTTTATTTTTAATTTTTAAGAACACTATGGTTGAAAAACATTTTCTAAAAAAACTTAAAAGAAAAAATTTTCATTTCGGTTCAACTTAAATTCAAAGAGGGATTAAAATTTTTTAAAACTACCAATTCACCCCCCTCTTGGTAGCCTTGGGACATTAACTTAGGCTTAACAACCTAATTACTAGACTCAACAAGTGGTATCAGAGCTTTGTTTCAAAATCATAAATTTAAACTACTTTTTGATTAACGTAGATGGCTACATTCGGAAATCAAAACACACCTGAGGGTTACTCTATCACTAGACCTCCACTGTTTGACAATATTCCTTTTAATTTTTGGAAAACACGCATGTCTACTTTCTTACAGTCACTTGATTATCGCATGTGGATTCTAGTCCAGGAAGGTTACACAAAACCAACTAGATTAGTTGATGGAGTTAGGGTAGAAACACCTTTTGCAGATTAGACTATAGAAGAACGTGACTTAGCACAACTAAATGTCAAATGTCTAAATAGTTTCTTTTATGCTTTAAAATCTGAAGACTACATGCGGGTTTCTACTTGTAAAAGTGGAAAGGACATATGGGATAGACTTTGTATAACTTATGAAGGGACAAATGAGGTTAAGCAATAAAAACTCAATATCTTGTTACATGACTATGAATTGTTTCGCATGAAACCTAATGAATCTATTTCAGATATGTACACAAGATTCACACAAATTGTCACTTCTTTGCATGCACTTGATAGGGAATTAACTAATGCTGAAATGGTTAATAAAATTCTTCGATATTTACCTACTGCTTATGATGCTAAAATTACTGCAATTACAGAGTCTAAAGATCTAAACATATATTCTATTGACAATCTTCTTGGTTCACTCATTGCTTATGAGCAATGAGTAAGTCAAAGAAAGATTGATGCAGGTGAACCACGAAAGGAGAAGAATATTGCACTAAAGGTGGAAGAGTCAGAGAGTGAACACTCACAACCTGAGGATGAAGATGATATTGCATTGATGACTAGACAATTCAAAAGCTTTTTAAAGAGGAAGCAGAAGAGATGCCAGCAATGGAATAGAGGTATGTTTAATAGAAATGGCAAGGTTTCTAATGAAGTAATTTGTTATGAATGCAGGAAACCAGGTCATATAAAGACTGATTGCTCAAAACTCAAAGCCACTCCTAGCAAGGAGAATGTAGAGGAGAAACCAATTGTAAAGAAGGGAAAGAAGAAGTTTCAAAGAGCTTTCTGGGCGGACTCAGCTTCAAACTTATCTGAGACTGAAAAAGAAGAAGAAGTCACCAACCTTTGCTTGATGGTAGATAATGTTGAACACGCAGATCAAGAAGAGGTATGTGACTTAACCTATGATGAATTATTTGAAGTTTCTGAACACATGCATGATGCATATAGGAAAATAAAAAAGGTGCATGCTAGTTTGAGTTTAGAATTGGAAGAACTTAAGAAAGAATATGAAATCCTTAGGAAAGATCATGCATTAATAGATAACAACCACATGAAATTACTTGACGAATATGATAACTTGAATAAGAATTTTGAGAATTTAAAATCATCCTATGCTGATCATGAAAAACAATTTAAGAATTTTAAGGATGAATCAGAGAGAAAAATATATAGAATCAATTATACAAAACGAATCTTGGAAGATATGAATTTATTTTATAAACTAACAATGAGAGCTCTCGAGGATAATAGGAAACCCCCTAAACTTGAAGATTTTACAAATCCGAAATATTATCCTAAATTCATGAAATCCCTTAGAAGACAATCATATAGAAGAAAACTTAGGAATATTTTTACTAATGTTAAAGGTAATAATTGTGGTTTTTTGGGACATATAGCTCACACCTGTACTTTGAAGAAGAAAACTAATTTGGTGTGGAGATCTAAGATGCATAAACCTAGACATATCATACATGCATCTGATTATAAATTGCTAAAAGGTGAACCCAAACTTGTTTGGGTTCCCAGGTCTAACATTTGAGAGTTTTTGCAGGAGTGCTCTCACACAAGACCTCGTGGGAGCATATGGTACCTGGACAGCGGATGTTCAAAGCATATGACTAGAGATACTGCTCAATTCATAACACTGGAAGCCAAGAATGGAGGTAAGGTTACACTTGGAGATAATACCACAAAGAAAGTGGTTGGATCAGGTATGATTGGAAATCTCAAAAAAAAATTTATAGATAATGTGTTATTAGTTGAAGGCTTAAAGCATAATTTGTTAAGTATAAGTCAGCTATGTGACAAGGGATATAATGTAAAATTTTTACCTACTAGCTGCATTTTAAGCCTAAATGGGAAAGAAGTTTTAAATGGAAAAAGGGTAAACAATGTTTACATGCTAGATTTGAATTCAATTCAATCTCCTACTGCTTTTTGTTTGAAAACTGTTTCTGATGAATCATGGTTTTGGCATAGGAGACTTTGTCATTCTAGTATGAAAAACCTTAGGAGAATTACCCAAAAGAACTTAGTGAGAGGTATACCAAAACTAGACTTTACTAAGGACCACCTTTGTGATACATGTCAATTAGGAAAACAAGTGAAGTCCTCTTTTAAGTCCAATAAAGATCTTAGGACCAGTAAACCTTTAGAAATTCTTCACATGGATCTTTTTGGACCAGTAGGAACTGTAAGTCTAGGAGGGAAGGTATATGGATTTTTTATAGTAGATGATTTCTCAAGATTCACCAGGGTGAGATTTCTTTTTCATAAAAGTGAATTGTTTGAGGAATTCAGAAATATTTCTACTTGGATTCAAAGGCAACTAGGGAGTGAAATAATTTCTATACAAAGTGATCATGGAGGAGAATTTGAAAATGAAAGATTTGAAAATTTCTGTAAAGAAAAAGGGATTGATCACAATTTTTCTGCACCTACAACCCCTCAACAAAATGGGGTAGTTGAAAGGAAAAACAGAACATTAATAGAAGCCGCCCGAACAATATTGGCAGAATACTCACTTCCTAGATATTTTTGGGCTGAGGCGGTTAGCACTGCATGCTATGTTCTAAATAGGGTGAATGTGAAATCAAATTTGAATAAAATACCCTATGAGTTGCTAAAAGGTAGAACACCTAATTTGTCTCATTTGCATGTATTTGGTTGCAAGGTGTTTATTCATAATAATGGAAAATCTACCTTAGGAAAATTTGATCCAAAATTAGATGAAGGAATTTTTGTTCGATATTCAAGTATTGGGAAATCTTATAGGGTATTCAACAAAAGAACTTTGGTCATTGAAGAAACCACACATGTTGTATTTGATGAATCTGGATATTTGGAAGAGCCGAATGTTGTTGAAGATGAGATTGAGGAAAACTCCCAAAAGATAGATAGAATAAATTTGGAAGAAAATGAAGAAGAGAATTTGGAAAGAGAAAACCCTATGCCTAGAGATTTGAGATTTTCTAAGAACCACCCAAGGGAATTGATTATAGAACCTAGTGAGGGTGTTAGAACTAGGTGTGGACTAAACAATAAGTCAATCATTCAGCCTTTATTTTAACTATTGAACCCACTAACATTGATCAAGCACTTTCTGATGAATTATGGATATTGGCCAAGCAAGAAGAGTTGAATCAATTTGTAAGAAATGAAGTTTGGGAATTAACTTCAAGGAGAAAAGATCAAAGTGTTGTTGGAACCAAGTGGGTATTCAAAAATAAAATGAATGACTCAGGAGTAGTCATTAGAAATAAGGCTAGATTAGTTGCTAAGGGGTATAATCAAATTGAAGGAATTGATTTTGAGAAAACTTTTTCCCCTGTAGCTAGACTTGAAGCAATTAGGGTTTTAATTATCTTAGCCTGTTTTAAAGGTTTTAAATTGTTTCAAATGGATGTCAAAAGTGCTTTTTTAAATGGGGTAATTGAGGAAGATGTTTTTGTAGAACAACCTCCAGGTTTTGAAAATTTTAAATACCCAAATCATGTTTTCAAGTTGAAAAAGACATTATATGGATTGAAACAGGCACCTAAGGCTTAGTATGAGAGGTTGAGCACCTTCCTACTTGAAAGATCTTTTGAAAAAGGAAGTGTGGATACAACTCTCTTTTTAAAGAAATTTGGAAAGGATATACTCATTGTTCAAATTTATATGGATGATATCATTTTTGGATCTTCAAATAAAAATCTTTGTGATGATTTTTCTAAAACAATGAGTAGTGAATTTGAAATGAGTCTAATGAGAGATTTAAATTACTTTCTAGGCTTTAGCATTAAGCAACTTGAGGAAGGAACATTTCTTAGTCAAACTAAATATGTTAAGGACATCCTCAAAAAATATGAAATGGATAATGCTAAACCTGTTAGTAAACCAATGAGTTCCTCAGTTCAGTTGGATAAGGACCTTAAGGGAAAATCTGTTGATCAAAAGAAATTTAGAGGGATAATTGGATCTTTACTTTATTTGACTTCTAGCCGACCAGATATTATGTTCAGTGTTTGCTTATGTGCTAGATTTCAATCAGATTCAAAAGAATCACATTTGACAGCAGTGAAAAGGATTTTAAGATGATTACTAGGAACTCAGAACTTAGGAATTTGGTATCCTAAGTTTAGCTCTTCATTTGAAATTATTGGTTACTCAGATTCTGACTTTGCAGGCTGTAGAGTGGATAGAAAAAGCACTTCTGGAACATGTCAATTCATTAGAAATTTATTAGTTTCATGGTCTAGTAGAAAACAAAATTCAGTGGCCCTATCTAATGCAGAAGCAGAATACATTGTATTAGAAAGTTGTGTGGCACAAGTACTTTGGTTAAAACAACAGTTGATTGATTTAGGATTAACTATAGGCACTATTCCAATTTATTGTGACAATACTAGTGCTATTTGTATTTCCAAAAATCCTATTCAACATTCTAGAACCAAACACATTGACATAAGGCATCATTTCATAAGGGATCATGTATCCAAGGGAGAAATTGAACTTACTCATGTTTCAACTGAAAATCAACTTGCAGACATTTTTACAAAACCTTTAGCCTTTAATACCTTCAGTACATTAAGAACAAGTCTTGGTGTTATTGATTTGAATACTTAAATAAAAATGTTTTTGCAACATTGATATTTATGTTTTCTTAGTTTATTTGTTTTAATTTTATTTTGATTTTGTGATTTTTGTGTGTTTTGAATGAGTTTATTTTAGAGTCTGTAGTTTTGTCTTTGTTTTCTATGTTTTGAATGTTTAGTGTGTTTTAGTTTGATAAAAAATTCAAAAAATCCAAAAATGTGTGGAAATGGTCCAGGACGAAATGTTTCATACTGGACGATGTGTACAAATTTCATTTTGCGAGAATTCTAACCGTTTTGAGAGTAGTTTTTAATGTAGTTCGTCTGTACGATCTTATAATCGTCCAGGACGAAATTTTTTTTCTCTCAAACGATGGGACGATTGAATGCAGCGGTTGAGTGGATAAGACAATTTTAAATGTGAAGTTCGTCCGTACAAACTTTTTGTTCATCTAGACGAACATATGTCGTTTCATTGTAGGGGACGGTTTTCAATTGACATTAAAACAAATTAACTTTTGATCATCTGTACGAAATGTTTTCGTCTGTACGATCGGTCAAGTCAAAAGTTTGTACGAAAGGACGCATTGTAAATTGTGTTGATTACGAAAAGCCGTTTCATTTTGGATGAATTGGATCGTTAGTACAAAAAATTTTCGTCCAGACGAATGATAAATTTTGTCCAGGACGAACTGTTTTCATCCAGGACGAATGTATCGTTTTCTTTAAAAATGAAAGAATTCTAACTCAACAATCACATCTCCAAACTTTCACTTTCAATCCCTTTCGACTTTAAATCGACAATGGCCTCCTCAAGCAAAAGACAAAATGTGTTGGCTAAGAAACCTCACAGAAATGTCTCTGAAAACTTCCTTTCAAAGGCAAATGAGGAATCCTTTCCTCGTTTTGCATCTGCCAAAATTACACCTTCTCGCATTCTGATTCAAAACGAGATAAATTTCAAGGTAATGCACCTTTTTGCTTCCACCCAGTTTGGATTCATTCTTTCTCTCGTCCACCTCTACAACAAACAAACTTTTCTCTATTTCCTAGCCAACATAAGTTTCAATTCCGACCACTTCTGCATAAGTTCTTTTGTTTTCAAACAAAAAGTTAAAATCACCAAGCATGATATAGGTGCCTTTCTGAACTTAAGAACTGAAGGTTATAGAGCCCACACCCTTATGAATGAAAACACCTTCAACTGGTATGAAGTCAATAGGGTGATTAGAGAAAATGGCCTAACATATCATGTTGCTAGAGTTTCAGGAATGACCAAAAATGCTCGAATCATCCAGCACATTCTTCGATCTTCAATCATTCCTAAAGCTGGTGATAGGATCAATATTACCCCACTCCTTTTTGTTGTGACCTTTTTTATTATAGATCGTAAGCCTATCGATGAAGCCCAACTTATCCTAGACCATATTTATGGGCTTTCAGAAATTGGGCATGCAGAATAAAAGAGAAAAAGGAACATCTCATTAGGACACTTAGTTACATACATTTTGGAAAAGAAATACAACATAGTGCATCCTGATGATGAATACAAAGAGCCGGTCTACTACAATGACGCTTCCTTTAGAGCAATTTTTAAGGAGGAAAAAGGGAAAGCACATGCCAGTGCTTCTAAAGAAGAAGAAGAAGGAGAGCAAACTTCTGCACCTCAATCATATTATCAGAATTTGATTGAGAAATTTGATAGACTTGAGACTCATGTTGATCAAAGATTTGATCAAATTGATGCTCAACTCCTGCAGCAGCAACAGGACATTGGTAGTATCAAAAATGAAGTTCATGAAATAAATACCAATGTTATGTTGATGGCCTCCTACTTCAACCTATTTGGTGGCATTCCTCCTCCTCCTCCAGAAGAATAGAGAATGAGCGATGATTTTCTTTATGTTTGTTGTATTTGTGTTTTCTTTAGTGTTTGTTCTAGTTGTGTTTGTTTATTTTTGTTTAAAACTTTAGTGTATTTTCTTTTGTATTGATATTATGAAATGATCCTGTAATCCTTTTCATAAATATCAATATATGTTGTAGTTGATTTTGATTTTGGATTGTTTTTTAAATGTGTTTAGTTCTTATGAATTTCATTAGTCTTTTTAATCATAATTGTGCTTAAATTAGATTATGATTTAAGATTAATTACATTAGAAAATCTAGTCTTTCTAAATTTAAAATTTATTTATAACTTATCATAATTAGAATTTTTAATCTCATGTCTATTCATTTAGACTACATAAAAGTTAATATTATTATTGCAATTTAGATGTTTTCTTATTTTATATTTCTTTGCTCAAGTGATATTTATGCACTTAGAAAAATTTGAAATTTTAGATTATTGATCTTGGAAAGAATTGGTTTCAATTACTCTTGAAAATTGTACAAAGTGTACAAAAATCAAAAGGAATGCGCAAAGGTTCGCAAATATGAAAAAGAAGCACAAAATTAGCCCAATGTCAAAAGATGCACAAAAATGTGCCAAAAATTTGAAAAAGATGCGCAAAGCGCCACATGTGGTAATTCTCTTCTTTCCAAATTCTTTCAATCTCTTAATTCAAATTGATCTTATGTTCATTTATATTCTATTAATATTTGAAATATATAATTTTTATTCATCTCTCTTGTAATAATTTTCCATATTCAAATGTCTAAATTGAATCATAATTTTGATAAATTCTTCTTACTTACAATGTTATATCACTTCTTAAATTCTATGAAATTTGATGATTTACCTAATGTTATTAGTTTTAGATTGCGTACCTTATGTCAATCACCATTTAGATTAAATTTTCAAGTGAATTTCATATAATTACTTACATTTCTTGTCTATTTCTTCTTCACTTTTTGTTGTTGTCAAAAAGGGGGAGAAATTATTGTGTTTGTATGTTTTATTTGTTTTGTTTGCATTTTGATTTTGTGTTTGACTTTGTGTATGACTTTGTGTCTATGGCTTGTGTTATTTTGTTAAAAAAAAAATTTTGAAAAACAAAAATATTGTTCTTTACTTCAAATGCCTCTTTATTTTCATGTATTCATCAATTCAAGGGGAATTAAGGAGATTTGTTTAAATTGAAATCATACAAACAATAATTGTTTTGCCATCATCAAAAAGGGGGAGATTGTTAAGATAGTTGCTATTTGCATGCTTTACATTTTTTGCAACTTGTATAGTTTTGATGATTCCAAATATTATTGTTCAAATGTGTAGTTATCTCCTAACAATTTTAGAAGATTTGTATTTGCTCTTGTGTGTACTAACATTTCAGGAAAATCAAACTCCAGACTTAAAATCAAATTCAACATGAGATACTTTGTGAATTTGAAGCTTGTACTTTTCTTTGAATTAAATTTGAAAGTGAGTGATTGTAATTGAGTGAATAAAAATATACACACACACATAAGGAGATCATATAAAATTTATACTGATCGTACGGGACGATATCAGATCGTACGGGACGATCAGACAGTTATCTCCTATTGAGCACATAGAACGAATAGGAACTGGCTTGAAAATTTTTCTAAGTCCTATTCATCCGAGACGAAATTAATTATCGTCCAGACGAACCAATTTTTGTCCAGACGATTAACCGGCTTAGAACGGTTTTCAGCAGTTTTCTAGAACAGACCTAGTAATAATCGTTCGTACCGGATGAACTTAGTTCGTACGGGATGATCAGCGTGTACAAAGACATTTCGTACACATATACTAATAGGGTCGTTTCAGAGCATTTAAGTAAAATCATACAGGACGATCCACTGCGTACAGAATTGAAAATTTGCAGTTTTTGGGCGATTTTTCTTGTCTTTTGTATAAAGAGTCCAAATTTTACTGCCACCCAATCTTTTTGTCATTTGATCTTCATGCCTCTTGAGAGAATAGCTAAGGAGAGAGTGTGAGAGTGCATTCAACAAAGGATTCCTACCACTGGAGCGTGAAGGCTTCACTTGGAGTTCAAAGGTAAGAATCTCTACTTGTGAATTTGGATTACTTCACTCTTTTCTTTCTTCCTTCCAGATTTGTTGTGAGAAGATCTGTCAAGGAGATCCGGTTCGCTACCGACACTTGGAGAGTGTGAATAGTCGAAATGTTCGCTTCCTACACTTTGGGAGTGTGAACAGCCGAAGGGTTCTCTGCCCACACTAGGAGAGTGTGAAAGGATGGACGGTTCTCTGCCAACACTTGGGATTATGTAAAAGGACGATAGTTCTCTGCCAACACTGGTGATTGTGTAAAAGAATGACGGTTCTCTGCCATACTGGGTAGTGGTGAAAAGAGTGTGTTGTAAAGGCTTCTCCGCCTTGCTGTGGGTGCAAAAGGAGAGCCACTATCAGTATTAGTGCAATACTCAGAGGGTGCCTCTGGGGAGTGGATGTAGGTCTGGTTATAGACCGAACCACTATAAATCTGGTGTCATTTACTTTACAATTTTATGTTTCTGCATTTTATTTTTAATTTTTAAGAACTTTGTGGTTGAAAAACATTTTCTAGAAAAACTTAAAAGAAAAAAATTTTCATTTCGGTTCAACTTAAATTCAAAGAGGGATTAAAATTTTTTAAAACTAGCAATTCACCCCCCCCCCCCCCCCTCTTGGTAGCCTTGGGACATTAACTTAGGCTTAACAACCTAATTACTAGACTCAACAGAATTTAACTCGATCGATACAATATGATTATTGTTCATACAATGCGAACACCTGTTCTTAATGTATGATATTTTTTATTAGAGGTCATACTACTTACCCCTCAGGATGAACATATTTCCTTCACATCACTAGTACAATACTGATTGTACTGTACAATTTGACTAACTTTTCCTAATAGGTCATCCAAATAAATTAATTCTTTAATCGTACTGTACGATCTTTGATCGTACTGTACAAGCAGTCAAATTTTGATGAAGATGGGGAGGCTGCTTCAGTAAGAGGACTTACTCCACCAAGAGGACCTACACCTGCCTATTCTCAAGATGATATTATTCAATAACTCGATAGACTTGAAACCCGAATTGATTCTCATATCCATGAATAACACCAACGGTATGAGGTTGACATGTGATGGTTTGGCGAGAGATTTGTCTCGATCAATCATCACTTTGCCTCCATCATTCAATTTTTTCAGCCCCCACCACCACCACCTGATAAGGATCCATCATTTGACTAGTCTTTATTTGATGTGTTTTCTATACTTGTTCTTTGATACTCCTCTTTTTGGTGATGTTAAAAGGGGGAGAAGTTATTTGTCCTTAGTTGATCACTTTTTAGTTGTATATCATGCTTCTTGAATTTTATATTAGTTTCTATGGTTTAAAATGAAATGTTTTTTTTTCATGTTTTTATATTCTTCTATTTATTTTAAAAGAAAAGAAAAACAAAAAGGCATTATCTTACATATCAACTGATATTATTTGACATCATCAAAAGAGGGAGATTATTGCAATCCAGGATCCCTAGTCTGTGATTTTGATAATGATAAATAATGTTGATTGAATTATTTCATTCTTCATTAAATATTTTAAATGTTACTCTTGTATGTGAGTACTAACATTTCAGGTAGATTATACACTACTCAACATAATGGAAGACTTGATCCTGGGTAGAATAGGATGTGAAAGAGTAATTTTTTATCTTTATTTCTTTATTTATTGAGTCTGGCCACAAAATTGTGTATGCAAATTGAGTGACCATGCACATATATAGGGGGAAAGTTTCTTTTTAAAGAAAAAATATATTTTTTATGTAAATCATATTATTTGATTTTAAATTGTATTGTACAATATAATGTGGCTTATCAACTAACTTCTATGAACTAATCATATTGTACAATCATGATCGTATTGTATGATTTATTTTCAACCCTAAACCCTATTTGCCAGATTAATTTAAGCAAGTTTTCAAAATTTGAATTTTAAACACATTGTACTATACGATGCAAACTATACTATATGAAGGTTTGAAATCTTGTTCAAATTAACCCCATGATTAGTGAATTAAATCATGGCTTAATTAAAGATTGATGATCTTAATGTACAAATTTATTCATATCGTATGATGAACTGAGGCCATTTTTGGTCGTTCCAAAGATCATATTGTTGCGGATCTATGGTTTATGATTTTGATGATAGCAAATAATTCTTCTTTCTCTACGACTTCTTTCTACTAACATTTCAAGTTCACGCGATCGGATTGTATTTTGGAATCAGCTCAAGGTTGGGTAGACTAGGTCTGAGTCAGTTTGTATCTTTTTTACTTTGTTGAGTCTACTGTATTTGGTGTGGCACCTGATGATTTGTAACTTGGAAGATTTTCTATTGTTCCCTAAAGAGTTCTATTTTTGGTAAGATCGTCCGGGATGATATGTATATCGGCATGGATGATCTGTTCAAAAGTAGAAACCCTAATTAGGGAATCCTCAATAAAGCAGTCGTCATTATGTAAAAAACATCATCCTGGATGATTTTTTATCAGCCAGGACGATAGGCTCAATTCAGAAAAAATCTGCCGTCGGATTTACTTAGGAAATACTTAATTTTGGACATCGACTCGGTGGATCGGCCTGGCCTATCCGGATCGGCCTGGCCGATCCAGAGCAATTTTTCTTAAATAAATCTGGCAATTAAGGAAAGCAATTAATTGTAATTTGAACGATCACATCATTCGGGATGATCGAAAGATTGTTCGGGCCGATTGGACATCGGCCAGCTTCATTTCAGGGCGATGTTCAAGATGTTTTTTCCTCATATTTGAACTAATAGGCCAGAACGATATGCTTATCATCCTGGACGATAATTTTGGCAACTTGCATTAATGAGCTCATTTTGAGATCTTTTATTTAAGTTATGACATGACACTTGGTAAGTGTCTTTGGCAGTCATTGTAGCTTCATTTTTTTGGGGGGGGAAACTTGAAGAGAGAGCTTGAAAGGTAGTGAGAAAAGGGTGGAGTTTGTGAGAGGGAGAAGATCCTGTGAGGGGGGACTTAAGGGAGTGTGGAGGGGGTTCCACACGGTTGCTCCGGCAAGCTCGCACCTGAATACCGTCGGATTCAAGGCTTGTCTCGAGGGAAGTTCACCAAAGAAAAAGATCTCTTTGGTGTCAAAGGACCTGGCGACTCCATCGCACCAGGGAAGGTGGAAGTGATTTTGTAAGGGCTTCTCCGCCTAGCTGTGGGGGCTAAAGGAGAGACACTTAGTTTAGTGCAATACATGGAGGGTGCCTCCAAGGAGTGGAAGTAGGTCAAGGTTTGACTGAACCACTATAAATCTGGTGTGTTCTTTCTTTATTACTTTCGTATTTAATTTTCGCATCATTGATTTCTTTGTGGTGATATTGGTTTTGATTTGTATTTTGATTGAAAGATATTTTTTACCAATTCACCTCTCTCTCTTAATTAGCTTTGGGCTAATTCATAGGGCCTAACATCCCTAACGAACTTTCACATATATGACAAACCCTTGATTTTGTTCCAATCATATTGTACAACCTTTATCATATCATACGATGAGCTTAAGCTATTTTGGTCGTACTAAAGATCATACCATATAAAACCTTGATTATTTAACTAATCATACTATATGATTTATACATCATACAAGATAGCCTGAATAATTTTAACTAATCGTACTAAATGAGTGGGATCATACAGGATGATGAACAAAGATGAATTTTTGTCATCCCAACATCGTCATGCATAAATAGTAGAAAAATAGTATATCATACTTGATGATATTTATATCATACTGTATCATGTATTAAAAATTTGTTACTTGTCTGTACTCCTTCGTACTAGGATGAAAGCTATTTTGAACAGATCATTCTGTACAATCTATGATCGTACTCTACAAATAGAAATGATTAATTTGAATTTTTAGGGTTTCTTGAATCCTATTATATAAATAATGATAGTGTTCATTAAAGAAAGAGAGCGAAGAATGTGACTTCTGACGGAACTCTTAAGAGGGAACTTTTTGAAAAGATTCAGGCTTATGAAAGGAAGGAGAAGGTGAGTTTTTGTGTGAGGGAGAAGTAGTGTGAGGGGATCATATGGTTACTCCGTGCCTACTATACGCTTGCTCCTCCTATTTCCTAGGTGAGTCTTCTGGGAGCTCTCTAGTGGGAGAGGCTTCAAGTTCAAAGTCCTTAAAGGTTCTCTACCTACTCCAAGATGGAGAAAAATGAGAAGGTCCGCTACCATCATCAAGAAGGTGACATAGCATCCGGCACTCCACCACACCGGGGAAGGTGAAAGTGAGTTTTTGTAAAGGCTTCTCAACCTTGCCATGGGAGAAGAAAGAAAGTTTCTTTTGAGTAGTGCAAATATCATAGTGGAGGACTCCAGGGAATGGATGTAGGTCAAGGTTGATTGAACCACTATAAAAATTTCTAGTAAGCATTTTCCATTTTCCGCATTTTACTTTTCTTACATTTAACTTTTCTCTAACTGCTTCATGAAAATTTAATTTTAGTATTTCATTGAGCAATTTAAAAATTCATCACTATTGTTGCAATCATTATCAAATTATTATCTTTCTCATTTGATTAGTTAAGTCATCCTTTTGAAATAAATCAAAATTCAAAAAAAAAAAAATAGAACTCATGTTTAGGATTTATTTTTTAAATTACCAATTCACCCCCTCCCCCTTCTTGGTGCATCTTGTACGTTCAGAAAAGTCCATTAAAAAAACCATAAAGCTAACAATGAACATGATCCTCTATCAGTAAGTTGATCGATTTGACAAGGTTCAATCCATAAAAATGTAAATATTTTCAAATTATAATATATACTCCGATTATGGCTATATTAAATGCAAATCTTAACTAGAGGTGTTAATTCCAAATATTTAAAATGCTATTCAAATGCGCATAAAAATTCAAAAAGTCTAAAAATCCTAAAATTCAAAATATTAAAAAATGTAATTAACTATCTAGTCATTTAAAACAAAATCCATCCACCCTCAATAATAGTTTATCATGGTGGACAAATTAAAAACTACTTCAGCTCATAAAGAGCCAAAGTCTAACAAAAATATAACAAGAATTCATTCTAAAATAATCTCATGTTAGTAAGGATGTGGCACCAGTACTCTAACTGATGATTTTACTGCCAAATGATGTTATAGGTAATTAATGGTTATGATAGTGGCCCTCTGAACTGGGTGATTTGAAGCTAAATGGCACCACAACATTACAATTATGGATAAAACACATATGCTCTTCAATGGTAATAAACCCTTGAGATATGAATCAATAGGATATAATTGATAGGGCACAAAGCTCTCTGTTAGCTAAGGTGAATTCGAATTTGTCCCCTTAAGTAAATATTCCCTACATGTCTATGAGATATCCTTGGATAAAGCAACCCATACATGCTGATAAAAAACCTTCTGTCAAGTTGGGTTGACTACCCCCTCTAAAAAAGTAGATCAGGGACCACAATGGCCCAAATAATGAAACCATGGGATCTTGATTAAGCCCATCATTCATTCCCACACCATCCGCTTTAAGTCTAAAATGGTAAAAAAAAAAATTTAATTATCAAATCTCAAAATCTCAAACCCATGTTTCTGCTATATACTAGATAACGTTTATCCCTAAGTATATGTTTGAAGACTAGCCTTAATTGAAATTTCTCTCTCATTGTTGGGAGGGTTTATCAACTATATGGGCTTGAGCATATAGGAAACCCCCTCTGTCCTGCTCAATTAGAGTTGTTGGTTCAATCAACGGAGGATCCAACGGTGTCTGAGGGCTGCTGACTCAGATAAGTGGCCCATGGCACCATGGCGCTGCATCTGGCAATGATTGTTAATGATTAACACAGTGCAATCATTACCTTCTCGTTAATGCGATTCTGAGCTAACGAACGAGAGAATGCCACGTTGCTTCTCCATTATTGTGGTATCGATCAAACACACTAGATTGTGTCGTGTGGCTTGTCGTAACTTGCCCGTTAGTGCCATTTAATTAAAATTGTTTTTAAATAATTTTAATTATTTTTTAAATCAGATCAACTTTAAGAATTAATTAAAATTAATTTTAAATCCAAAATATTTGTGTTATATATCAAATTGACCTGATTTTAATCTTTCTTGCTATAAAATTAAAATGAATTTAAAATATTTTATATATCTTAATTTTTAATATTTTATTTTAAGTACTCAAAAAATTAAATTTAATTAATACTTACTTAACAATTAATTTAAATACTTCATATTTCAAAAGTTTATTTTAAATATATTTCAAATATTTAAAGATGATATTTGAAATATTTTATATTAAAATTTCCTTAAATTTAACCTATTTTTCCATAGATATTTTAATTTATATTAACATTTTAATATTTAGTTAATATTTAATTAACTTAGATAATTTTAAAATATATTAACATTTTCCTTAGATTTAAAAGTTTATTTTAAAACCCTAAGTAATCAGAGAGCTACCTTAAAATATTTTGACTAAATTTGAAATTAATTGGAGATCTTTTAAGTACTTTAAATGGTTTTATTTTTCTTTTTCTTTTTCTTTCTTTAATATAGTTTAATTTAAAAATATTTAATTATATTTAATCATTTTCGAATTGAGATAATTTCTAAAATTAGAGAATTTTATTTTAAAGTATTGTTATATCATTTAGGTGTTTCTAAAGTTTATTCTGTGTTTAATTTTAAATTATGTTAATTTATCTAATTTTAAGTTTAAATTAAGCTATTTTCCCATATAAAATTAATTTTAAATTTATATAGGTTTAATTTAGATAGTTTTGAGTGTTTTATGATATTTTAAGCATATATCAACTTTTAATGAATAGAGTTTTTGGGGAAGGGTAATTAATCAATGAGTAATTACTTTGTTAATTACTCATTGATTAATCTCCTAAATTAACTAAGTCCTATATTGATTTGCATGTGTACACACTTTCACTTCATGTAGGCTCTCCTAGATCTAGGATTTTATTTGTGTGATTGCATATTATTTGTGTTTGTCTAAGGGTTAGTTGGACTTTGATTTAAAACATATTAAACCTATGGACACCTAAGGACAAAAATAAGATATATCGATAGAGGACCTTGAAAACTCCTCAGAATTAGAGTGTGTATATAATAATGAAAGAATCTATAACATTTAAACATAGTAATATCCCCCTATTTAAATCACAAGTTTGCTAATTTTCAAAGTTATTAAGCTAAGGATCTAATTAATCCAAACTAAACTTTTAAATAAGTCTAGAACTTCAAAAATTAATAATAAATTCAAATTACCATAAAAATTATAAATAAAATTTTAAAATGTTCAAAATTATACCCTCAATCATGAAATAATAAAAGCCTTAAGATTAGATAGCTAATTTAACTTTAATTCATTTTTTAAGGAAAATTGATAATTAATTTAATTAATTAATTAAAAAAATTAAAAATTCCAAAAATACCTAAATGCTTTGGGATAATATCCTCTTAGGTCATTTCAGATATTTTAGTATGATTCCACAAGGTTTGGGGTTGATTTGGATCAAAATATAAAAAAAAAAATCACCGATAATTAAATAATTTTTAAAATTCCAAAAATATTCAAACTTTCAAAAATCATTAGTAATTCCAAAAAAATCCAAATTAATCAAACCTAAATCCATTCAACTCAAATTAAAATATAGTATTTTTTAAAATGACCAACCTCTAAAATTAAGTCAAAGTAAAAAAATCAACTTTCTAGTCAATCGTAGTTTAAATCTATGTTCAAACTTCAAAAAATCATAATTGTTTATAGAAAACTCCAAATTAAGCTAACTAATAGTCTAATTACTTATCATAAAATTTAATATTTGTTAAAAATTTGAAACCTTCAAAATTAACTTTAATTTAAAAAATCAACTTTTAGACCCTTAATTAATGTTATGAAATAATTATGATAATTCCAAAAAAATTCCAATAATTTGTTAAAATTCTAAAAAACTTTAATTTGATTAATAAAACAACTTAACTGATATTTTATTACACCATAAAAACTCCATAGATTAAGTTTTTAGGATGGACTACTCTGGACTACAGGGCTACGTCCTAAAAAGGTCTGGTTCCTCGAGCCATGTGGCGCTATGCCACAAATGAATTCAATAGAGTGCAAAACTTTAAATCAAATCATTATTGATTATTTAACCAAACTAAAATCTTTAATTTAAATACATCAACCAGGTTTTCAGGATGGACTAGTCTGACCTACGGAGCTACGTGTCCTAAGGAGGCCTGATTCCTCGAGCCTATTGCACAACTCCACAAACTAATTAATGAAAAATAAAAATTAATTTATTTTTTAATATCAAATACTAATAAAACTAATTAAATTTTATTAAATTTTTAATTTTTAACTAATTAAGATCAATTAATCAATATTTGAAATCTATCTTGAGTTAAGCTTTAAAATATTAACTCATAATTTCAAACATAATTTTTTTTGTTCTACCTTTAGAAACTCAAACATTAGAAAACTTCAACAAAAAATCTAGTTTATGATATACCCCAGCCACACAACCTTCTAGATGCACTTTAGATGGTTTGTTAAGATAACCAACTCTACTCTAGGTTAGGCTAGTGTTTACTTTATCGATGTGTGCCAGATTTTCTAAGATTTCATTACATGTTATGATTGAAAATTTATTGACATGTTTACTTACTTTTTACTACACTCTGTGAATTAATGTGATGGTTGATAGTTTACCCTTAGGTTAGGATCATTTTGGTTGTTCACTTAGTTTTCTGTAGGTGGTCATGCTCGTGCAGGGCAATAAAAGGGGGCTAAAATTTAATAATTATAATAAATGCTACAAGTGCTTCAGCTGTTTAGAACCAAAATAAATAAATGCATGGCCAATTGTGACTGATTAGAGCATTTTTATTTCATTATATAACTGCTTAGATTTATTTTATATTTAAATAGTTAGGATAACCTTATAGTAGAGTTTAGATTTTTCTTTTTAGTATCAATGTGATTTATTTAAAGTATTGAGTTGTGAAAGAGTCTTTGAGTCGGGATACTTAGATCTAAGATTGAATAACAAAGAGGAAAGGATACCACTCAGGGGATAGTCAATTTTTCCATTTGGAAGCACAATTTTGGATCACTCCACTACCTAAAGTGGAAAGAATAACCTCCCTTTCGACTGTACAGTTTTTTTTTTTTCATTTGGGTACCCAAGTATGGTGAATCCAACGAGTTCAAAGAGGAGATGATCAAGAAATTGAAGATTTAAGAGTATCTCACCCAAAGTCTACTTGCGTCTGTCTTAGGATTAGAATCTGGCTTTGTGATTAGTAGTGCCCGACCACTTTTAATTTATGTAATTTTAGATTTTAAAAAATGGGACATTTACTTATGGACATTATTTTAAGAAATTAATTATATTTATTGATGTTTCATTTACTTTGCTCACGTATAGGTCTTACATTCATTTATTAGTTTTTTAGCATTTGTATGTCAATTTTTTCTTAGCCTAAATATGAGGAGGCTCATGAGGGCACATATAAAATTCTTCTACTTAAACTTAAATTAAATTAATATGATAACATAGAAAATCTAATGACCTAAGAAGTAAGCCCAGGGCTGCCAGGAGTTTTCATAATAATATCATTACCTTCTCTTCCATATTAGGCACCTCCCTGCTTGCAGGTTCTAGTAGACCACCTGACCTTTAAAAGTGCAGATCTATCAAGGGAATAATATGCAATCTGTAGGAAAAAATAATTTTAAGCTTTTTTAAAAAAAACTGCTAAATAGTCATCTATATATTTAATTGAGTCGATCAATATGTATTGCATTTAAAAATTAATGTAAAAAGAGAGTCTAAAATTTTAATTGCATCTCTCCTTAGTATTTTCACCCTACATAAGTCAAGAGATCAATTAGGATCCACTCTAGATATTGATCCCAATTCTTAAAATCTTTAATAATAATATCCCTTTCACTCTTTCATAAGGATCAGACTCATGGATTTAAAATTGACTAGGTGGTTAGCTGGCTACCCAATCCAGGCTAGGATAAGTCCAAGTTTTGTACTATATTAGCTAGGTTTAGATTGAAAGTTTGTTAGGGATGTTATGCCCCTTATGAACTAGCCCAAGGCTAATTAAGAGAGAGGTGAATTGGTATTTTAAAATAAACACAATCTTAAAATAAAAACCAAAATTTACCACAAAGAAAAATACAATGCGGAAATAATAAAGGAAAGAACACACCAGATTTATAATGGTTCAGTCAAACCTTGACCTATGTCCACTCCTCAAAGGCACCCTCTGAGTATTGCACTAAATTAAGTGTCTCTCATTTAGCCCCGTAGCTAGGCGAAGAAGCCCTTACAAAATCACTTCCACCTTCCCAGGTGCGGCGGTGTCGCCGGGTCTTTTGACACCAAATAGATCTTCTTCTTCCGTGAACTTCCCTCAAGATAAGCCTTGAATCTGACGGTACTAAGGTGCAAGCTTACTGGAGCAACCGTGTGGAATCCCCCTCCACACTCCCTTGAGTCCCCTCTCACAAGATCTTCTCCCTCTCTCAAACTTCACCCTTTCCTCACTCCCTTTCAAGCTAACTCTTCAAGTTTCCCCCAAAAGAATGAACCTATAATGGCTGCCAAATACTCTTACAAAAGTGCCTAATCAAAAGCTTAAATAGAATATCTCAAAATGAGCTCATTAATGAAACTTGCCGACTTTATCATCCAGGATGATTGGAATATCATCCTGGCCGATCAGTACAAAATAACCTCAATCAACCGGGATGATTTGGGATGATCAGAAAAAATTGGTTACATCGTCCAAGCCGATACAATATCATCCTGGCCGATTAGTTCAAATCCGAGGACAATCATCATAAATATCACCCGAAATAGAGTCTGGCCGATGTTAATCGTCCAGGACATCAACCCGGCCGATCCTACGATCAGCCTAGCTGATGTGATTGTATCAATTAGCCTTAATTTCTTTCCATAATTATCATATTAATTTAGGCATAATTGTGCTATATCGACTTGGCCGATGTATATATCATCCTGGCTGATGTCCTGAAATAAAGAATACCAAAATTGATCATGTAGGATGATTCTTTCTAATTTTATCCTATCGTCCTGGCCGATATCAGGATCGTCCAAGCTGATCGGCTTAATGACGACTACCTTAATGAGGATGATGCCCTAATTAGGATTTCTATTTTTGAACTAATCGTCCAGGCCGATATAAATATCATCCCAGACGATGTTACCAAAAATAGTAAACTCTAGGGAACAGATAGAAAATCTTCTAAGGTGTGTGTGTGCAAAGTTACATAGCATTAGGAGCCACACTAAATACACATGACTCAAGAAAGGAAATAGGGGTACAAACTGACTTAGACCTAGTCTACTGAATCTTTAGCTGGTTCTAAATTGTAGTCTGACCTTGTGAACTTGAAATGTCAGTAGATAAGGCAGTCGAAGAGAAATAAGAGTATTTTCTATCATCAAAATCATAATCCATGAAAACAAATCCGCAACATAGATCACTGTGCTCCAATGTCTAAACTTAGATTTAAGATCTAGAGCATATTTTAAATCATAAATTTCTAATAAATTAATCAACTAAAATTAAATTTCTCTCAATCTAAAATTTAAAACCCAACTCTTAGATTAAGTTGGGATAATTTTGAATTATTTTAGAAGCTCTAAGAGCCTCCTACCTCTCACCCATTGACTCCAAAAATAAGTGCTCAATCTTGCTCCAATCACACTTGAAGCCCCAATTTTACCTCTTTTGATATCTACTCCTCAAAAACTCCTTAAATAAAATTTTTGTTGTTGTTTTAATCAAGAGTTTTCATAGGAGACTTTGGTTTCCTATGATGTAATTAACTACAAGGGCTTACTCTAGTAGGAGATTTAGAACCCACATCAATTTTTGAAAACTCAATTATTATTTCTTTTTTGAAATCAAATTTAAAATGACCATCATCATAATCGAATGATTGCTAGTAAATGATATCTTCTTCCTTCGGGAAGATATATCACATGTTAACATAAATTTAGATATTAAACTAATGATTTCTTCTCTTGATTATCCTACTTTTATATTTAGTTGAACTTCATTTAGACACTTCGGGGTCATATGTAGTTCTATCCTAAATCAGGCTATAATATTCAAAAGATAATCCACAATTCTGGGTTTGAATGCGTTAGGTGATTTTCTCTTCTCCTTCCGAGGTGGTATATTATTTGTAATGGTTTGCTTGATTCCATAATTGAAATTTAAACTTAATTCCAATTTTCCCAAAGAAATTTAATTTATATTTATTTCATACCTTGTAAGGCTAATCACATTTCCAAACTTCCACCAACAAAAAATGGCACGCTTACTGGGACTAAATCTCTCTCTCTCCATCTTCAATAATGGCAAAATTTTATTTCATCTGTAGTTTTAACTATATTTCCTTCCTTTGGCTCCTTTACCCCTTTCTTCCTTGGAAAAGCTTATCCAATATAAAAGCTCAAGTTAAAAATAAGATACTGAAACCTTTATACATAAATTGGATTTTGACCTTCTGCCTCCCATGTTGATTGGTGGGTCGATAGTTTCAAATCAAATTTTAAACTTTCCTTTTAAATTTTATAAACATATATCACTGAGCCTAACCCATTATTTGGAGTTTTAAAATTGCAAGGAACCCAGTGGATCTTCTTTCCAAGATTTTAATTTTTTAATATTCCAGCCTTGACCTTCCACCTCTATTTGATCCATGGGGTGGAAAGAGTTAGGCAATGAATCCTTTGAATTTTCCTCCCCATTTTGTAAGCCTTTGGATTGGGTGAAATACAATTTATTTTGTTTTAAAATTTGGAGAAAATTCTTCTTTAATTTCAAAATCAAAATCTTTCCAAAATTCCTTCCCACTCTCAATTTTAAATTTGCACCATCATATACTACCCTAGAACACTTCCATGTAGTCTAGTATATGTTGTAAAAATTTCAATCTCTCAAAGTCATAACCAACCTTTGCATTATATCATCATATATCAAATTGTAAATCTTAAAACTCGGTATATGTGATAGAATATAGGGTCCATTATGATTTTTAAAATTTAATTTTAAAAATTCTTAATTCCAATTCTTTCTTTTAATTCTAGAAATTCAAACTTAATTCAATAGCTGACAAGATGCTTTTTATTTTCAAGAGAGGTTTAACTTGCAAGGAGATTGATATGGGGAATAAGATTCAGTTTCGTATGGGTTTCAATACAGTCAAGTTGTCATTAAATGGGGGAAAGTTACTTGATTTGAATGTTGTTGAGGTTGACGACCTTGTCTTGGAGTTGGTGTTGGGATTAGGACCCAACCCTCTTAACCTTAATGAAAACGAATGAGGGTCAGAAGCCACTTTTGAGATCCTTGAAGAAAAGTCTATTTTTTAGAAAGGGTCAGCTTCTTGGATCCCTTTTATCGATAAAAATCAAAGGAAGGACTATTTGAGAAGGGTTTGGAGGAAAATTACCAAGTCAAGAAAGGTTGTTGAAGTTAAGACACTAACCCAAGTAGAGCAAGAGGCTGTTGAGGATCTACCTATTCCTACCTCCTCTTCACTCCTCCATGGGAGTCGGTTCCACCCCTTAGTTGTTGCTGCATTGGAGGAGAGGGTGGATAGGATAGCTAGTATCCTACCATGCCCGATTGATTACTCAACTGAAAGGACTCCTAAGGAAAAATAACTACAAAGGTCAAGGATGTTGAAGAATATTTTCCATACTTATACTACCCAAGAAGGGGACAAAAATGAAGAATATGTTAAGCATTTAAAAGCATTTATCTCCCACAACTTTGAGAAGGAAATACAAAAGGAGGAGAAATCTGATGATAAAAATTTGACTCCCAAGCCTGTTAGGAAAAATAAGAAGTTTTCAGCCAACAACTTCTGTATTAGTAAATGGTTTTAATTATGTTCCTTGCCCTCTATCCTCTAAAACAGAGGGTATAGTATTTATCAAATCTGGGTGAGGATACAATTCTTCTAGCAGGCTGCCAGTTCCCCTACCAAAATTGCCAAAGTTGGCCTCAAAGGTAGTCAAGATAAGGGGAGATTCTAAAGTCAAAGGGATAGTTGAAGTCAAGGGCAAGAGGCCCAAGTCCCTAGAAAATAAGTATGCCCCTAAGAAGAATACCATAGTTGATGTCCCCTCACTTATAGTATATCCACCTTAGTCTTTGATAGAGACTTCATAAATTTTAGCTTGTGTTGTTCCAACCCTAGTTGATCTAGTTGACAGTTTAATTGATCCGTTTGTTGGTTCATTTAGTCCAGTTCTTAGTTTAGTTGAGCTATTTCTCAATTACTTCGATGTTCCAGTTATTATTTCACTTGATGTTTTGGTTGATGTCCTTAACACCCTTTCCCAGATTCCATAAGTTGTGTATGGGCCCCCTACTTAGGGATCTGAGGACTCTACCCTACATGATGTTAAAGTTGTCACCCTCCAAGCCCTTACATCATCCTTTGAGGTAGATATCCCTTAGTCAGTAGAGGATACTACCCTTATGACATACCAACCACAGGACAGTTGAAGGAGAAGAGATAGTCAAGTATGAAGATCACCATATTATTGAACAGTTGATGACAGAGCCACTGATAGCTAATGATCTTAAGCAGCAAGTCATCATTTCTAAGTTACAAGATGAGTAGTTTTATGATATAATGGATTACAAAGGGTTAATTATCCATCAACCCTAAAGCGATTGGGGATCGACCGAGCATTGAGGTAGTACAATAGATTAAGGAGTTTTTAAAGATAAAGGAGGTTGAAGAAATCTTCGATCATGAGTTGATGACATGCTTAATGATGTGTACATGGTTGAGATTAGGGGGTTTAGTAAAAAAACTGAACTGAGTAAAGGCCACTCTGGCATGGAGGAAGGTTCAGCAGCTATGGATTTAGATTCAAGATGTTTAGTAAGAGTTAGATATGATGAACAGTATATCAAAAACCTGGAGACATAAGTGATAGACATGTTGTTATAGGTTAAGAAAATGCAAGAAAAAATTGATAAGTTACAGCAGGCTTCCCTCAAGCTATAACAATCTACCTCCCAACTAGTCACTGACTAAATTAAAAATGAATAACCTTGTTCTAAATCCACTGAGTCAATGTCAACAATACTTCCAGTCCAAATAACAGTTTCCCTAGTTCCTCCACCACCAGCCCAAAAAGACCTTAAGGATTTGATTGAGGATCAGGTAAATTAAGCCTTAGCCCAATCCCGAGGGTCTACATCTATTCTAAAGGGTAGATCCTACACTTAAGAATATGATTTGGTCCCTTATCTAAAGGATTTTGTGTAACCATCTTTCAAAATTTTTACTAGAATAGAAAATCAAAGACAACATCTGGCCCATTTTCAAGCAAGTTGCTCTAATACCGAGGGGTTCAATGCTCTACTATTTTTGGCTAATTTGTTAGTAGTCTTTTTCACATAACTTTCAAATGGTACATAAATATTCCCAACAATTTGGTGAAAACCTTTAACAAACTTCAAAACCAATTCTTAAAGAGATTTTTAGGAGCGCAGCAATGTACAACTGTTGGCAATCTCATCATCGAGAAGCAAAAGCTTGGGGAGTCTCTAGTTGAGTACATCTTGAGGTAGGGAAATCTATTGATGAAGTGTGAACCCCAGCTGCAAGAGCAACATGCGGTGGAGATTCTTGTAAAGAATATCCATGGGCCTGTTGCTTTTCTTCATAAGGGTTTCACTATCAAATCCTTTAAAAAGCTTTTGAATAAGGCTAGTAACCTGTTAGAAGAGGCTCCTAGGATGCCATGAAGAAGGTTGATAATCCTATCAAGTCCTTTAAAAAAAGAGCTACAGTCTTAGCAGTAAAGGAAAACAACCTATAACCAGCCAACCAAGTACTCCTCCACCACAACTAGCTAAGAAGCAATCATTCCAAGTGACATCACAGCCTACTAGAGATCCATATTTAATCCCTTTTAGAGAGATATTAGCAAAACCTTTTCCATTTAAAAGGGAAGTGATAGAGAAAATCTTTAATAGTCTTTCAAAGAAATCATACTCCAAGTTGCAAGAGATTAGGTGGCCAGAAGATATAATGAAAAAGATGATCTGAACTACTATCCTTTGTTGAGTCCAGTAATTAGGTTGTTAAGCCTAAGTAAATGTCCCACGGCTACCAAGAGGGGGGTGAATTGGTAGTTTTAAAAATTTTAAACCCTCTTAATAATAAAGTTGAACCGAAATAAAATTTTCTTTTAAAGTTAGTAGAAAAATGTTTTTCAACCACAGAGTTGTTAAAACTGAAATTCAAAGTGCAGAAACGTAAAAGCAATAAAGTAAATGACACCAGATTTATAGTGGTTCGGTCTATAACCAGACCTACATCCACTCCTCAGAGGCACCCTCTGAGTATTGCACTAATACCACAAAGTGACTCTCCTTTAGCACCCACAGCAAGGCGGAGAAGCCTGTATAAAACACTCTTTTCACCACTACCCGGTGCGGCAGAGAACCATCGTCCTTTTACACAATCCACAGTGCTGGCAGAGAACCGTCGTCCTTTCACACTCTCCTAGTATGGGCAGAGAACCCTAAGGCTGTTCACACTCTCCAAGTGTAGGCATAGAACCTTCTCCCTTTTACACTCTCCTAGTGTGGGCAGAGAACCCTCGTCTGTTCACACTCTCCAAGTGTCGGCAGAGAACCATACCTTTTTGAATGATCTTCTCACAAGAATCTAGAAAGAAGAAAGAAAAGAGTGAAGAAATCCAATTTCACAAGTAGAGACTCTTACCTTAGCAATCCAATTGAAGCCTTCTCGCTCCAGTGGTAGGAATCCTCCTTTGAATGCTCTCTTCCACTCTCTCATTGGCTATTCTCTCAAGAGGCACGAAGATCAAATGACAAAAAGATTGGGTGGCAGTCTAATTTGGACCTTTTATAGAAAAGACAAGAAAAACCGCCCAAAAACTGCAAATTTCCAATTCTGTACGCAGTGGATCGTCCTGTACGATCCTGGATCGTCCTAGACGATTTTACTTAAACGATCTGAAACGACCCAATTTGTATATGTGTACGAAATGACTTCGTACAGCTGATCGTCCTGTACGAACTAGGTTCGTCCAGTACGAACGGTTATTACCAGGTCGGTTCTAGAAACTGCTGAAAACTGTTCTAAGTCGGTTCATCGTTTGGACGAAAATATGTTCGTCTGGACGAAAATTTTCCAGAGAGCCGATCGTCCTGGACGATAATTTATTTTGTCTGGACGAAAATTTTCCAGAGCACCCATCGCCGCGGACGATAATTTGTTTTCGTCTGGACGAAAATTTTCAGAGAGCTGATCGTCCGGTACGATAATTATTTTCGTCTGGACGAAAATTTTCCAGAGGACTGGTCGCCTCGTACGATGGTAAAATTCGTCTGGACGAAAATCTTACAGAGAACCCATCGTCCGGGACGATAATAAAATTCGTCCTGGACGAATAGGACTTAGAAAAATTTTTCAAAGCAAGTTCCTATTCGTTCCAAGTACTCTATAGGAGATAACTGACAGGTCGTCCAGTACGATAAATATCATCCTGTACGATCAGTATAGAATTTCAAGATCTCCTAATTTGTGTGTGAGAGATTTTATTCACTCAATTACAATCACTCCCTTTCAAAATTAATTCAAAGAAAAGACAAACTTCAAATAAACAAAATATCATATGTTGAATTTGATTTGAAGTTTTCGTAGTCTGGAGTCTGATTTTCCTGAAATGTTAGTACACACAAGAGCAAGTGCAAATCTTCTAAAATTGTTAGGAGATAACTATACATCTGAACAATAATGTTTGGAATCATCAAAACTACATAGGTTGCACAAATATAAATCATTCAAATAGCAACTATTCAAACATCCTTACCATCGCATGGTCAGCCACCTGATTAAAGATTGCATTATTTTCAAAAAATTTCATTTCGGTTCAACTTAAATTCAAAGAGGGATTAAAATTTTTTAAAACTACCAATTCACCCCCCTCTTGGTAGCCTTGGGACATTAACTTAGGCTTAACAACCTAATTACTAGACTCAACAAGTGGTATCAGAGCTTTGTTTCAAAATCATAAATTTAAACTACTTTTTGATTAACGTAGATGGCTACATTCGGAAATCAAAACACACCTGAGGGTTACTCTATCACTAGACCTCCACTGTTTGACAATATTCCTTTTAATTTTTGGAAAACACGCATGTCTACTTTCTTACAGTCACTTGATTATCGCATGTGGATTCTAGTCCAGGAAGGTTACACAAAACCAACTAGATTAGTTGATGGAGTTAGGGTAGAAACACCTTTTGCAGATTAGACTATAGAAGAACGTGACTTAGCACAACTAAATGTCAAATGTCTAAATAGTTTCTTTTATGCTTTAAAATCTGAAGACTACATGCGGGTTTCTACTTGTAAAAGTGGAAAGGACATATGGGATAGACTTTGTATAACTTATGAAGGGACAAATGAGGTTAAGCAATAAAAACTCAATATCTTGTTACATGACTATGAATTGTTTCACATGAAACCTAATGAATCTATTTCAGATATGTACACAAGATTCACACAAATTGTCACTTCTTTGCATGCACTTGATAGGGAATTAACTAATGCTGAAATGGTTAATAAAATTCTTCGATATTTACCTACTGCTTATGATGCTAAAATTACTGCAATTACAGAGTCTAAAGATCTAAACATATATTCTATTGACAATCTTCTTGGTTCACTCATTGCTTATGAGCAATGAGTAAGTCAAAGAAAGATTGATGCAGGTGAACCACGAAAGGAGAAGAATATTGCACTAAAGGTGGAAGAGTCAGAGAGTGAACACTCACAACCTGAGGATGAAGATGATATTGCATTGATGACTAGACAATTCAAAAGCTTTTTAAAGAGGAAGCAGAAGAGATGCCAGCAATGGAATAGAGGTATGTTTAATAGAAATGGCAATATTTCTAATGAAGTAATTTGTTATGAATGCAGGAAACCAGGTCATATAAAGACTGATTGCTCAAAACTCAAAGCCACTCCTAGCAAGGAGAATGTAGAGGAGAAACCAATTGTAAAGAAGGGAAAGAAGAAGTTTCAAAGAGCTTTCTGGGCGGACTCAGCTTCAGACTTATCTGAGACTGAAAAAGAAGAAGAAGTCACCAACCTTTGCTTGATGGTAGATAATGTTGAACACGCAGATCAAGAAGAGGTATGTGACTTAACCTATGATGAATTATTTGAAGTTTCTGAACACATGCATGATGCATATAGGAAAATAAAAAAGGTGCATGCTAGTTTGAGTTTAGAATTGGAAGAACTTAAGAAAGAATATGAAATCCTTAGGAAAGATCATGCATTAATAGATAACAACCACATGAAATTACTTGACGAATATGATAACTTGAATAAGAATTTTGAGAATTTAAAATCATCCTATGCTGATCATGAAAAACAATTTAAGAATTTTAAGGATGAATCAGAGAGAAAAATATATAGAATCAATTATACAAAACGAATCTTGGAAGATATGAATTTATTTTATAAACTAACAATGAGAGCTCTCGAGGATAATAGGAAACCCCCTAAACTTGAAGATTTTACAAATCCGAAATATTATCCTAAATTCATGAAATCCCTTAGAAGACAATCATATAGAAGAAAACTTAGGAATATTTTTACTAATGTTAAAGGTAATAATTGTGGTTTTTTGGGACATATAGCTCACACCTGTACTTTGAAGAAGAAAACTAATTTGGTGTGGAGATCTAAGATGCATAAACCTAGACATATCATACATGCATCTGATTATAAATTGCTAAAAGGTGAACCCAAACTTGTTTGGGTTCCCAGATCTAACATTTGAGAGTTTTTGCAGGAGTGCTCTCACACAAGACCTCGTGGGAGCATATGGTACCTGGACAGCGGATGTTCAAAGCATATGACTAGAGATACTGCTCAATTCATAATACTGGAAGCCAAGAATGGAGGCAAGGTTACACTTGGAGATAATACCACAAAGAAAGTGGTTGGATCAGGTATGATTGGAAATCTCAAAAAAAAATTTATAGATAATGTGTTATTAGTTGAAGGCTTAAAGCATAATTTGTTAAGTATAAGTCAGCTATGTGACAAGGGATATAATGTAAAATTTTTACCTACTAGCTGCATTTTAAGCCTAAATGGGAAAGAAGTTTTAAATGGAAAAAGGGTAAACAATGTTTACATGCTAGATTTGAATTCAATTCAATCTCCTACTGCTTTTTGTTTGAAAACTGTTTCTGATGAATCATGGTTTTGGCATAGGAGACTTTGTCATTCTAGTATGAAAAACCTTAGGAGAATTACCCAAAAGAACTTAGTGAGAGGTATACCAAAACTAGACTTTACTAAGGACCACCTTTGTGATACATGTCAATTAGGAAAACAAGTGAAGTCCTCTTTTAAGTCCAATAAAGATCTTAGGACCAGTAAACCTTTAGAAATTCTTCACATGGATCTTTTTGGACCAGTAGGAACTGTAAGTCTAGGAGGGAAGGTATATGGATTTTTTATAGTAGATGATTTCTCAAGATTCACCAGGGTGAGATTTCTTTTTCATAAAAGTGAATTGTTTGAGGAATTCAGAAATATTTCTACTTGGATTCAAAGGCAACTAGGGAGTGAAATAATTTCTATACAAAGTGATCATGGAGGAGAATTTTAAAATGAAAGATTTGAAAATTTCTGTAAAGAAAAAGGGATTGATCACAATTTTTCTGCACCTACAACCCCTCAACAAAATGGGGTAGTTGAAAGGAAAAACAGAACATTAATAGAAGCCGCCCGAACAATATTGGCAGAATACTCACTTCCTAGATATTTTTGGGCTGAGGCGGTTAGCACTGCATGCTATGTTCTAAATAGGGTGAATGTGAAATCAAATTTGAATAAAATACCCTATGAGTTGCTAAAAGGTAGAACACCTAATTTGTCTCATTTGCATGTATTTGGTTGCAAGGTGTTCATTCATAATAATGGAAAATCTACCTTAGGAAAATTTGATCCAAAATTAGATGAAGGAATTTTTGTTCGATATTCAAGTATTGGGAAATCTTATAGGGTATTCAACAAAAGAACTTTGGTCATTGAAGAAACCACACATGTTGTATTTGATGAATCTGGATATTTGGAAGAGCCGAATGTTGTTGAAGATGAGATTGAGGAAAACTCCCAAAAGATAGATAGAATAAATTTGGAAGAAAATGAAAAAGAGAATTTGGAAAGAGAAAACCCTATGCCTAGAGATTTGAGATTTTCTAAAAACCACCCAAGGGAATTGATTATAGGTGAACCTAGTGAGGGTGTTAGAACTAGGCATGGACTAAACAAGAAGTCAATCATTCAGCCTTTATTTTAACTATTGAACCCACTAACATTGATCAAGCACTTTCTGATGAATTATGGATATTGGCCATGCAAGAAGTGTTGAATCAATTTGTAAGAAATGAAGTTTGGGAATTAACTTCAAGGAGAAAAGATCAAAGTGTTGTTGGAACCAAGTGGGTATTCAAAAATAAAATGAATGACTCAGGAGTAGTCATTAGAAATAAGGCTAGATTAGTTGCTAAGGGGTATAATCAAATTGAAGGAATTGATTTTGAGAAAACTTTTTCCCCTGTAGCTAGACTTGAAGCAATTAGGGTTTTAATTATCTTTGCCTGTTTTAAAGGTTTTTAATTGTTTCAAATGGATGTCAAAAGTGCTTTTTTAAATGGGGTAATTGAGGAAGATGTTTTTGTAGAACAACCTCCAGGTTTTGAAAATTTTAAATACCCAAATCATGTTTTCAAGTTGAAAAAGACATTATATGGATTGAAACAGGCACCTAAGGCTTAGTATGAGAGGTTGAGCACCTTCCTACTTGAAAGATCTTTTGAAAAAGGAAGTGTGGATACAACTCTCTTTTTAAAGAAATTTGGAAAGGATATACTCATTGTTCAAATTTATGTGGATGATATCATTTTTGGATATTCAAATAAAAATCTTTGTGATGATTTTTCTAAAACAATGAGTAGTGAATTTGAAATGAGTCTAATGGGAGATTTAAATTACTTTCTAGGCTTTAGCATTAAGCAACTTGAGGAAGGAACATTTCTTAGTCAAACTAAATATGTTAAGGACATCCTCAAAAAATATGAAATGGATAATGCTAAACCTGTTAGTAAACCAATGAGTTCCTCAGTTCAGTTGGATAAGGACCTTAAGGGAAAATCTGTTGATCAAAAGAAATTTAGAGGGATAATTGGATCTTTACTTTATTTGACTTCTAGCCGACCAGATATTATGTTCAGTGTTTGCTTATGTGCTAGATTTCAATCAGATTCAAAAGAATCACATTTGACAGCAGTGAAAAGGATTTTAAGATAATTACTAGGAACTCAGAACTTAGGAATTTGGTATCCTAAGTTTAGCTCTTCATTTGAAATTATTGGTTACTCAGATTCTGACTTTGCAGGCTGTAGAGTGGATAGAAAAAGCACTTCTGGAACATGTCAATTCATTAGAAATTTATTAGTTTCATGGTCTAGTAGAAAACAAAATTCAGTGGCCCTATCTAATGCAGAAGCAGAATACATTGTATTAGAAAGTTGTGTGGCACAAGTACTTTGGTTAAAACAATAGTTGATTGATTTAGGATTAACTATAGGCACTATTCCAATTTATTGTGACAATACTAGTGCTATTTGTATTTCCAAAAATCCTATTCAACATTCTAGAACCAAACACATTGACATAAGGCATCATTTCATAAGGGATCATGTATCCAAGGGAGAAATTGAACTTACTCATGTTTCAACTGAAAATCAACTTGCAGACATTTTTACAAAACCTTTAGCCTTTAATACCTTCAGTACATTAAGAACAAGTCTTGGTGTTATTGATTTCAATACTTAAATAAAAATGTTTTTGCAACATTGATATTTATGTTTTCTTAGTTTATTTGTTTTAATTTTATTTTGATTTTGTGATTTTTGTGTGTTTTGAATGAGTTTATTTTAGAGTCTGTAGTTTTATCTTTGTTTTCTATGTTTTGAATGTTTAGTGTGTTTTAGTTTGATAAAAAATTCAAAAAATCCAAAAATGTGTGGAAATGGTCCGGGACGAAATGTTTCGTACTGGACGATGTGTACAAATTTCATTTTGCGAGAATTCTAACCGTTTTGAGAGTAGTTTTTAATGTAGTTCGTCTGTACGATCTTATAATCGTCCAGGACGAAATTTTTTTTCTCTCAAACGATGGGACGATTGAATGCAGCGGTTGAGTGGATAAGATAATTTTAAATGTGAAGTTCGTCCGTACAAACTTTTTGTTCATCTAGACGAACATATGTCGTTTCATTGTAGGGGACAGTTTTCAATTGACATTAAAACAAATTAACTTTTGATCGTCTGTACGAAATGTTTTCGTCTGTACGATCGGTCAAGTCAAAAGTTTGTACGAAAGGACGCATTGTAAATTGTGTTGATTACGAAAAGCCGTTTCATTTTGGATGAATTGGATCGTTAGTACAAAAATTTTTCGTCCAGACGAATGATAAATTTCGTCCAGGACGAGCTGTTTTCGTCCAGGATGAATGTATCGTTTTCTTTAAAAATGAAAGAATTCTAACTCAACAATCACATCTCCAAACTTTCACTTTCAATCCCTTTCGACTTTAAATCGACAATGGCCTCCTCAAGCAAAAGACAAAAGGTGTTGGCTAAGAAACCTCACAGAAATGTCTCTGAAAACTTCCTTTCAAAGGCAAAAGAGGAATCCTTTCCTCGTTTTGCATCTGCCAAAATTACACCTTCTCGCATTCTGATTCAAAACGAGATAAATTTCAAGGTAATGCACCTTTTTGCTTCCACCCAGTTTGGATTCATTCTTTCTCTCGTCCACCTCTACAACAAACAAACTTTTCTCTATTTCCTAGCCAACATAAGTTTCAATTCCGACCACTTCTGCATAAGTTCTTTTGTTTTCAAACAAAAAGTTAAAATCACCAAGCACGATATAGGTGCCTTTCTGAACTTAAGAACTGAAGGTTATAGAGCCCACACCCTTATGAATGAAAACACCTTCAACTGGTATGAAGTCAATAGGGTGATTAGAGAAAATGGCCTAACATATCATGTTGCTAGAGTTTCAGGAATGACCAAAAATGCTCGAATCATCCAGCACATTCTTCGATCTTCAATCATTCCTAAAGCTGGTGATAGGATCAATATTACCCCACTCCTTTTTGTTGTGACCTTTTTTATTATAGATCGTAAGCCTATCGATGAAGCCCAACTTATCCTAGACCATATTTATGGGCTTTCAGAAATTGGGCATGCAGAATAAAAGAGAAAAAGGAACATCTCATTAGGACACTTAGTTACATACATTTTGGAAAAGAAATACAACTTAGTGCATCCTGATGATGAATACAAAGAGCCGGTCTACTACAATGACGCTTCCTTTAGAGCAATTTTTAAGGAGGAAAAAGGGAAAGCACATGCCAGTGCTTCTAAAGAAGAAGAAGAAGGAGAGCAAACTTCTGCACCTCAATCATATTATCAGAATTTGATTGAGAAATTTGATAGACTTGAGACTCATGTTGATCAAAGATTTGATCAAATTGATGCTCAACTCCTGCAGCAGCAACAGGACATTGGTAGTATCAAAAATGAAGTTCATGAAATCAATACCAATGTTATGTTGATGGCCTCCTACTTCAACCTATTTGGTGGCATTCCTCCTCCTCCTCCAGAAGAATAGAGAATGAGCGATGATTTTCTTTATGTTTGTTGTATTTGTGTTTTCTTTAGTGTTTGTTCTAGTTGTGTTTGTTTATTTTTGTTTAAAACTTTAGTGTATTTTCTTTTGTATTGATATTATGAAATGATTCTGTAATCCTTTTCATAAATATCAATATATGTTGTAGTTGATTTTGATTTTGGATTGTTTTTTAAATGTGTTTAGTTCTTATGAATTTCATTAGTCTTTTTAATCCTAATTGTGCTTAAATTAGATTATGATTTAAGATTAATTACATTAGAAAATCTAGTCTTTCTAAATTTAAAATTTATTTATAACTTATCATAATTAGAATTTTTAATCTCATGTCTATTCATTTAGACTGCATAAAAGTTAATATTATTATTGCAATTTAGATGTTTTCTTATTTTATATTTCTTTGCTCAAGTGATATTTATGCACTTAGAAAAATTTGAAATTTTAGATTATTGATCTTGGAAAGAATTGGTTTCAATTACTCTTGAAAATTGTACAAAGTGTACAAAAATCAAAAGGAATGCGCAAAGGTTCGCAAATATGAAAAAGAAGCACAAAATTAGCCCAATGTCAAAAGATGCACAAAAATGTGCCAAAAATTTGAAAAAGATGCGCAAAGCGCCACATGTGGTAATTCTCTTCTTTCCAAATTCTTTCAATCTCTTAATTCAAATTGATCTTATGTTCGTTTATATTCTATTAATATTTGAAATATATAATTTTTATTCATCTCTCTTGTAATAATTTTCCATATTCAAATGTCTAAATTGAATTATAATTTTGATAAATTCTTCTTACTTACAATGTTATATCACTTCTTAAATTCTATGAAATTTGATGATTTACCTAATGTTATTAGTTTTAGATTGCGTACCTTATGTCAATCACCATTTAGATTAAATTTTCAAGTGAATTTCATATAATTACTTACATTTCTTGTCTATTTCTTCTTCACTTTTTGTTGTTGTCAAAAAGGGGGAGAAATTATTGTGTTTGTATGTTTTATTTGTTTTGTTTGCATTTTGATTTTGTGTTTGACTTTGTGTATGACTTTGTGTCTATGGCTTGTGTTATTTTGTTAAAAAAAAATTTTGAAAAACAAAAATATTGTTCTTTACTTCAAATGCCTCTTTCTTTTCATGTATTCATCAATTCAGGGGGAATTAAGGAGATTTGTTTAAATTGAAATCATACAAACAATAATTGTTTTGCCATCATCAAAAAGGGGGAGATTGTTAAGATAGTTGCTATTTGCATGCTTTACATTTTTTGCAACTTGTATAGTTTTGATGATTCCAAATATTATTGTTCAAATGTGTAGTTATCTCCTAACAATTTTAGAAGATTTGTATTTGCTCTTGTGTGTACTAACATTTCAGGAAAATCAAACTCCAGACTTAAAATCAAATTCAACATGAGATACTTTGTGAATTTGAAGCTTGTACTTTTCTTTGAATTAAATTTGAAAGTGAGTGATTGTAATTGAGTGAATAAAAATATACACACACACATAAGGAGATCATATAAAATTTATACTGATCGTACGGGACGATATCAGATCGTACGGGACGATCAGACAGTTATCTCCTATTGAGCACATAGAACGAATAGGAACTGGCTTGAAAAATTTTCTAAGTCCTATTCGTCCGAGACGAAATTAATTATCGTCCAGGATGATCTGGTCTCTATAAAATTTTTGTCCAGACGAAATTAATTATTGTAAGAAAATGAGTTGCTCTCTATAAAATTTTCATCCACACGAAATTAATTATCGTCCAGGACGATCCGGTCTCTGTAAAATTTTTGTCGAGACGAAATTAATTATCGTCAGAAAATGAGTTGCTCTCTGTAAAATTTTCGTCCAGACAAAATTAATTATCGTCCAGGACGATCTGGTCTCTGTAAAAATTTCGTCCAGACGAACCAATTTTTGTCCAGACGATTAACCGGCTTAGAACGGTTTTCAGCAGTTTTCTAGAACATACCTAGTAATAATCGTTCGTACCGGATGAACTTAGTTCGTACGGGATGATCAGCGTGTACAAAGACATTTCGTACACATATACTAATAGGGTCGTTTCAGAGCATTTAAGTAAAATCATACAGGACGATCCACTGCGTACAGAATTGAAAATTTGCAGTTTTTGGGCGATTTTTCTTGTCTTTTGTATAAAGAGTCCAAATTTTACTGCCACCCAATCTTTTTGTCATTTGATCTTCATGCCTCTTGAGAGAATAGCTAAGGAGAGAGTGTGAGAGTGCATTCAAAGAAGGATTCCTACCACTGGAGCGTGAAGGCTTCACTTGGAGTTCAAAGGTAAGAATCTCTACTTGTGAATTGGGATTACTTCACTCTTTTCTTTCTTCCTTCCAGATTTCTTGTGAGAAGATCTGTCAAGGAGATCCGGTTCGCTACCGACACTTGGAGAGTGTGAATAGTCGAAATGTTCGCTTCCTACACTTGGAGAGTGTGAACAGCCGAAGGGTTCTCTGCCCACACTAGGAGAGTGTGAAAGGATGGACGGTTCTCTGCCAACACTTGGGATTATGTAAAAGGACGACAGTTCTCTGCCAACACTGGTGATTGTGTAAAAGAACGACGGTTCTCTGCCACACTGGGTAGTGGTGAAAAGAGTGTGTTGTAAAGGCTTCTCCGCCTTGCTGTGGGTGCAAAAGGAGAGCCACTATCAGTATTAGTGCAATACTCAGAGGGTGCCTCTGGGGAGTGGATGTAGGTCTGGTTATAGACCGAACCACTATAAATCTGGTGTCATTTACTTTACAGTTTTATGTTTCTGCATTTTATTTTTAATTTTTAAGAACTTTGTGGTTGAAAAATATTTTCTAGAAAAACTTAAAAGAAAAAAAATTTCATTTCGGTTCAACTTAAATTCAAAGAGGGATTAAAATTTTTTAAAACTACCAATTCACCCCCCCCCCCCCCCTCTTGGTAGCCTTGGGACATTAACTTAGGCTTAACAACCTAATTACTAGACTCAACAGAATTTAACTCGATCGATACAATATGATTATTGTTCATACAATGCGAACACCTGTTCTTAATGTATGATATTTTTTATTAGAGGTCATACTACTTACCCCTCAGGATGAACATATTTCCTTCACATCACTAGTACAATACTGATTGTACTGTACAATTTGACTAACTTTTCCTAATAGGTCATCCAAATAAATTAATTCTTTAATCGTACTGTACGATCTTTGATCGTACTGTACAAGCAGTCAAATTTTGATAAAGATGGGGAGGCTGCTTCAGTAAGAGGACTTACTCCACCAAGAGGACCTACACCTGCCTATTCTCAAGATGATATTATTCAATAACTCGATAGACTTGAAACCCGAATTGATTCTCATATCCATGAATAACACCAACGGTATGAGGATGACATGTGATGGTTTGGCGAGAGATTTGCCTCGATCAATCATCACTTTGCCTCCATCATTCAATTTTTTCAGCCCCCACCACCACCACCTGATAAGGATCCATCATTTGACTAGTCTTTATTTGATGTGTTTTCTATACTTGTTCTTTGATACTCCTCTTTTTGGTGATGTTAAAAGGGGGAGAAGTTATTTGTCCTTAGTTGATCACTTTTTAGTTGTATATCATGCTTCTTGAATTTTATATTAGTTTCTATGGTTTAAAATGAAATGTTTTTTTTTTCATGTTTTTATATTCTTCTATTTATTTTAAAAGAAAAGAAAAACAAAAAGGTATTATCTTACATATCAACTGATATTATTTGACATCATCAAAAGAGGGAGATTATTGCAATCCAGGATCCCTAGTCTGCGATTTTGATAATGATAAATAATGTTGATTGAATTATTTCATTCTTCATTAAATATTTTAAATGTTACTCTTGTATGTGAGTACTAACATTTCAGGTAGATTATACACTACTCAACATAATGGAAGACTTGATCCTGGGTAGAATAGGATGTGAAAGAGTAATTTTTTATCTTTATTTCTTTATTTATTGAGTCTGGCCACAAAATTGTGTATGCAAATTGAGTGACCATGCACATATATAGGGGGAAAGTTTCTTTTTAAAGAAAAAATATATTTTTTATGTAAATCATATTATTTGATTTTAAATTGTATTGTACAATATAATGTGGCTTATCAACTAACTTCTATGAACTAATCATATTGTACAATCATGTTCGTATTGTATGATTTATTTTCAACCCTAAACCCTATTTGCCAGATTAATTTAAGCAAGTTTTCAAAATTTGAATTTTAAACACATTGTACTATACGATGCAAACTATACTATATGAAGGTTTGAAATCTTGTTCAAATTAACCCCATGATTAGTGAATTAAATCATGGCTTAATTAAAGATTGATGATCTTAATGTACAAATTTATTCATATCGTATGATGAACTGAGGCCATTTTTGGTCGTTCCAAAGATCATATTGTTGCGGATCTATGGTTTATGATTTTGATGATAGCAAATAATTCTTCTTTCTCTACGACTTCTTTCTACTAACATTTCAAGTTCACACGATCGGATTGTATTTTGGAATCAGCTCAAGGTTGGGTAGACTAGGTCTGAGTCAGTTTGTATCTTTTTTACTTTGTTGAGTCTACTGTATTTGGTGTGGCACCTGATGATTTGTAACTTGGAAGATTTTCTATTGTTCCCTAAAGAGTTCTATTTTTGGTAAGATCGTCCGGGATGATATGTATATCGGCATGGATGATCTGTTCAAAAGTAGAAACCCTAATTAGGGAATCCTCAATAAAGCAGTCGTCATTATGTAAAAAACATCATCCTGGATGATTTTTTATCAGCCAGGACGATAGGCTCAATTCAGAAAAAATCTGTCGTCAGATTTACTTAGGAAATACTTAATTTTGGACATCGACTCGGTGGATCGGCCTGGCCTATCCGGATCGGCCTGGCCGATCCAGAGCAATTTTTCTTAAATAAATCTGGCAATTAAGGAAAGCAATTAATTGTAATTTGAACGATCACATCATTCGGGATGATCGAAAGATTGTTCGGGCCGATTGGACATCGGCCAGCTTCATTTCAGGGCGATGTTCAAGATGTTTTTTCATCATATTTGAACTAATAGGCCAGAACGATATGCTTATCATCCTGGACGATAATTTTGGCAACTTGCATTAATGAGCTCATTTTGAGATCTTTTATTTAAGTTATGACATGACACTTTGTAAGTGTCTTTGGCAGTCATTGTAGCTTCATTTTTTGGGGGGGGGAAACTTGAAGAGAGAGCTTGAAAGGTAGTGAGAAAAGGGTGGAGTTTGTGAGAGGGAGAAGATCCTGTGAGGGGGGACTTAAGGGAGTGTGGAGGGGGTTCCACACGGTTGCTCCGGCAAGCTCGCACCTGAATACCGTCGGATTCAAGGCTTGTCTCGAGGGAAGTTCACCAAAGAAAAAGATCTCTTTGGTGTCAAAGGACCCGGCGACTCCATCGCACCAGGGAAGGTGGAAGTGATTTTGTAAGGGCTTCTCCGCCTAGCTGTGGGGGCTAAAGGAGAGACACTTAGTTTAGTGCAATACATGGAGGGTGCCTCCAAGGAGTGGAAGTAGGTCAAGGTTTGACTGAACCACTATAAATCTGGTGTGTTCTTTCTTTATTACTTTCGTATTTAATTTTCGCATCATTGATTTCTTTGTGGTGATATTGGTTTTGATTTGTATTTTGATTGAAAGATATTTTTTACCAATTCACCTCTCTCTCTTAATTAGCTTTGGGCTAATTCATAGGGCCTAACATCCCTAACGAACTTTCACATATATGACAAACCCTTGATTTTGTTCCAATCATATTGTACGACCTTTATCATATCCTACGATGAGCTTAAGCTATTTTGGTCGTACTAAAGATCATACCATATAAATCCTTGATTATTTAACTAATCATACTATATGATTTATACATCATACAAGATAGCCTGAATAATTTTAACTAATCGTACTAAATGAGTGGGATCATACAGGATGATGAACAAAGATGAATTTTTGTCATCCCAACATCGTCATGCATAAATAGTAGAAAAATAGTATATCATACTTGATGATATTTATATCATACTGTATCATGTATTAAAAATTTGTTACTTGTCTGTACTCCTTCGTACTAGGATGAAAGCTATTTTGAACAGATCATTCTGTACAATCTATGATCGTACTCTACAAATAGAAATGATTAATTTGAATTTTTAGGGTTTCTTGAATCCTATTATATAAATAATGATATTGTTCATTAAAGAAAGAGAGCGAAGAATGTGACTTCTGACGGAACTCTTAAGAGGGAACTTTTTGAAAAGATTCAGGCTTATGAAAGGAAGGAGAAGGTGAGTTTTTGTGTGAGGGAGAAGTAGTGTGAGGGGATCATATGGTTACTCCGTGCCTACTATACGCTTGCTCCTCCTATTTCCTAGGTGAGTCTTCTGGGAGCTCTCTAGTGGGAGAGGCTTCAAGTTCAAAGTCCTTAAAGGTTCTCTACCTACTCCAAGATGGAGAAAAATGAGAAGGTCCGCTACCATCATCAAGAAGGTTACATAGCATCCGGCACTCCACCACACCGGGGAAGGTGAAAGTGAGTTTTTGTAAAGGCTTCTCAACCTTGCCATGGGAGAAGAAAGAAAGTTTCTTTTGAGTAGTGCAAATATCATAGTGGAGGACTCCAGGGAATGGATGTAGGTCAAGGTTGATTGAACCACTATAAAAATTTCTAGTAAGCATTTTCCATTTTCCGCATTTTACTTTTCTTACATTTAACTTTTCTCTAACTGCTTCATGAAAATTTAATTTTAGTATTTCATTGAGCAATTTAAAAATTCATCACTATTGTTGCAATCATTATCAAATTATTATCTTTCGCATTTGATTAGTTAAGTCATCCTTTTGAAATAAATCAAAATTCAAAAAAAAAAAATAGAACTCATGTTTAGGATTTATTTTTTAAAATACCAATTCACCCCCTCCCCCTTCTTGGTGCATCTTGTACGTTCAGAAAAGTCCATTAAAAAAACCATAAAGCTAACAATGAACATGATCCTCTATCAGTAAGTTGATCGATTTGACAAGGTTCAATCCATAAAAATGTAAATATTTTCAAATTATAATATATACTCCGATTATGGCTATATTAAATGCAAATCTTAACTAGAGGTGTTAATTCCAAATATTTAAAATGCTATTCAAATGCGCATAAAAATTCAAAAAGTCTAAAAATCTTAAAATTCAAAATATTAAAAAATGTAATTAACTATCTAGTCATTTAAAACAAAATCCATCCACCCTCAATAATAGTTTATCATGGTGGACAAATTAAAAACTACTTCAGCTCATAAAGAGCCAAAGTCTAACAAAAATATAACAAGAATTCATTCTAAAATAATCTCATGTTAGTAAGGATGTGGCACCAGTACTCTAACTGATGATTTTACTGCCAAATGATGTTATAGGTAATTAATGGTTATGATAGTGGCCCTCTGAACTGGGTGATTTGAAGCTAAATGGCACCACAACATTACAATTATGGATAAAACACATATGCTCTTCAATGGTAATAAACCCTTGAGATATGAATCAATAGGATATAATTGATAGGGCACAAAGCTCTCTGTTAGCTAAGGTGAATTCGAATTTGTCCCCTTAAGTAAATATTCCCTACATGTCTATGAGATATCCTTGGATAAAGAAACCCATACATGCTGATAAAAAACCTTCTGTCAAGTTGGGTTGACTACCCCCTCTAAAAAAGTAGATCAGGGACCACAATGGCCCAAATAATGAAACCATGGGATCTTGATTAAGCCCATCATTCATTCCCACACCATCCGCTTTAAGTCTAAAATGGTAAAAAAAAATTTTAATTATCAAATCTCAAAATCTCAAACCCATGTTTCTACTATATACTAGATAACGTTTATCCCTAAGTATATGTTTGAAGACTAGCCTTAATTGAAATTTCTCTCTCATTGTTGGGAGGGTTTATCAACTATATGGGCTTGAGCATATAGGAAACCCCCTCTGTCCTGCTCAATTAGAGTTGTTGGTTCAATCAACGGAGGATCCAACGGTGTCTAAGGGCTGCTGACTCAGATAAGTGGCCCATGGCACCATGGCGCTGCATCTGGCAATGATTGTTAATGATTGACACAGTGCAATCATTACCTTCTCGTTAATGCGATTCTGAGCTAACGAACGGGAAAATGCCACGTTGCTTCTCCATTATTGTGGTATCGATCAAACACATTAGATTGTGTCGTGTGGCTTGTCGTAACTTGCCCGTTAGTGCCATTTAATTAAAATTATTTTTAAATAATTTTAATTATTTTTTAAATCAGATCAACTTTAAGAATTAATTAAAATTAATTTTAAATCCAAAATATTTGTGTTATATATCAAATTGACCTGATTTTAATCTTTCTTGCTATAAAATTAAAATGAATTTAAAATATTTTATATATCTTAATTTTTAATATTTTATTTTAAGTACTCAAAAAATTAAATTTAATTAATACTTACTTAACAATTAATTTAAATACTTCATATTTCAAAAGTTTATTTTAAATATATTTCAAATATTTAAAGATGATATTTGAAATATTTTATATTAAAATTTCCTTAAATTTAACCTATTTTTCCATAGATATTTTAATTTATATTAACATTTTAATATTTAGTTAATATTTAATTAACTTAGATAATTTTAAAATATATTAACATTTTCCTTAGATTTAAAAGTTTATTTTAAAACCCTAAGTAATCAGAGAGCTACCTTAAAATATTTTGACTAAATTTGAAATTAATTGGAGATCTTTTAAGTACTTTAAATGGTTTTATTTTTCTTTTTCTTTTTCTTTCTTTAATATAGTTTAATATAAAAATATTTAATTATATTTAATCATTTTCGAATTGAGATAATTTCTAAAATTATAAAATTTTATTTTAAAGTATTGTTATATCATTTAGGTGTTTCTAAAGTTTATTCTGTGTTTAATTTTAAATTATGTTAATTTATCTAATTTTAAGTTTAAATTAAGCTATTTTCCCATATAAAATTAATTTTAAATTTATATAGGTTTAATTTAGATAGTTTTGAGTGTTTTATGATATTTTAAGCATATATCAACTTTTAATGAATAGAGTTTTTGGGGAAGGGTAATTAATCAATGAGTAATTACTTTGTTAATTACTCATTGATTAATCTCCTAAATTAACTAAGTCCTATATTGATTTGCATGTGTACACACTTTCACTTCATGTAGGCTCTCCTAGATCTAGGATTTTATTTGTGTGATTGCATATTATTTGTGTTTGTCTAAGGGTTAGTTGGACTTTGATTTAAAACATATTCAACCTATGGACACCTAAGGACAAAAATAAGATATATCGATAGAGGACCTTGAAAACTCCTCAGAATTAGAGTGTGTATATAATAATGAAAGAATCTATAACATTTAAACATAGTAATATCCCCCTATTTAAATCACAAGTTTGCTAATTTTCAAAGTTATTAAGCTAAGGATCTAATTAATCCAAACTAAACTTTTAAATAAGTCTAGAACTTCAAAAATTAATAATAAATTCAAATTACCATAAAAATTATAAATAAAATTTTAAAATGTTCAAAATTATACCCTCAATCATGAAATAATAAAAGCCTTAAGATTAGATAGCTAATTTAACTTTAATTCATTTTTTAAGGAAAATAGATAATTAATTTAATTAATTAATTAAAAAAATTAAAAATTCCAAAAATACCTAAATGCTTTGGGATAATATCCTCTTAGGTCATTTCAGATATTTTAGTATGATTCCACAAGGTTTGGGGTTGATTTGGATCAAAATATAAAAAAAAAATCACCGATAATTAAATAATTTTTAAAATTCCAAAAATATTCAAACTTTCAAAAATCATTAGTAATTCCAAAAAAATCCAACTTAATCAAACCTAAATCCATTCAACTCAAATTAAAATATAGTATTTTTTAAAATGACCAACCTCTAAAATTAAGTCAAAGTAAAAAAATCAACTTTCTAGTCAATCGTAGTTTAAATCTATGTTCAAACTTCAAAAAATCATAATTGTTTATAGAAAACTCCAAATTAAGCTAACTAATAGTCTAATTACTTATCATAAAATTTAATATTTGTTAAAAATTTGAAACCTTCAAAATTAACTTTAATTTAAAAAATCAACTTTTAGACCCTTAATTAATGTTATTAAATAATTATGATAATTCCAAAAAAATTCTAATAATTTGTTAAAATTCTAAAAAACTTTAATTTGATTAATAAAACAACTTAACTGATATTTTATTACACCATAAAAACTCCATAGATTAAGTTTTTAGGATGGACTACTCTGGACTACAGGGCTACGTCCTAAAAAGGTCTGGTTCCTCGAGCCATGTGGCGCTATGCCACAAATGAATTCAATAGAGTGCAAAACTTTAAATCAAATCATTATTGATTATTTAACCAAACTAAAATCTTTAATTTAAATACATCAACCAGGTTTTCAGGATGGACTAGTCTGACCTACGGAGCTACGTGTCCTAAGGAGGCCTGATTCCTCGAGCCTATTGCACAACTCCACAAACTGATTGATGAAAAATAAAAATTAATTTATTTTTTAATATCAAATACTAATAAAACTAATTAAATTTTATTAAATTTTTAATTTTTAACTAATTAAGATCAATTAATCAATCTTTAAAATCTATCTTGAGTTAAGCTTTAAAATATTAACTCATAATTTCAAACATAATTTTTTTTGTTCTACCTTTAGAAACTCAAACATTAGAAAACTTCAACAAAAAACTTAGTTTATGATATACCCCAGCCACACAACCTTCTAGATGCACTTTAGATGGTTTGTTAAGATAACCAACTCTACTCTAGGTTAGGCTAGTGTTTACTTTATCGATGTGTGCCAGATTTTCTAAGATTTCATTACATGTTATGATTGAAAATTTATTGACATGTTTACTTACTTTTTACTACACTCTGTGAATTAATGTGATGGTTGATAGTTTACCCTTAGGTTAGGATCATTTTGGTTGTTCACTTAGTTTTCTGTAGGTGGTCATGCTCGTGCAGGGCAATAAAAGGGGGCTAAAATTTAATAATTATTATAAATGCTACAAGTGCTTCAGCTGTTTAGAACCAAAATAAATAAATGCATGGCCAATTGTGACTGATTAGAGCATTTTAATTTCATTATATAACTGCTTAGATTTATTTTATATTTAAATAGTTAGGATAACCTTATAGTAGAGTTTAGATTTTTCTTTTTAGTATCAATGTGATTTATTTAAAATATTGAGTTGTGAAAGAGTCTTTGAGTCGGGATACTTAGATCTAAGATTGAATAACAAAGAGGAAAGGATACCACTCAGGGGATAGTCAATTTTTCCATTTGGAAGCACAATTTTGGATCACTCCACTACCTAAAGTGGAAAGAATAACCTCCCTTTCGACTGTACAGTTTTTTTTTTTTTCATTTGGGTACCCAAGTATGGTGAATCCAACGAGTTCAAAGAGGAGATGATCAAGAAATTGAAGATTTAAGAGTATCTCACCCAAAGTCTACTTGCGTCTGTCTTAGGATTAGAATCTGGCTTTGTGATTAGTAGTGCCCGACCACTTTTAATTTATGTAATTTTAGATTTTAAAAAATGGGACATTTACTTATGGACATTATTTTAAGAAATTAATTATATTTATTGATGTTTCATTTACTTTGCTCACGTATAGGTCTTACATTCATTTATTAGTTTTTTAGCATTTGTATGTCAATTTTTTCTTAGCCTAAATATGAGGAGGCTCATGAGGGCACATATAAAATTCTTCTACTTAAACTTAAATTAAATTAATATGATAACATAGAAAATCTAATGACCTAAGAAGTAAGCCCAGGGCTGCCAGGAGTTTTCATAATAATATCATTACCTTCTCTTCCATATTAGGCACCTCCCTGCTTGCAGGTTCTAATAGACCACCTGACCTTTAAAAGTGCAGATCTATCAAGGGAATAATATGCAATCTGTAGGAAAAAATAATTTTAAGCTTTTAAAAAAAAAACTGCTAAATAGTCATCTATATATTTAATTGAGTCGATCAATATGTATTGCATTAAAAATTAATGTAAATAGAGAGTATAAAATTTTAATTGCATCTCTCCTTAGTATTTTCACCCTACATAAGTCAAGAGATCAATTAGGATCCACTCTAGATATTGATCCCAATTCTTAAAATCTTTAATAATAATATCCCTTTCACTCTTTCATAAGGATCAGACTCATGGATTTAAAATTGACTAGGTGGTTAGCTGGCTACCCAATCCAGGCTAGGATAAGTCCAAGTTTTGTACTATATTAGCTAGGTTTAGATTGAAAGTTTGTTAGGGATGTTAGGCCCCTTATGAACTAGCCCAAGGCTAATTAAGAGAGAGGTGAATTGGTATTTTAAAATAAACACAATCTTAAAATAAAAACCAAAATTTACCATAAAGAAAAATACAATGCGGAAATAATAAAGGAAAGAACACACCAGATTTATAATGGTTCAGTCAAACCTTGACCTATGTCCACTCCTCAAAGGCACCCTCTGAGTATTGCACTAAATTAAGTGTCTCTCATTTAGCCCCGTAACTAGGCGAAGAAGCCCTTACAAAATCACTTCCACCTTCCCAGGTGCGGCGGTGTCGCCGGGTCTTTTGACACCAAATAGATCTTCTTCTTCCGTGAACTTCCCTCAAGATAAGCCTTGAATCTGACGGTACTAAGGTGCAAGCTTACTGGAGCAACCGTGTGGAATCCCCCTCCACACTCCCTTGAGTCCCCTCTCACAAGATCTTCTCCCTCTCTCAAACTTCACCCTTTCCTCACTCCCTTTCAAGCTAACTCTTCAAGTTTCCCCCAAAAGAATGAACCTATAATGGCTGCCAAATACTCTTACAAAAGTGCCTAATCAAAAGCTTAAATAGAATATCTCAAAATGAGCTCATTAATGAAACTTGCCGACTTTATCATCCAGGATGATTGGAATATCATCCTGGCCGATCAGTACAAAATAACCTCAATCAACCGGGATGATTTGGGATGATCAGAAAAAATTGGTTACATCGTCCAAGCCGATACAATATCATCCTGGCCGATTAGTTCAAATCCGAGGACAATCATCAGAAATATCACCCGAAATAGAGTCTGGCCGATGTTAATCGTCCAGGACATCAACCCGGCCGATCCTACGATCAGCCTAGCTGATGTGATTGTATCAATTAGCCTTAATTTCTTTCCATAATTATCAGATTAATTTAGGCATAATTGTGCTATATCGACTTGGCCGATGTATATATCATCCTGGCTGATGTCCTGAAATAAAGAATACCAAAATTGATCATGTAGGATGATTCTTTCTAATTTTATCCTATCGTCCTGGCCGATATCAGGATCGTCCAGGCTGATCGGCTTAATGACGGCTACCTTAATGAGGATGATGCCCTAATTAGGATTTCTATTTTTGAACTAATCGTCCAGGCCGATATAAATATCATCCCAGACGATGTTACCAAAAATAGTAAACTCTAGGGAACAGATAGAAAATCTTCTAAGGTGTGTGTGTGCAAAGTTACATAGCATTAGGAGCCACACTAAATACACATGACTCAAGAAAGGAAATAGGGGTACAAACTGACTTAGACCTAGTCTACTGAATCTTTAGCTGGTTCTAAATTGTAGTCTGACCTTGTGAACTTGAAATGTCAGTAGATAAGGCAGTCGAAGAGAAATAAGAGTGTTTTCTATCAACAAAATCATAATCCGTGAAAACAAATCCGCAACATAGATCACTGTGCTCCAATGTCTAAACTTAGATTTAAGATCTAGAGCATATTTTAAATCATAAATTTCTAATAAATTAATCAACTAAAATTAAATTTCTCTCAATCTAAAATTTAAAACCCAACACTTAGATTAAGTTGGGATAATTTTGAATTATTTTAGAAGCTCTAAGAGCCTCCTACCTCTCACCCATTGACTCCAAAAATAAGTGCTCAATCTTGCTCCAATCACACTTGAAGCCCCAATTTTACCTCTTTTGATATCTACTCCTCAAAAACTCCTTAAATAAAATTTTTGTTGTTGTTTTAATCAAGAGTTTTCATAGGAGACTTTGGTTTTCTATGATGTAATTAACTACAAGGGCTTACTCTAGTAGGAGATTTAGAACCCACATCAATTTTTTAAAACTCAATTATTATTTCTTTTTTGAAATCAAATTTAAAATGACCATCATCATAATCGAATGATTGCTAGTAAATGATATCTTCTTCCTTCGGGAAGATATATCACATGTTAACATAAATTTAGATATTAAACTAATGATTTCTTCTCTTGACTATCCTACTTTTATATTTAGTTGAACTTCATTTAGACACTTCGGGGTCATATGTAGTTCTATCCTAAATCAGGCTATAATATTCAAAAGATAATCCACAATTCTGGGTTTGAATGCGTTAGGTGATTTTCTCTTCTCCTTCCGAGGTGGTATATTATTTGTAATGGTTTGCTTGATTCCATAATTGAAATTTAAACTTAATTCCAATTTTCCCAAAGAAATTTAATTTATATTTATTTCATACCTTGTAAGGCTAATCACATTTCCAAACTTCCACCAACAAAAAATGGCACGCTTACTGGGACTAAATCTCTCTCTCTCCATCTTCAATAATGGCAAAATTTTATTTCATCTGTAGTTTTAACTATATTTCCTTCCTTTGGCTCCTTTACCCCTTTCTTCCTTGGAAAAGCTTATCCAATATAAAAGCTCAAGTTAAAAATAAGATACTGAAACCTTTATACATAAATTGGATTTTGACCTTCTGCCTCCCATGTTGATTGGTGGGTCGATAGTTTCAAATCAAATTTTAAACTTTCCTTTTAAATTTTATAAACATATATCACTGAGCCTAACCCATTATTTGGAGTTTTAAAATTGCAAGGAACCCAGTGGATCTTCTTTCCAAGATTTTAATTTTTTAATATTCCAGCCTTGACCTTCCACCTCTATTTGATCCATGGGGTGGAAAGAGTTAGGCAATGAATCCTTTAAATTTTCCTCCCCATTTTGTAAGCCTTTGGATTGGGTGAAATACAATTTGTTTTGTTTTAAAATTTGGAGAAAATTCTTCTTTAATTTCAAAATCAAAATCTTTCCAAAATTCCTTCCCACTCTCAATTTTAAATTTGCACCATCATATACTACCCTAGAACACTTCCATGTAGTCTAGTATATGTTGTAAAAATTTCAATCTCTCAAAGTCATAACCAACCTTTGCATTATATCATCATATATCAAATTGTAAATCTTAAAACTCGGTATATGTGATAGAATATAGGGTCCATTATGATTTTTAAAATTTAATTTTAAAAATTCTTAATTCCAATTCTTTCTTTTAATTCTAGAAATTCAAACTTAATTCAATAGCTGACAAGATGCTTTTTATTTCCAAGAGAGGTTTAACTTGCAAGGAGATTGATATGGGGAATAAGATTCAGTTTCGTATGGGTTTCAATACAGTCAAGTTGTCATTAAATGGGGGAAAGTTACTTGATTTGAATGTTGTTGAGGTTGACGACCTTGTCTTGGAGTTGGTGTTGGGATTAGGACCCAACCCTCTTAACCTTAATGAAAACGAATGAGGGTCAGAAGCCACTTTTGAGATCCTTGAAGCAAAGTCTATTTTTTAGAAAGGGTCAGCTTCTTGGATCCCTTTTATCGATAAAAATCAAAGGAAGGACTATTTGAGAAGGGTTTGGAGGAAAATTACCAAGTCAAGAAAGGTTGTTGAAGTTAAGACACTAACCCAAGTAGAGCAAGAGGCTGTTGAGGATCTACCTATTCCTACCTCTTCTTCACTCCTCCATGGGAGTCGGTTCCACCCCTTAGTTGTTACTGCATTGGAGGAGAGGGTGGATAGGATAGCTAGTATCCTACCATGCCCGATTGATTACTCAACTGAAAGGACTCCTAAGGAAAAATAACTACAAAGGTCAAGGATGTTGAAGAATATTTTCCATACTTATACTACCCAAGAAGGGGACAAAAATGAAGAATATGTTAAGCATTTAAAAGCATTTATCTCCCACAACTTTGAGAAGGAAATACAAAAGGAGGAGAAATCTGATGATAAAAATTTGACTCCCAAGCCTGTTAGGAAAAATAAGAAGTTTTCAGCCAACAACTTCTGTATTAGTAAATGGTTTTAATTATGTTCCTTGCCCTCTGTCCTCTAAAACAGAGGGTATAGTATTTATCAAATCTGGGTGAGGATACAATTCTTCTAGCAGGCTGCCAGTTCCCCTACCAAAATTGCCAAAGTTGGCCTCAAAGGTAGTCAAGATAAGGGGAGATTCTAAAGTCAAAGGGATAGTTGAAGTCAAGGGCAAGAGGCCCAAGTCCCTAGAAAATAAGTATGCCCCTAAGAAGAATACCAGAGTTGATGTCCCCTCACTTATAGTATATCCACCTTAGTCTTTGATAGAGACTTCATAAATTTTAGCTTGTGTTGTTCCAACCCTAGTTGATCTAGTTGACAGTTTAATTGATCCGTTTGTTGGTTCATTTAGTCCAGTTCTTAGTTTAGTTGAGCTATTTCTCAATTACTTCGATGTTCCAGTTATTATTTCACTTGATGTTTTGGTTGATGTCCTTAACACCCTTTCCCAGATTCCATAAGTTGTGTATGGGCCCCCTACTTAGGGATCTGAGGACTCTACCCTACATGATGTTAAAGTTGTCACCCTCCAAGCCCTTACATCATCCTTTGAGGTAGATATCCCTTAGTCAGTAGAGGATACTACCCTTATGACATACCAACCACAGGACAGTTGAAGGAGAAGAGATAGTCAAGTATGAAGATCACCATATTATTGAATAGTTGATGACAGAGCCACTGATAGCTAATGATCTTAAGCAGCAAGTCATCATTTCTAAGTTACAAGATGAGTAGTTTTATGATATAATGGATTACAAAGGGTTAATTATCCATCAACCCTAAAGCGATTGGGGATCGACCGAGCATTGAGGTAGTACAATAGATTAAGGAGTTTTTAAAGATAAAGGAGGTTGAAGAAATCTTCGATCATGAGTTGATGACATGCTTAATGATGTGTACATGGTTGAGATTAGGGGGTTTAGTAAAAAAACTGAACTGAGTAAAGGCCACTCTGGCATGGAGGAAGGTTCAGCAGCTATGGATTTAGATTCAAGATGTTTAGTAAGAGTTAGATATGATGAACAGTATATCAAAAACCTGGAGACATAAGTGATAGACATGTTGTTATAGGTTAAGAAAATGCAAGAAAAAATTGATAAGTTACAGCAGGCTTCCCTCAAGCTATAACAATCTACCTCCCAACTAGTCACTGACTAAATTAAAAAAGAATAACCTTGTTCTAAATCCACTGAGTCAATGTCAACAATACTTCCAGTCCAACTAACAGTTTCCCTAGTTCCTCCACCACCAGCCCAAAAAGACCTTAAGGATTTGATTGAGGATCAGGTAAATTAAGCCTTAGCCCAATCCCGAGGGTCTACATCTATTCTAAAGGGTAGATCCTACACTTAAGAATATGATTTGGTCCCTTATCTAAAGGATTTTGTGTAACCATCTTTCAAAATTTTTACTAGAATAGAAAATCAAAGACAACATCTGGCCCATTTTCAAGCAAGTTGCTCTAATACCGAGGGGTTCAATGCTCTACTATTTTTGGCTAATTTGTTAGTAGTCTTTTTCACATAACTTTCAAATGGTACATAAATATTCCCAACAATTTGGTGAAAACCTTTAACAAACTTCAAAACCAATTCTTAAAGAGATTTTTAGGAGCGCAGCAATGCACAACTGTTGGCAATCTCATCATCGAGAAGCAAAAGCTTGGGGAGTCTCTAGTTGAGTACATCTTGAGGTAGGGAAATCTATTGATGAAGTGTGAACCCCAGCTGCAAGAGCAACATGCGGTGGAGATTCTTGTAAAGAATATCCATGGGCCTGTTGCTTTTCTTCATAAGGGTTTCACTATCAAATCCTTTAAAAAGCTTTTAAATAAGGCTAGTAACCTGTTAGAAGAGGCTCCTAGGATGCCATGAAGAAGGTTGATAATCCTATCAAGTCCTTTAAAAAAAGAGCTACAGTCTTAGCAGTAAAGGAAAACAACCTATAACCAGCCAACCAAGTACTCCTCCACCACAACTAGCTAAGAAGCAATCATTCCAAGTGACATCACAGCCTACTAGAGATCCATATTTAATCCCTTTTAGAGAGATATTAGCAAAACCTTTTCCATTTAAAAGGGAAGTGATAGAGAAAATCTTTAATAGTCTTTCAAAGAAATCATACTCCAAGTTGTAAGAGATTAGGTGGCCAGAAGATATAATGAAAAAGATGATCTGAACTACTATCCTTTGTTGAGTCCAGTAATTAGGTTGTTAAGCCTAAGTAAATGTCCCACGGCTACCAAGAGGGGGGTGAATTGGTAGTTTTAAAAATTTTAAACCCTCTTAATAATAAAGTTGAACCGAAATAAAATTTTCTTTTAAAGTTAGTAGAAAAATGTTTTTCAACCACAGAGTTGTTAAAACTGAAATTCAAAGTGCGGAAACATAAAAGCAATAAAGTAAATGACACCAGATTTATAGTGGTTCGGTCTATAACCAGACCTACATCCACTCCTCAGAGGCACCCTCTGAGTATTGCACTAATACCACAAAGTGACTCTCCTTTAGCACCCACAGCAAGGCGGAGAAGCCTGTATAAAACACTCTTTTCACCACTACCCGGTGCGGCAGAGAACCGTCGTCCTTTTACACAATCCACAGTGCTGGCAGAGAACCGTCGTCCTTTCACACTCTCCTAGTGTGGGCAGAGAACCCTAAGGCTGTTCACACTCTCCAAGTGTAGGCAGAGAACCTTCTCCCTTTTACACTCTCCTAGTGTGGGCAGAGAACCCTCGTCTGTTCACACTCTCCAAGTGTCGGCAGAGAACCGGACCTTTTTGAATGATCTTCTCACAAGAATCTAGAAAGAAGAAAGAAAAGAGTGAAGAAATCCAATTTCACAAGTAGACACTCTTACCTTAGCAATCCAATTGAAGCCTTCTCGCTCCAGTGGTAGGAATCCTCCTTTGAATGCTCTCTTCCACTCTCTCCTTGGCTATTCTCTCAAGAGGCACGAAGATCAAATGACAAAAAGATTGGGTGGCAGTCTAATTTGGACCTTTTATAGAAAAGACAAGAAAAACCGCCCAAAAACTGCAAATTTCCAATTCTGTACGCAGTGGATCGTCCTGTACGATCCTGGATCGTCCTGGACGATTTTACTTAAACGATCTGAAACGACCCAATTTGTATATGTGTACGAAATGACTTCGTACAGCTGATCGTCCTGTACGAACTAGGTTCGTCCAGTACGAACGGTTATTACCAGGTCGGTTCTAGAAACTGCTGAAAACTGTTCTAAGTCGGTTCATCGTTTGGACGAAAATATGTTCGTCTGGACGAAAATTTTCCAGAGAGCCGATCGTCCTGGACGATTATTTATTTTGTCTGGAGAAAATTTTCCAGAGCACCCATCGCCGCGGATGATAATTTGTTTTCGTCTGGACGAAAATTTTCCAGAGAGCTGATCGTCCGGTACGATAATTATTTTCGTCTGGACGAAAATTTTCCAGAGGACTGGTCGCCTCGTACGATGGTAAAATTCGTCTGGACGAAAATCTTACAGAGAACCCATCGTCCGGGACGATAATAAAATTCGTCCTGGACGAATAGGACTTAGAAAAATTTTTCAAAGCAAGTTCCTATTCGTTCCAAGTACTCTATAGGAGATAACTGACAGGTCGTCCAGTACGATAAATATCATCCTGTACGATCAGTATAGAATTTCAAGATCTCCTAATTTGTGTGTGAGAGATTTTATTCACTCAATTACAATCACTCCCTTTCAAAATTAATTCAAAGAAAAGACAAACTTCAAATAAACAAAATATCATATGTTGAATTTGATTTGAAGTTTTCGTAGTCTGGAGTCTGATTTTCCTGAAATGTTAGTACACACAAGAGCAAGTGCAAATCTTCTAAAATTGTTAGGAGATAACTATACATCTGAACAATAATGTTTGGAATCATCAAAACTACATAAGTTGCACAAATATAAATCATTCAAATAGCAACTATTCAAACATCCTTACCATCGCATGGTCAGCCACCTGATTAAAGATTGCATTATTTTCAAAAAATTTCATTTCGGTTCAACTTAAATTCAAAGAGGGATTAAAATTTTTTAAAACTACCAATTCACCCCCCTCTTGGTAGCCTTGGGACATTAACTTAGGCTTAACAACCTAATTACTAGACTCAACAAGTGGTATCAGAGCTTTGTTTCAAAATCATAAATTTAAGCTACTTTTTGATTAACGTAGATGGCTACATTCGGAAATCAAAACACACCTGAGGGTTACTCTATCACTAGACCTCCACTGTTTGACAATATTCCTTTTAATTTTTGGAAAACACGCATGTCTACTTTCTTACAGTCACTTGATTATCGCATGTGGATTCTAGTCCAGGCAGGTTACACAAAACCAACTAGATTAGTTGATGGAGTTAGGGTAGAAATACCTTTTGCAGATTAGACTATAGAAGAACGTGACTTAGCACAACTAAATGTCAAGTGTCGGCAGAGAACCGATCTCCTTGACTGATCTTCTCACAAGAATCTAGAAGGAAGAAGGAAAAGAGTGAAGTAATCCAAATTCACAAGTAGAGACTCTTACCTTTGAAATCCAAGTGAAGCCTTCTCGCTCCAGTGGTAGGAATCCTCCCTTGAATGCTCTCTTCCACTCTCTCCTTGGCTATTCTTTCAAGAGGCACGAAGATCAAATGACAAAAAGATTGGGTGGCAGTCTAATTTGGACTATTTATATAAAAGACAAGAAAAACCACCCAAAAACTGCAAGTTTGCAATTCTGTATGCAATGGATCGTCCGATACGATCGTGGATCGTCCTGGACGATTTTAATTAAACAATCTGAAACGACCCTATTTGAATATGTGTACGAAATGTCTTCGTACAGATGATCGTCCCGTACGAACTAGGTTCGTCCAGTACGAACAGTTATTTCAAGGTTGATTCTAGAAACTGCTGAAAATTGTTCTAAGTATGTTAATCATTTGGACAAAAATATGTTCATCTGGACGAAATTTTTACAGAGAGCCGATCGTCCTGGACGATTCTTGACTTCGTCTGGACGAAAAATTTTCAGAGGACCAATCACCACGGACGATAATTTATTTTTGTCTGGACGAAAATTTTCCAGAGACCCGATCGTCCTGGACGATTTTTTATTTCGTCTGGACGAAAATTTTCCAGAGGACCAGTCGCCACGGACGATGATAAAATTCATCTGGATGAAAATTTTACAGTGAACCAATCGTCCTGGACGATAATTAATTTCGTCCTGGACGAATAGGACTTAGAAAAAAATTTTGAGCAAGTTCATATTCGTTCCATGTGCTCTATAGGAGATAACTGTCTGATCGTCCCGTACGATCGAATATCATCTCGTACGATCAGTATAAAATTCTTATGATCTCCTTATGTGTGTGTGTATGATTTTATTCACTCAATTACAATCACTCCCTTTCAAATTTAATTCAAAAAAAAAAATGCAAGTTTTAAATTAACAAAGTATCTCATGTTGAATTTGATTTGAAGTTTTCGTAGTCTGGAGTCTGATTTTCCTGAAATGTTAGTACACACAAGAGAAAATACAAATCTTCTAAAATTGTTAGGAGATAACTACACATTTGAATAATAATGTTTGGAATCATCAAAACTACATAAGTTGCAAAAATGTAAGGCATTCAAATAGCAACTATTCTAACATTCTCCCCCTTTTTGATGATGGCAAAACAATTATTGTTTGTTTGTTTTCAATTTAAACAAATCTCCTATCTCCTAAACTCTCCCTGAAATGATGAGTACATGAAAATAAGGTGGCATTTTGAAGTAAAGAACAATATTTTTGTTTTTCAAAAATTTTAACACAAATAACCACAAAGTCAAAAACACAAAAGAAAAATGCAAATAGAATAATCAAAACAAAACAAATCAATACCTAACACAATATTCAAAACAAAACAAATCAATACCTAACATAATAATTTCTCCCCCTTTTTGACAACAACAAAAAGTGAAGAAGAAATAGACGAGAAATGTAAGTAATTATATGAAATTCAGTTGAAAATTTAATCTAAATGGTGAGTGACATAAGGTATGCAATTTTAAATTATAAACATTAGGTCAATCATAGAAATTCATAAAATTTAAGAAGTGATATAACATTGTAAGTAAGAAGAGTTTTTCAAAGACATGATTCAATTTAGACATTCGAATATAGAAAATCATTACAAGAGAGATGTAAAAAAAAAAAAATTATATTTCAAAGTTCAATGGAATATAAATAAACATAAGATCAATTTGAATTAAGAGATTGAAAGAATTTGGAAAGAAGAGAATTACCACATGTGGCGCTTTGCGCATCTTTTTCAAACTTTTGGGCACATTTTTGTGCATGTTTTTATATTGGGCTAATTTTGTGCCTCTTTTTCACAATGCAAATCTTTGAGCATTCCTTTTGATTTTTATACTTTTTGTACAATTTTCAAGAGTAATTGAGACCAATTCTTTCCAAAATCAATAATCTAAAATTTCAAATATTTCTAAGTGCATAAATATCACTTGAGCATAGAAATACAAAATAAGAAAACATCTAAATTGTAATAATAATATTAACTTTTATGTAGTCTAAATGAATAGACATGAATTTTAAAAGTTCTAATTACAACAAGTTATATACAACTTTTAAATTTAGAAAGACTAGATTTTCTAATATAAATAATCTCATATTACAATCTAATTTAAGCACTATGAAGATTAAATAATACTAATGAAATTCATAAAAAAATTAATCACATTCCAAAAACAAATCAAATTTGAAACAAGTACAACATCCATTGATATTAATGAAAGGATTACACATTTCATTATATCTAAAAACAAGTAAGAAAAATACACTGAACTTAAAAGAAAAAAAAAACAAACATAAACACAAAAACTTAACATAAAAACTGACACAACAAAACATATAACACGAATACAACAAAAATAAAGAAATTCATCTCTACTGTTCTGGAGGAGGAGGAGGAATGCCGCCAAAAAGGTTGAAGTAGGAGGCCATCAATATTACATTGGTATTAATTTCATGTACTTCATCTCTAATGTTACCAATGTCTTGTTGCTGCCTGCTTAAGTTGAGCATCAAAATGATCAAACCTTTGATCAACATGAGTCTCTAATCTATCAAATCTTTCAATCAGATTCTGATAATCTGACTGAGGTGCAGAAGTTTGCTCTCCTTCTTCTTCCTCTTCTGAAGCACTGGCATGTGCTTTCCCTTTTTCCTCCTTGAAAAGCAATCTGAAGGAAGCATCATTATAGTATATTAGCTCTTCGTATTCTTCATCAGGATGCACTAAGTTGTATTTCTTTTCCAAAATGTATGTGACTAAGTGCCCTAATGAGATGTTCCTTTTTCTCTTTTGTTCTGCATGTCCTATTTCTGAAATCCCATAGATATGATCTATGATAAGTTGGGCTTCGTCAATAGGATGACATTCCATAATCAAAAATGTTAGAACAGAAAGGAGAGGGGTAGTATTAATCCTATCACCAGCTTTAGGAATGATTGAAGATCGAAGGATATGCTGGATGATTCGGGCATTTTTGGTCATACCGGAGACTCTAGCGACATGATAGTCAAGACCATTTTCTCTAAATACCCTATTGACATGATACCATTTGAAAGTGGTTTTTGACATTAGGGTGTGAGCTCTATATCCCTCAGTTCTTAAGTTCAAAAATGCACCAAGGTCGTGCTTGGTGATCTCAACTTTTTGCTTGAAGACATAAAAACTTATGGAGGAGTGGTCTGAATTAAAACTCATGTTTGCTAGAAAATAATGATAGGTTTGCTTGTTGTAGAAGTGGGCGAGAGAAAGTATGAATTGAAATTGAGTTGAGGCAAAAAGGTGCATTACCTTAAAATTTAACTCGCTTTGGATTAAAATGCGAGGAGTTATTATGACGGATGCAAAACGAGGAATGGATTCCTCATTCTCCTTAGACAGGAAGTTTTCTGAGGAATTCCTATTTGGTTTCTTTACCAACACCTTTTGTCTCTTGCTTGAGGAGGCCATTGTCGATTTGAAGTAGAAAGGGATTGAAAGTGAAGTTTGGAAGTGTGATTGTTAAGTTAGAAAGCCTTCCTATTTAAAGAAAAATGATACGTTCGTCCTAGACGAAAACTTTCATCCTGGACGAAAAATCATCGTTCGTCTGGACAAAAATATTTCGTACAGACGATCAACTTCATCCTAAATGTAACGGCTTTTCATAATCAACACAACTTACGATGCGTCCCTTCGTACAGGCTTTTTGACTTGACCGATCGTACAGACGAAAACATTTCATACAGACGATCAAAAAGTAACTCGTTTTAATGTCTCTTGAAAACCGTCCCCTACAATGAGCCGACATATGTTCGTCTGGACAAACCAAAAATTTGTACAGACGAAATTCATATTAAAAACTGTCTTATCCACTCAACCGCTGCATTCAATCATCCCGACGTTTGAGAAAAGAAAAAAAAATTTCGTCCTGGACGATCTTCAGATCGTACAGACGATCTAATTAAAAACTGCTCTCAAAAATGGTTAAAATTCGTGCAAACTGTTCTTTCACACATCGTCCAGTACGAAACACAATTCGTCCCAGACGATTTCCTCCAATTTTTGAATTTTTAATTTTTTTATTTAAGAAAACAAACTAAACATTCAAAAACACAGAAATCATAAAACTAAACCATAGACCTAAAAACAAATTCATTCAAAACACACAAAATTTTACAAAATCAAAAACAAAACAAAACAAATATTAATGTTGCAAAGACATTTTGTTTAAACATTCAAATCAATAACACCAAGCCTTGTTCTTAAAGTACTGAAGGTATCAAAGGCTAAAGGTTTTGTAAAAATGTCTGCAAGTTGATTTTCAGTTGAAACATGTATGAGTTTAATTTCTCCCTTGGATACATGATCCCTTATGAAATGATGCCTTATATCAATGTGTTTGGTTCTATAATGTTGAATAGGATTTTTGGAAATGCAAATAACACTAGTATTATCACAATAAATTAGAATAGTGCTTATAATTAATCCTAAATCAATCAACTGTTGTTTTAACCAAAGTACTTGTGCCACACAACTTCCTAATGCAATGTATTCTGCTTCTACAGTAGATAGTGCCACTGAATTTTGTTTTCTACTAGACCATGAAACTAATGAATTTCCAATGAATTGACATGTTCCAGAAGTGCTTTTCCTATCCACTCTACAGCCTGCAAAGTCAGAATCTGAGTAACCAATAATTTCAAATGAAGAGCTAAACTTAGGATACCAAATCCCTAAGTTTTGAGTTCCTAATAGATATCTTAAAATCCTTTTCACTGCTGTCAAATGTGATTCTTTTAGATCTGATTGAAATCTAGCACATAAGCAAACACTGAACATAATATCTGGTCAGCTAGCAGTCAAGTAAAGTAAAGATCCAATTATCCCTCTAAATTTCTTTTGATCAATAGATTTTCCCTTAAGGTCCTTATCCAACTGAACTGAGGAACTCATTGGTGTACTAACAGGTTTAGCATTGTCCATTTCATATTTTTTGAGAATGTCCTTAATATATTTAGTTTGACAAAGAAAAGTACCTTCCTCAAGTTGCTTAATGCTAAATCCTAGAAAGTAATTTAAATCTCCCATTAGACTCATTTCAAATTCACTACTCATTGTTTTAGAAAAATCATCACAAAGATTTTTATTTGAAGATCCAAAGATGATGTCATCCACATAAATTTGAACAATAAGTATATCCTTTCCAATTTTCCTTAAAAAGAGATTTGTATCCACACTTCCTTTTTCAAAAGATCTTTCAAGTAGGAAGGTGCTCAACCTCTCGTACCAAGCCCTAGGTGCCTGTTTCAATCCATATAATGCCTTTTTAAACTTGAAAATATGATTTGGAAATTTAGAATTTTCAAAACCTAGAGGTTGTTTTACAAAAACATCTTCCTCAATTACCCCATTTAAAAAGGCACTTTTGACATCCATTTGAAACAATTTAAAACCTTTAAAACAGGCAAAGGCTAGTAAAATCCTAATTGCTTCAAGTCTAGCTACAAGGGCAAAAGTTTCCTCAAAATCAATTCCTTCAATTTGATTATACCCCTTAGCTACTAATCTAGCCTTATTTCTAATGACTACTCCTGAGTCATTCATTTTATTTTTGAACACCCACTTGGTTCCAACAACACTTTGATCTTTTGGCCTTGTAGTTAATTCCCAAACTTTATTTCTTACAAATTGATTTAACTCTTCTTGCATGGCCAATATCCAAAATTCATCAGAAAGTGCTTTATCAATGTTAGTGGGTTCAATAGTTGAAATAAAGGCTGAATGATTGACTTCCTTGTTTAATCCACGCCTAGTTCTAACACCCTCACTTGGTTCACCTATAATCAATTCCTTTGGGTGATTTTTAGAAAATCTCAAATCTTTAGGCAAAGAGTTTTCTCTTTCCAAATTTTCTTCCACATTTTCTTCCAAATTTAATCTATCAATCTTTTGGGAGTTTTCTTCAATTTCTTCTTCAACAACATTTGGCTCTTTCAAATTTCCACTTTCATCAAATACAACATGTGTGGTTTCTTCAATGACTAAAGTTCTTTTATTGAATACTCTATCAGATTTTCCAACACTTGAATATCCAACAAAAATTCCTTCATTTGATTTTGGATCAAATTTTCCTAAGGCAGATTTTCCATTATTATGTATGAACACCTTGCAACCAAATACATGCAAATGAGACAAATTTGGTGTTCTACCTTTTAGCAACTCATAGGGTGTTTTATTCAAATTTGATCTCACATTCACCCTATTCAGAACATAGCATGCAGTGCTAAACGCCTCAGCCCAAAAATATCTAGGAAGCGAGTATTCTGCCAACATTGCTCAGGCGGCATCTATTAATGTTCTGTTTTTCCTTTCAACTACCCCATTTTGCTGAGGGGTTCTAGGTGCAGAAAAATTGTGACCAATCCCTTTTTCTTTACAGAAATTTTCAAATCTTTCATTTTCAAATTCTCCTCCATGATCACTTTGTATAGAAATTATTTCACTCCCTAGTTTCCTTTGAATCGAAGCAGAAAAGTTTTTGAATTCCTCAAACGATTCACTCTTATGAAAAAGAAATCTAACCCAAGTGAATCTTGAGAAATCATCCACTATAACAAATCCGTATACCTTCCCTCCTAGACTTACAGTGCCTACAGGTCCAAAAAGATCCATGTGTAGAATTTCTAAAGGTTTACTGGTCCTAAGATCTTTATTGGACTTAAAAGAGGACTTCACTTGTTTTCCTAATTGACATGCATCACAAAGATGGTCCTTGGTAAAGTCTAGTTTAGGTATACCTCTCACCAAATTCTTTTGGGTAATTCTCCTAAGGTTTTTCATACTAGAATGACAAAGTCTCCTATGCCAAAGCCATGATTCATCAGAAACAGTTTTCAAACAAAAAGCAGTAGGAGATTGAATACAATTTAAATATAGCATGTAGACATTTTTTACCCTTTTTCTATTTAAAATAATTTTCCCATTTAGGCTTATTATGCAGCTAGTTGGTAAAAATTTTACATTATAGCCCTTATCACATAGCTAACTTATGCTTAGCAAATTATGTTTTAAGCCTTCAACTAAAAACACATTGTCTATGAAAAGTTTTTCAAATTTCCAATCATACCTGATCCAACCACTTTCTTTGTGGTATTATCTCCAAGTGTAACCTTGCCTCCACTCCTGGCTTCCAGCGTTATGAATTGAGAAGAATCTCCAGTCATATGCTTTGAACATCTGCTGTCCAGGTACCATATACTCTCACGAGGTCTTGTGTGAGAGTACTTCTGCAAAATTCTCAAATGTTAGACCTGGGAACCCAAACAAGTTTGAGTTCACCTTTATGAAATTTATAATCAGATGCATGTATAATATGTCTAGGTTTATGCATCTTAGTTCTCCACACCAAATTAGTTTTCATCTTTAAAGTGAAGGTGTGAGATATATGTCCCAAAAATCCACCATTATTACATTTAACATTAGGAAAAATATTCCTATGTTTTCTTTCATATGATTGTCTTCTAAGGGATTTCATGAATTTAGGATAATATTTAGGATTTGTAAAATCTTCAAGTTTAAGGGGGTTCCTATTATCCTCGAGAGCTCTTATTGTGAGTTTGTAAAATGAATTCATATCTTCTAAGATTCGATTGGTATAATTGATTTTATATGTCTTGCTCTCAGATTCTTCCTTAAAATTCTTGAATTCTTTTTCAAGTTCAGCATAGGATGATTTTAAATTCTCAAAATTTTTATTCAAGTCATCATATTCATCAAGTAGTTTCATGTGGTTGTTATCTATTCAAGCGTGATCTTTCCTAAGGATTTCGTGTTCCTTATTAAGCTCTTCTAATTCTAAAACTAAACTAGCATGCATCGTTTTCATTTTCCTATATGCATCATGCATGTGTTCAGAAACTTCAAACAGTTCATCATAGGTTAAATCACATACCTCTTCTTGATCTGATTGTTCAACATTATCTGCCATCAAGCAAAGGTTGGTGACTTCTTCTTCTTTTTCAGTCTCAGATGAGTCTGAAGCTGAGTCCGCCCAAAAAGCCCTTTGAAATTTCTTCTTGCCCTTCTTTACATTTGGTTTCTCCTCTACTTTCTCCTTGCTAGGAGTGGCTTTGAGTTTTGGACAATCAGTCTTTATATGACCTGGTTTCCTGCATTCATAATAAATCACTTCATTAGAAACCTTGTCATTTCTGTTATACTTACCTTTATTCCATTGCTGGCGTCTCTTCTGCTTCCTCTTTAAAAAGCTTCTGAATTGTCTAGTCATCAATGCAATATCGTCTTCATCCTCAGGTTGTGAGTGTTCACTCTCTGACTCTTCCACATTTAGTGCAATATTTTTATCCTTTCTAGGTTTACCTGCATCAATCTTTCTTTGACTTACTCCTTGCTCATAAGCAATGAGTGAACCAAGAAGATTGTCAATGGAATAAATGTTCAGATCTTTAGACTCTGTAATTGCAGTAATTTTAGCATTGTAAGCAGTAGGTAAACAACGAAAAATCTTATTGACCATTTCAGCATTAGTTAATTCCCTACCAAGTACATGCAAAGAGGTGACAATTTGAGTGAATCTTGTGTACATGTCTGAAATAGATTCATTAGGTTTCATGCGAAATAATTCATAGTCATGTAACAAGATATTGAGTCTTGATTGCTTAACCTCATTTGTCCCTTCATAAGTTATACAAAGTCTATCTCATATGTCCTTTCCACTTTTACAAGTGGAAACTCGCATGTAGTCTTCAGATTTTAAAGCACAAAAGAAACTATTTAAACATTTTGCATTTAATTGTCCTAAGTCATGTTCTTCAATAGCCCAATCTGCATAAGGTGTTTCTACCCTAACTCCATCAACTAATCTAGTTGGTTTTGAGTACCCTTCCTGGACTAGCATCCACATGCGATAATCAAGTGACTGTAAGAAAGTAGACATGCGTGTTTTCCAAAAATCAAAAGGAATATTGTCAAACAGTGGAAGTCTAGTGATAGAGTAACCCTCAGGTGTGTTTCGGTTTCCAAATGTAGCCATCTACGTTAATCAAAAAGTAGTTCAAACTTATGATTTTGAAACGATGCTCTGATACCACTTGTTGAGTCTAGTAATTAGGTTGTTAAGCCTAAGTGAATGTCCCAAGGCTACCAAGAGGGGGGTGAATTGGTAGTTTAAAAATTTTAAACCCTCTTTGAAGATTAAGTTGAACCGAAATAAAAATTTCTTTTAAAGTTTGTAGAAAAATATTTTTCAACCACGGAGTTGTTAAAACTAAAATTTAAAGTGCGAAAACGTAAAAAAAAAAAAAAGTAAATGACATCAGATTTATAATGGTTCGTTCTATAACCGGACCTACATCCACTCCTCAGAGGCACCCTCTGAGTATTGCACTAAAACCAATAGTGACTCTCCTTTAGCACCCACAGCAAGGCGGAGAAGCCTTTACAACACACTCTTTTCACCACTACCCGGTGCGGCAGAGAACCGTCATCCTTTTACACAATCCCCAGTGCTGGCAGAGAACCGTCGTCCTTTTACACAATCTCCAGTGTTGGCAGAGAATCGTCGTCCTTTTATACTCTCCTAGTGTGGGCAGAGAACCCTACGGCTGTTTACACTCTCCAAGTGTCGGCAGAGAACCTTTCGGCTGTTCACACTCTTCAAGTGTCGGCAGAGAACCGGATCTCCTTGACTGATCTTCTCATAAGAATCTAGAAGGAAGAAGGAAAAGAGTGAAGTAATCTAGATACTCTTACCTTTGAAATCCAAGTGAAGCCTTCTCGCTCCAATGGTAGGAATCCTCCCTTGAATGCTCTCTTCCACTCTCTCCTTGGCCATTCTTTCAAGAGGCATGAAGATCAAATGAAAAAAAGTTTGGGTGGCAGTCTAATTTGGACTATTTATATAAAAGACAAGAAAAACCGCCCAAAAACTGCAAGTTTTCAATTCTGTACACAATGGATCGTCCGGTACGATCGTGGATCGTCCTGGACGATTTTACTTAAACGATCTGAAACGACCCTATTTGAATATGTGTATGAAATGTCTTCGTACAGATGATCGTCCCGTATGAACTAGGTTCGTCCAGTACGAACAGTTATTTTAAGGTCGATTCTAGAAACTGCTGAAAACTGTTCTAAGTCGGTTAATCGTTTGGACGAAAATATGTTCGTATGGACGAAATTTTTACAGAGAGCCGATCATCCTGGACGATTCTTGACTTCGTCTGGACGAAAAATTTCCAGAGGACCAATCGCCAGGGACGATAATTTATATTCGTCTGGACAAAAATTTTCCAGAGACCTGATCGTCCTGGACAATTTTTTATTTCATCTGGACGAAAATTTTCCAGAGGACCAGTCGCCACGGACGATGATAAAATTTATCTAGACGAAAATTTTACAGTGAATCAATCGTCCTAGACGATAATTAATTTCGTCCTGGACGAATAGGACTTAGAAAAAATTTTTGAGCAAGTTCCTATTCGTTCCATGTGCTTTATAGGAGATAACTGTCTGATCGTCCCGTACGATCGGATATCGTCCCGTACGATCAGTATAAAATGCTTATGATCTCCTTATGTATGTGTGTATGATTTTATTCACTCAATTACAATCACTCCCTTTCAAATTTAATTCAAAGAAAAAAAATGCAAGTTTTAAATTAACAAAGTATCTCATGTTGAATTTGATTTGAAGTTTTCGTAGTCTGGAGTCTGATTTTCCTCAAATGTTAGTACACACAAGAGCAAATACAAATCTTCTAAAATTGTTAGGAGATAACTACACATTTGATCAATAATGTTTGGAATCATCAAAACTACATAAGTTGCAAAAATGTAAGGCATTCAAATAGCAACTATTCTAACACTAACACCTCCAGTAGTCATAGAAACTACTATATCGAATAAAAAATAAAAGAAAGATGTTTTTTTAGAGATGAAGTGTACTTATGAGAGAGATATCTAAAGAGTTCCTGCTTCTATTATATGTCTTTTACTTTGTCCCATCAATGGAAATGGGTCATAAATTTAATAAAAAGCATCCTTCTATGTCAATTTTGATGATTAGCCATAGAAATGAAATGCAAATTGAAAAAATTTCCTAATTAATTCAAAATTCTATTGAAATCAATACAAAAACTCAACCTTCATAATTTGACCCTTCAAGAGGAAGTCAAATTTTAAGCCTTATCAGAGAGTGACTTCTCCCAAATCAATTTTTAGGGAAGTCCTATCATGATAGACTTCTCAAATTCTGACTCCCATTCAAAAAATGATGATCTAATACCTATGGTGAGTGTAGACTCTACCTTTCTTTACCCTCCCAAAGATATCAAGAAGGTGCAATTTTATGATGATAAAGTCTTACCCCTCAATTTTCTCGTAAGGATAAAGGCAATCAAGTTATTTCTATTGATCAAATTCCTAATCCTCTTCAATAGTCCAATCTTCCTTCTACTCCACTGAGTCCTGAGTTCAATGTTTCCATGGTTGATTATAATATCCTAGATCGTCTTAGGAAGTTGTCAGCCAAGTTGAGCATCTAAGATGCCCTCATCCTATCTAATGAAATGACGGAGTCCTTAATCAAAGCACTTCTCAATCCGGAGATTTGCCTAGCTCAACTAGCATCTACCTCAAAAGATGAATCCCTCTACTTTAAAGAAATCATAGGAGTAGCATTTTCAGATAAGGACCTAGTGTTTGGTATTTCCAGTCATAACTATCCTCTTTACAAGAGTCCTTGTTGATCTGGGTGTATCGATCAACATGATGAATGTAAAGAGCCTCATCTATCTTCAAGTTGATACAAGTAAGCTCACCTCTAACAAGTTAGTGCTACATGGGGTTCAAAGAGAAAGGCAAAAGTGCTTTGGGTTCGATCACCATTCTGTTGGAAATTAGAGAACTAAGAACCAAAACAAAATTTTATATCATTGATTCAGCAATGTCCTTTAATATGCTTTTAGGTAGGCCTTGTATCCACGAATATAGGATGGTCCCATCTATCCTACATTAATGCGTTAAGTACCAACGAAAAAGTATTGAACACATGATTAGGGGTGATTTTGAACCATTCTCAATTCAATAGATTGAGATCTACGAGGATGCTATATATTTCATACCAAAGGGGTCCTCTTCACATTCTAAAGTTAAGATTAAAATTGAGAAAAAAATAAGTGAGAAAAGCTCCAATCCGAATCAAGGATTAAAAGACAAAGAAAAAGAAAATGAAAGAGAAGAAGATCAAAAAATATAAGGAACATATAATGAAGATGACTTCAAATCATGGTTGTTAGGCCTCCAAACATGTTACCTCAAAGAGGTGCGAAGATGGCTTTAAGGGAACATGGTCGAGGTCATCTTTCACTTGAAAGAAGAACAATGCATATATATATCAATCCAGACTAAAGTTTAGATGAAGAACCATAAAAGTGGGGTGTTACGATTCCTTTTGATTATCAAAAAAATTATCCTCCTCAAAAGTTTAATCTTATTTTAGATTAGGATATTGACCCTAAGGCTGATGCTCCAAAAGTTAAAAGTGACAAGCCTGAATTAATAATGTATGATAAGCTTAATAGGAGAATTGAGGCCCCATCTTTGACCCCACTAAGGGCTGGCAGGGTTAGATATTAAAGAGGCCCCTAACCTAAGCATTGAAATAACAAACATCCCCAAAGTTTTCCCCAGCACCTCCTCCTTGAGGGATGAAAGTTATGTAACCCTAGAAGACGCAGATTCCTATGAATTAATGAAATTACCTCTTGGCTACTTTCTTATATGTACAAAGAATTCATTTTCCAAGGGCTCCATATCGTATCGATGGACTAATGGTCAAGCTAGATGCCACAAGGACATTTGGAAAACAAATCAAGAAAAAATTGATAAGTGGTATCAGCTTTGGTACTATTAATTTATTTGATGACGATGAATATTACTTAATGATAACTTATCATATTGAATTTCATAAAATCCCTACTGAAGTCATCCGCTCTCTTGATGGACTATGTTTGGACACTTTAAACAATCTTGATGAACTCCAAGTTTGCGATACACTTTTGAATTTGAAGAAGAGATTAAATCGACAATCGTGAGTTAAGAGAATTTAACCTGGGAACCAATGATGACCATCACCCTACTTTGATAAGCACCCTGTTGAGTGACAATGAGTCTCAGGATCTAATTTAACTTTTATATAAGTTTAAGGACTGCTTCGCCAAGACATACATTGAAATGCCATGCCTGTATGCTGACGTAACAATTCATAAATTTGTAATCTAGCATGATGTCATTCCTATTAAATAAGCTCCTCAACAAATGCACTTAGAGATTGTGCAGCAAGTCTTTTTTTAAATCAATAAATTGGTCAAGATTGAATTTATCCAAGAGGAACAATATCCCTCTTGGGTAGCTATCATAGTGCCATTTCAAAATAAGAACAGTCAAATATTGATATGTGTTGACTATAGGGATCTAAATAAGGCGTGTCCCAAGAATGAATTTCTTTTACCCATACCTGAACTTATGGTGTACATTTCCTCCTCGAATTCTTGTTTCACCTTTATAGATGCCTCATCCAGTAGCAATTAAATAAGGACGACCCCAAAAGATGAGAGAAAAGTTGCATTCAAAGCTCCTATAGGAATCTTTTTGTTATAAGGTGATGTCATTTGGCCTTAAGAATGCTAGTGCAACCTACCAGTGGGCCAAGACTTCTATCTTTGATGATTTAATTCGCAATCAGGATGAATGCAACATCGATGATTTGTTTATCAAGATCAAGGTTAGTGAGGCCCACCAATTTGACTTAAGAGTAACTTTTGAGTTATTACATCACTATGACCTCAAAAAGAATCCTTTGAAGTGTACCTTTGGCGTCACTTTAGAGAAATTTTTATGATTCATAGTAAGGAACCGAGGAATTGAAATTGCTCCTACCAAAATTAAGGCCATCTTAGATATGCCACCTCTTAGAATCCTTACCCAATTAAGGTATCTCTAAGGTAGGATGGCGTATATAAGAAGATTTATCTCCAATGTTTTTGAAAGATGTCAACCCTTCTCTACCCTTGCCAAAAAGGATGCTAAATTCATATGGGACAAGAAATGTCATGATGCCTTTGAGAACATCAAAGAATACCTTTCTAATTTGCTAATTTCGGCAACCCCTATTCTGGGGAAAACTTTGATCCTCTACACTGCGGCCCTAGATGAGTCTTTGGGTATATTGTTATCTCAAGTGAATAAAGAGGGGAAAGAGAATGCTCTCTATAACCTTAGCCACTCCTATAGAAATTTTAGACCCTTCGATCGAGAAGCATTATCTTACTTTACTTTTTGCATCTCAAAATCTAAGACACTTCATACATTCTAATTCCATCAGTTTGATTTCCAGAGTTAATCCATTATAATATCTTATGACCAAACCTATGTTGTTAGGATGCTTGGCTTGGTGGTCTATGATATTGCTCCCATTCAAAATCACTTACATTCCTCTACATGCTCCGAAAGGATAGGTAGTTGCCAACTTCCTTACGGTGCACCCACTACCTATGGATTATCCTTGAAATGATTATTTACCTAATGAGCAAATCATGAGTTTAAGGGACTTTGGTGAGCCTGTTTGGGAATTGTATTTTGATGGTATGACATCCTCTCAATAGGGCAATACCCAAAAATCTATAATTCCCACAAAAAATGAAATTGGCCTGATTTTTGATAACACCAGAGAAGGGGATCATTTATTTTTCCTATCATTTATCAAAGCCTTACACAAATAATGAGGATGAGTATGAAGCTCTGATAACTGGTTTGGAACTTGTAATTCTAATGGAGATTAAATATATTAGAATCTTTTGTGATTCTCAATTGGTGATCAATAAGGTTATAAGAACCTATAAGGTTTTGAATCCTAATCTCCTAAAATACCATCAGTACACTAGTCACATAGTAGAGTAGATCCCTGTTGTAACTTTATATAGGGTTCTTATGGAAGTGGGTCTGTGGTGGATGCCTTAGGAAAGCTTGTAAAGGAATTCTCTTGCCCAAAAGAAGTCTCCATCCCTATAGATATCCAAGGTCGTCAAGTCCTCTCTCCTATAGATTTGGAGCACATCAACAAGTGATCTCCCCAGAATTCTTCCTCTTCAGCAACCAATGAAGAAGGTGATTGAAGAAAACCATTAATCGACTACCTTCGAGAGGGTAAAATTCCCCAGGATAAATCCCTCGCTAATCAGATCAAGAAGCATGTCTTATCGTATGCATTAGTAAATAATATGTTGTACAACTAATCATTCGATCAAATGTAGCTACATTGTTTACACAAATGAGAGGCCATGAAGATCGTTAATGACATCCATTTCAAACTATGCAGTGCTCATTAATCGAGTCCAAAAATGAAGTTGAAAATCAAAAGACTTGTATATTATTAGCCTATAATAAATTATGACTGCATGGACATCGCAAAATATTATCGTCAATGCTAAGTTCATGGTGTAGTCTTACATCAGCCCCCTAATGTATTGCATCCTTCTTGGCCCTTTGAAAGTTGAGGCACATCTGTTATCAGGCAAATTAACCCTCCTTCATCAAAGGGTCATCGCCTCATACTAGTCACAACTTATTATTTTTTAAAATGGGTGGAAGAAACTCCCCTATGTAATGTAATATTGCACCATATTTTAAAGTTCTTTTATAACCATATCGTGTATTGATTCATGAGCCCCAAAAAGTTATTTTTGATAATGGGTCCACATTCATGTCTACCATAATTAATAGCTTTGTATGACACCAAAACATTGATTGGAGATACTCAATAATTTATTACCTTCGGTCCATTGAGTTGGTAGAGGCCATCAATAAGACTTTGATGAAGATTATTAAGAAGACCCTCAATGTTAACAAATGTTAATGGGATGAGTGGTAGGCAGAAGCTTTATGGGCCTATCAAACCACTTATAGCACCCCGACCCAATCCACTCCATTTGTACTAGTATATGGGTCTAAGATCGTACTTTCCTTGGAATTACAAACTCCTTCATTTAGGTTTCATTCCAGAATTAAATAATAACTCAATAAAATGCAAAACTACTGTCAGAAGAACTCAAAGGTTTTGAAGAACATTATCTACAAACTCAGTAGAGCTTAAAGTTAAGAAAGCCCAAATGGTTCAAGCTCATGATATATTGATGCGACCTAGAACCTTCCAAGTGAGAGACTTGGTCTTGGTTCTTTGGATGCCTATCTTATCTCACAGAAAGATTGGCGGGAAGTTTGAACCAACTTGAGAAGGACCCTTCATTATGGAGATTGTCTACGATGTGGGCTAGTTTCAGCTAGATGATTGTAAAAGAAATCATCCGATGTTATCTGTCAATGGGGATTTCCTTAAGAAATATTATTCTTGATGTGGCTCAAATTTTCAATAAATAAAAATATCTGCAAATTTAAATCAATTCAATATGTTCTCGTACATCTTTCAAATTTCAAGTTCACTCTTCTTCTCCTTAGGATTAGGTCCTCCTTTCCCTTAGGATTATATCTACTAGTGGTGGAGTATGCTTTTCATGAAACCATCCTAGTTTTGATCCTCTATATGGAGCAAGGTTCCTCCCCAGATCATTATCCTAGTTTATTCTATCTATTAGGTGTAAGTCTTCTATGAGAATCCTATAGACCTAAGGTTTGGTGATTCCCTTCCTTAAACCTCCCAATTAATTTATCTATTAGGTGTAAGTCTTCTATCAACATCCTATAGACCTAAGGTTGGGTGATGCCCTTCCTTAGACCTCCCAATTGAATTTATCTATTAGGTGTAAGCCCTTTATCGGCATCCTGTACACCCAATGTTAGGTAATGCCTACCTAGCTTGGACCCCTAGTTGGTTTTTTCTATTAAGCGTAAGTCTTCTACTAGCAATTTATAGACCTAATGTTGGGTGATTCCCTTCTTTAGACCTCCACTTGATTTTGTCTATTAGTTGTAAGTCTTCTATCAGCATCTTATAGACCTAAGGTTGGGTGATGCCCTTCCTTATACCTCTTAGTTGTTTTTTTCTATTAGGTGTAAGTCTTTTATTAGCATCCTATAAACTTAAGGTTGGGTGATGCCCTTCCTTAGACGTCCTAGTTGATTCTATCTATTAGGTGTAAGTCCTCTATCGGCATCATATAGAACCAAGGTTAGGTGATGCCTACCTTGAACTCCTAGTTAATTTTGTGTATTAGGTATAAGTCTTCTATCAGCATCCTATAGACCTAAGGTTGGGTGAAGCCCTTCCTTAGACCTCCTAGTTTATTCTATCTAGTAGGTGTAAGTTCTCTATCTACATTATATAGACCTAAGGTTAGGTGATGTATACCTTGGACTCCGAATTAATCTGTCTATTAGGTCTAAGTCTTCTATCAGCATCCTATAGACCTAAGGTTGGGTGATGCCCTTCCTTGGACTTACAAAATTCCACTTCAATTTATCATTCTATTAATGTCAATATGTGCACTAAAACTTTGTTCTATCACACATATTGGGGGTCCATATGTTGACTTCATTTTTATATAAGGTCACTTGGACCCAAGTAGGTTTCTTTCTAGTGAAATAGTGGTTGGAAGGTCTCTATCTGTCAATCATGCAAGTCCCAGCTAAAACCAAATCTAATTAAATGCAATTCCATTCCCATCAAAACTCTAATCAAGATCCCTGATCAAGATCAGTCAAAAAACAAGTTCAATCTCCAATTCTAAGTCCTAAATTAATTTTTAATCAAACTCCAATCCTTTTAATCACTCTCCAAGATTCATATGATTGAGATTGATATGAGACATTCATTCAAATCAATCAAGTTCAAAATCTATCCCAAGTCAAAATTCTTAAGTCCAAATCCAAGGCTAAAAGCCTGAATCCTGAAACTTTTCTTAAGTAAATTTTCTATGACCTATAAACCCTGTAAAATGAAGATTCATGATCTGTCTGTTACATATTGATCTGGCATGTCTCTAGAGCCAGCCTTCCAAATTTAAGCTCACTTTAAGGCCTCTAACCCTAGAAGCTAAATTTATGTCCCAAGGCTACAAAACCCTTAAATATTTAAGACTGGTCACCCTATGGAATTTGACTTTAGAACTCTTTCCAATCCCTATAACCACTCCCATCATCTCTATTATAACTTGTTGGATAATAACTTGCTTTTTTTGACCTAGTTTGACCTAGAGTTGACTAGAAGTCAAAATGACCAAAATATTTTTTAAGGGGATTTTTGGACTTTTGGGTAAGACTAAACCTAGTTCAACCTTTTAAATCCTTGAAACCATTTCCCAACCAATCTCCAATACCATCTAGGATCCTTTAAATCGAAGCTTAAGCCTTGGTTTGACCTAGTTGACTAAGTCAACTATGGTTCACCAAAGCACTCCTTAATGGGCCCAAATAGCCATTTTGGACCAAATGACCAAACTAGTCCATGAAACCACCTCCAACAGGTCCCTTTAACCATTTCATATTTGTTGAGTCTATATCTAGCCCTTGGGTCAACCTAGGTCTGATCAAAAAAGTACATATAAAACTTGTCAATTCTTTATAAACTCCTCAATTTCTTGGTCTAGTAGGAAATAGAATTTAATATCTCTATCTACTACTGAAGCAGAATATATTTTGTTAGATAATTGTGTGGCACATGTTCTTTTGTTAAAATAATAATTGATTGACTTAGGATTTGTTATTAGTATAATTTGGATTTTCTATAATAATACTAGTTCCATTTGCATTTCAAAGAATCATATTCAATATTCTAGAACCAAGCATATAGACATAAGGCATCACTTCATTAGAGATCATGTAGCTAAGGGAGAGATTGAAATGCATCATGTTGCTATGAAAAATCAACTTGCAGATCTTTTCACAAAACTGCTGGCCTTTGACACATTTAGCACCTTAAGAACCAGGTTTGGTGTGATTGATCTTAATGCTTAAATTGAAAATTTTGTAAACTTGATTTATTGTTAATATATATTTATTTAGTTTTTCTCTATTTTTTTGTTTCATTTGTGTTTTTTTATTTTGTTTTTTTTATTTTACTAGAAGCATATCATTTAATATAAAGTGATTGGTTTTGAGAAGATTTTTTAATTATCATATCTTGTTTTCTAAGTGTTCCTTTTGTACTGTACAAAATTTTTTCATCCTGTACAAATTATGTAGCTTATACATGATAGGTTTCTAGGTTAAGCGCATGAAACAAAGTTTTTCATAGGAGTTCATATTGTATGATGACATCATCATGCTATACAATATTTATTGATTCGTTTGTATGAGTGGGGATGGTTTTCAAGTTAATATCAGTTATTGATTATAGATATTATCTATAAAATTAGTATTTCATCTGTACGATCATATTGTCAATTTTTGTGGGGGATGAACCTAATAATCTTTAATATTATGAACATCTCAGATGAACACATGTTCATCTGTATGATCATACGGTTAAAAGTCTATATGAAAGGATGCCTCAATAATGGCATTTTACAAAAAGTCATTTCATTTTTAGTCGTATTCATTCATGTATACAAACTTTTTTTTGTCCCATATGATTTTAAAATAATATGTGTGACCTAAATTTTATACTGTGTGATCAGTCTTTTTTATTTAAATAAAAGGGACTTTGGATACATTTTTCATCACTTTCTTATCCGTTCAAAACCTTCTAGTGCCCACAACTTAGGAATGGCTAGTAGTAGTAAATGACCCCGCCTCTCTAAGGGATCTTCTTCTAGAACTGGTAGGGATGATAAATTTTTTCCAAAGAGAATGAGGATGCCTTCTTTAGGTATTCTGCTACTAAAATCACATGTTCCTAACTTCTCATATAGAGTGATATTCATTTCTCTATCAAGCCCTTATTCTCTTAAACACAACTTTCATTTATCCTGACTCTCATTTATGCTTACCATAAAGAGACATTCAAATTCTTTCTTTCCAAGATGAAAGTAAATCAAGACACTCTAGGATTACCTCCTATGTTCTCAAGCAATGAGTTCAAATCACAAAGGAAGATCTAGGCAAATTTCTCCACCTAAGAACCCATGGGATTAGAGCACATACTTTAACCTGTAGAGAAAACTTTGATTGGTCTAAAATTAATCAAAATCTTAGAGGTGTCACCCAAGTGAGTCGTTTATCTCGTGTTTACAATCTCAATCAAAATGCTAGGATCATCCAGCACATTTTGAGAACCTTAATTATTCCAAAAGCTAGTAATCACATTAACATGACTCCTCTTTTATCCATAGTCACTTATTTGATAATGACTTAAAAAATGTTTGATGAAGCCCAACTTATTTTGGATTATATTTATAATCTTTTTGAGATTGTACATCCTCACTAAGAGAAAAAAAATGTGGCTTTATGACATCTAGTTCCTTATATTTAAGAAAAGAATTATAATCTTATTCATCTTGATCCTCCCACTGAACTCCGTATTTACTTTACGGATGCTTCTTTTAGGGCACTTTTTGGGCGAGATCAAAGTTCTGAGAGTGATGATTCAGAAGAAGAAGGGGGAGCTCCTTCTCCAGTACTTACACCTACACTTGGACATGACCAAAATTTCTACCAAGAAATGGTCCAGCACTTTGATAGATTGGAAACTCATTTTGATCAATGCTTTGATCAAATTGAGAATCCCTTAAACTGTAGGATGCAAGATATCTTGAAGATATGGGTTGGATTTGAGGGTAGTTTAACTCGGTGAACATGAATGTAGCTACGATCAGTAGTTATTTTTCTATGTTCAACCAACCACCTCCTCTAAATCAGGGGCCCTCAGATTACAAGATGTACTTTTATGTTGTTGTTGCTTATGAGTTTTGGTGTTTTCTGTTGCGATGTTTCTCCTATGTGTTTAGTATTTTCATGTGTTATTTTGAATTTCTGAGATGATGTTAATTGAATTATGTTATGTGGAATGATATGAAATGAGAAACATGTTTGTTTGTGATCCTTGATAATTAATAAATTAATGAAATATTTTGTTCACTTGCATTGAATTTCATTTCTTGAAATATTTATATTTTTAATGGAAAAATCTTTTGTAGTTGATCATTGGAATTGAATTTCAATTACTTTTCTCTATAAATTAGTTTCCTTACAAAATTTAATCTTTCAAAAATTTAAATTAAATTATGATTGGATGTAGATAAGGAGGTCAATTTCATGTTCTTATAAACAAACATATCAAAGCTATAATTGTTACAATATTGATGTCTTATTACTTTTATTTCTTTTTCAATAAGTATATTTTTGTTATTAATGGAATTTGAATTTAAATTACTGATATTAGAAAGACCCAAAAAGTAAAAAAAAAAAAAAGGAAATGCACAAAGCGTGCAAAAATAAAAAAGATGTGCAATGGTTCACAAAGTGAAAAGAGGCATAAGATTAGCTCAAATAGAAAAGATGCATAAAGTGTGCCACAAATACTTGAAAAGATGTACAATGTCACCAATTTAAAATATTTATAGTATTCTTTCCTTTATCATTATATCTCTAATACAAATCCATCTAATTAATAATCATATTCACTATTGAATTCAAAATTAATTAATCTTTATTTCATCATTTTTGTAATACTTATTTTTTATTTAATGTGTCTAGCATGAACAATAAATCTGGTTGACTTTTCTTATCTTAGTTATTCTTTGATTTAAAATTGTGAAAAAAAAATTAGTATTATGAAGTTAATATTGTATTAGCAATTGGTTTAAAGTAATTTTCTTCTACAACTATTTTGGTTTATCTATAAAAACTTTTCATTTTAAGAGTTTCTTCCCTTTTTGTTGTTGACAAAAGGGGGAGTCATAATATTATTTGAATGTGTGTATGTGTTTTGTTTGAATGTGTGTATGTGTTGTATGTGTTTGTGTGTGTTGTATTATGTATGTTTTTGTTAGTGTTCGTATTTTATTGTGTATGTTTTTGTTAGTGTTCGTATTTTTCTTCGAGTTATTTTTGTTTTCAAAAGTTATTGTTTCTTTTTTAATTTTTAGGTTTATGTTTTTTTTATATTTATGGGAACCCCTTGTTTTTAGTTTGGTTATTCATTTAGGGGGAGCTAAGAAGAAAATTTCTTTAATTATTAACTCAAATAATAATTTGTTTTCTATCATCAAAAAGGAGGAAATTATTGCAACTTAGTTCTCATAACTATATATTTATATCATGCATATTTTTTATGATTCCAATATATTATTGTATTGATTACCATTTCTTCTAACATATATTAAAATTTTTATTTTTTTCTTATTTGTGTGTAATAATATTTCAGGAAAATCATACTATATACTGCTGAAGGCTTCAAGACAGATTAGATTATGGATTAATATAATTGAAGTCTATCTTTGTCATATTTTTTTTGAGTCTAAGAGAGTGTGATTATAATTTGGAAACTATGCGTACACACACTAGGGAAGTGTAAAAAATTATAATTTTTAAATCTAATTGTACTATATGATCATGTATGGTACAGGATGATTTGTCCAAAATGTCCTCCATAATGGAGTTAATCGAACCATGTCCTTAAAATTTTTCTAAGTCCTATTCGTACCATACAAAGTTACCTTCATATAGATGACGTCCATAGTATAAAATAGATATGTACAAGTTCATCCCAAATGAACTCAAAATTTTTCTAAACGATTCATACAAACAACGTCCAAAGTACGAAATGGGTGCATATGATTTTATCCATAGGAACATGTATATTTGTTCAACTGTTCATACTATACAATCGTAAGATCTACAAACATCATCTAGAGTACAAAATGGACTCATCCATTTTCATACCAAATGAAACATGGTTTGGTTAAAATAGATTGTACTATACGATATAGGGTTCATATAATATGTTATCCAGAGTATGAAATCAGTTCATACTAAATCATACCAGACAAATCTGTTTAATTTTGAATTGATCATATTGTATGATGTCAGTTCCTACACACGCTAATTACAGTTATGAAATCGATTCGTACAGGATTGTATGAGCAAATTTTGAACTGATTGTATGTATAATGTGCAATTATACTATACGATCCAGGATGATCAAATTGAAATTTTTTACTTTTTGGATAGTTTCTTATATCTTTCATAATTAACACTCCTAAAAACTAACTGAAATGAATCCTTCTTTAAATTTTCTTTGAGAGAAAGAGTGAGAATGTTTGAGAGTGTGGATATAGACTTCTAAGTGGAAATTGTGAAGGGTTCACAATATTATCCAAAGGTAAAGATTTCTTTATAATTTTAAATCTCTTCCCTTCTTTGAAGATGGTTGAGAGAAGATCTTTAAAGAAGATCTAGTTCTCTGCCAACACTAGGAGGGTGTGAATGGATGTCAGTACTTTGCCGACACCAGGAGGGTGTGAAAGGATGACAGCTCTCTACCAACACCAGGAGGGTGTGAACGGACAATGATTCCCTGCTAACATTAGGAGGATGTGAAAGAATGACGGTACTCCACTGCACTGAGGATAGGTGGAAGAGAGAGTAATTATAAGGTATACTCCACTTTGCTGAGAGAGTAAAAGGAGAGTCACTTTGGTATAGTGCAATCCCTAAAAGAGGGAGTCTTCAGGGAGTAGACATAGGTCTTGTTGGACCAAACCACTATAAATTTTTGTGTTATTTATCTATCTTTATTTTTATTTTCTACATTTTTATATTTTTGTAAAGTTTAAATTTTGTAGTTAAAAAGTTATTTCGGAAAAAAAACTCATTATTGTGTTTAACTCCATAAAATAAATTTTCTTAAAATACCAAGAAATTTTTAAATTACCAATTCACCCCCATCCCCTCTTAGTTAGCCTAGGGACAAACATAATAGGTCTAACAATATATTTGAACTTTTAAGGATTATTCTAGTTGCTCACTTAGTTTTTAATAGGTGGTCATGCTGGTGCAGGGAAATAAAAGGGGCTAGAATTTAATAATTATTATAAATGCTACTGGTGCTTCAACTGCTTAGCCCCCAGATAAATAAGAGCATGACCAAGTGTGGCTGGTTTGAGTATTTTAATTTTATTATATAACTGTCTGAGGTTATTTAATATTTAAATGCTAGGATTACTTTATAAGAGAGTCTAATGTTTTTCAGTATCAATGTGATTTATTTAAAGTATTGAGTTGTGAAAGAGTCTTTGAGTTTGGAATACTTAGATCCAAGATAAAATTCCAAAGAGGAAAGGATATCCCTTAGGGGGATAGTCCTTTTCGTTTAGAAGCTCTATTTTGGATCACTCCACTATCCAAAATGGGAAGAATAACCTCCCCTATGGGGGTAGAGTTTTCTTTCCCATTTGGGTACCCAAGTATAGTGAATCCAAAAAGTTTAAAGAGGAGAAGGCCAAGGAATTAAAAATTGAAGAGTATCGCATTCAAAGTCTACTTGCATGTCTTAGAATTAGAATCCGGGTTTATGGTTAGTGGTGTACAGCCACTTTTAATTTCTTTAATTTTATATTGTAATAAATGGGGAATTTACCTATGGAAATTATTTTAAGGAATTAATTAAATTTATTGATGTTTGATTTACTTTGCTTGTGTATAAGATCTTCTTAGCTTTTTCTAATTTTTTGACATTTTTATGTCAATTTTGTCTTAACCTGGATACGAGGAGGCTCGTGAGGGCGTGCATAAAATTCTTATACTTAAATTTAAATAAAATTTTTAAGATAATATAGAAACTCTAATGACCTAAGAAGTAAGCTCGGGACTGCCCGAAGTTCTAGTAATCATAAAATTACCTTTTCTTCCTTGTTAGGCACATCCTAGCTTGCAGGTTCTAGCAGACCACCTGGCCTTTGAGGGTGCATATCTGTTAAGGGGATGTTATGCAATCTATAGGAAAAGTATTTTTTAATTTTTTTTAAAATTGATATAGTCTCATTTATATATTTAATTGAGTCGATCAGTATGCGTTGCATTAGAAATCAATTTAAAAGTGAGTCTAAAATTTTAATTACATTTCTCCTTAGCATTTCTACCCTACATAAGTCAAGGGGCCAATTAGGATATACTCTGGATGTTGGTCCTAATTCTCAAAAACTTTAATAATAATGTTCTTATCTTTCTCCAATCAAACTTAAAATCCCAATTTCACATCTTTTGATATCCACTCCTTGAAGATTCCTTAAATAAAATTTTTTTCATTATTTTAATCAAGAGCTTTTATAGGAGACTTTGCTTTCCTATGATGTAATTAACTACGAGGGCTTGCGCTCGTAGGATATTTAAAACCCACATTAATTTTTCAAAACACAATTAATATGATTTTTGGGAAATCAAATTTATAATGATCATCATCATCATCATAATCAAATGATTGCTAGCAGATGATATCTTCTTCCTTTGGGATGATATATCACATGTTAAACATAAATTTGAATATGAAACTAATGATCTCTTCTCTTGATTATCATGGTCTGATATTTGGTTGAACTTCATTTAGACCCTCCAGAGTCATATGTGGTTCTCTCTTAAATCAGACTATGATATTCAAGAGAAAATCCACAATTTTAGGTCTGAATATGTTAGGAGATTTTATCTCTGCCTTCTGAGGTGGTATATTATCCCTAATGATCTATTTATTTCTAAAATTGAAATTTAAACTAAATTCTAATTTCCCCAAAGAAATTAAATTCATATTTACTTTGCACCTCGCAAGGCAAATCATATATTCAAACTTCAACCAGTAATATATAAGCAAGTGGGGGATCAAATATTTTCAAGTAGGACATTTTTATTATAATTTATGAATACATTTAAGAGAGCTATCTTTATAATGATAAGCTAACAAATCATATAAAATCATTTTAGGTATTTGTTAAAGAGTATATTACCATATTACCATTGAGTTGAGTCAATGAAGAGTTATATTTTCATTCTGTTGGTGGAATTTTGAAAACTAGTTTTGAAAATATTGATTTTCTTTGGGAGTTAAAGTTAAATTTTAATTCTAAAATCGAATCATCCCGTTAGAAAGAATATATCATCTCGAAAGATGAAAATAAAATTTTATAACGGCGTTCAGATTTAGAATTATGAAATTCATCTTGAATATCGTGACCGGATGCTAAAGAGAACTTCATATGGCCACGAAGGGTCAAAATGAGGTTCAACTGAATATCCAGCTACAATATTCAAGAAGTGTGATCGTTAGGTTCACATCCAAAGCCTTATCAAAGAAATATGTATCTCCCCGAAGGGAGAAAATATCATTCGATGATAATTCTTTGAATATGATAATAATGATCACTAATATTTTAAGTTTTCCCAAAGAAATCCAATTGAGTTTTGAAAAATCAATTTTTAAAATCAGGTGCGTGTGTGGTTCTAAATCTCCTACGAACGCAAGCCCTCGTAGTTAATTACATCGTAAGAAAACAAGGTCTCCTACGAAAACTCTCGATTAAAATAACGGTAAAATTTTGTTTAAGATTTTCAAAGATTGATATCAAAGGAGAGAAATGGTAGGAATTTTCAAATGGGAATTATTCAATGTTGAGCACTTATTCCTAGAGTCAAAGGAGGAGAAGTAGAAGGCACTTGGGGTTCTGAAACAATTCAGAAATGCCCCAGTCTATCTTAAGTGTTGGGCTCAAATTTGATTGAAATAGAGGTTTAGTTTAATGGTCGATTTTATTAGAAATTTGGGATTCAATTCCCGAAAGTTGAGGTCTTATGGCCCGAGCCAGCCTCGGAACCTAAGTCTAAATTGGGCATTTAAAAGCGCCCTGAACCTAGCTAATGCAGTGCAGATCTGGTCTTACCCCGGCCTGGATTGGGGAGCCAGCTAAATCACCTAAACGATTTTAAAATATGAGTCCGGTCTTTTAATGTTGAGTGGTTGGGACGTTATTTAAGAAAGATATTTGAGAACGGGACCGACATCTAAAGCAGATCTTAATTGGCCCCTTAGACTTATGTTGGGTTTGATGTCTAAATAAATGCAATTAAATATTAGACTCCTTTTAATTTGTTACTAATGCGATGCATGCTAATCGATTCGATTGAATGCAAAATTGATATGTAGCAGTTTAAAAATTTTAGCTTAGAAAATAGGTTTTTTTCCTAGAGATTGCATAACATCCCCTTGATAGATCGGCACTCTCATAGGCCAGGTGGTCTGTCAGAACCCGCAGGCGGGGAGATGCCTAACAAGATTGAGAAAGTACAATATGAATGCATGAAAAACCCTCGGCAAGTCCGAGCTTGCTTCTTAGGACCGTTTAGATTTTCTATCTTATCTTAAAAAAATTTATTTAATTAAAGTAGAAGAATTTTTGACAGACCCCTAAGAGCCTAAATTCGAATTCCAAGTCAAACCAAATACGGCATGCAAATAAAAAAACTAGAAAAGCAGGAGTTCTAATGCGCAATCAATCAAATTAAATATATCAAATTGAATGTCCATAGGCAAGTGCCCTTATTATTACATCACAGAATTTGCAGCAAATTAAAGTGGCCAGGCACCACTAACTACAACCCGGATTTCTGATCCTAAATTAAATGACTTTGAGATTTGGGATTCTTCTCGTTGTCCAATCCTTCATCTTCTCATGAACATCTTGATTCGTTGGTTCCGGATATCCAAATGGAAAGAAACTCCCCCTTAAACGGGGTGTTATCTTTCCTCTTTGGATATTTAAAAAAGGTATCCTAATTTGACTTCCAAATGGAAGAAGACTCTCCCCTTTAGGGATGTCTTCTCCTCTTTGGAATTCAAATTGGATATTAATATCCCAAACTCAAGTCATTTTAAATAATTACAACCTTATTCAATCAAATTTACATTAATATGAAATAGAAAAATCTAGACTCGATCCTGTAAGGTTATCCTAATAATCAACAGTTCTATCTGTATTCCCAAGATATTAATATTTGATCTCAAGCAATTGATATATAAAATTTAAATGTTCAATTAATTACAACACAGAGTGCAGTAAATAAACAAACAATCACATCAATTCTAGGCTAGCAAATAGCATGCAATGAAAACTCGAAAACCCGGCACACAACGGAAAAGTAAACACCGGCCTAGCCTAAAACTAGAGTTGGTTGTCCTAGCAAATCATCTACAGTGTGTGAGGTAGGTCGTGTGGTTTTGATACGTCCTCAATAGGATTATTAGTTAAAGTTATTTAATGTTCGATTGGTCGAAAGGTTTAAGGAAAATTTAGTTAGAGTTTAAATATCAATATTCTGAATCTTTTAAAATTAATTATTAATTATTTGTTGGAAACGACCTTTATTTCACACCGAGGCCGTGAAGTTTATTTCACCTTCCTTGGGGCTAAGTAAATAGCCTCGTAGGCCTGGGTTACCTAGTTGTACCCGATATAATTAAGTGAATTAGATTTGATTAAGGTTTAAGTGTTAATAAATTTTAATTTAAGTTGGTTGATTACTGATTTTAAGGTTAATTAAATATTTTTGTAGTTTTAAAGTGATTTTGAGTTTTATGAATTTTTGGATTATTCTAGTCATTTAATTAAAGGGTTGAAAATTGACTTTTACATCAGATTCTGGAAAGTTTGTATTTTATTAAACTACTAGACCTCAATACGGTCAGTTAGGTGGTAAGTACGCTGAAGTCAGATTTTTCTACATTTTATTTTGTAGGTTTGAAGTTGGTCTAATTTTGACTTAGAGTTGACCAGTTTGTTGACTTTTTGAAATTGATGATTTTCTGGATCTTTAACATTTTTAACAAATATTAAACATTATTATGAGTTGAATGCAAGTGAGCTTAATCAATTTGGATTTTATTTGAATTAGTTATGAATTATTGAAGTTTTGGGTATTTAATGAATTTTTGAAATTGTTTAATTAAAGGCCTTGAGTTTTAATTTAGAATGATTGTAACTTTGTTCTATGATTGATGAGAGTCAATTAAGGTTGATTAAGATTGATTTAGACTTTCAAAAAAATTTATTTGATTTGTTGTAATTTATTGAACATTAAAGCTTTTAAAGAGAGAAAACACCTAAATCTACTAGTTATCTTGAGATCAATTAATGTCAAATCAAAGTGGGTTTAATCATTGGGTACATGACACTAGTTTTCTAATTTTATATTCAATCCAAAATAGGATACATATAATGCATCCTATATTGATCTAAATTGACTAAGACCAAGTCCTTAATTGTTGTCCTTAGTGTCACTAGGTTGTAGTATAGCAAATCAATGTTCTCTAACCCTTTTAGACACTAAATTACAATCACAACAAAACATAACAGTCATGAACAAAGTAGAAGTGCAACTAATATTCTATGGAAGGATTTTATAATAAATTATTTGGTTATAGATCACATGACAATATATGAACTTAAATAATTTAGTACAAAAGTATAGATGTATCAAATTAGGTTGAAATGATTAGGTGACATGTGTGGACATATACCAAATCAAAATCAACCCAATTTTGATAGAAAAATCATGTATAAGTTGGCAATTAGTGACTTAGGTTAATATGACACTGGAAATAAATTTTAATTAAATTATACATGATTATTATCTACACTCAATTTCAGTGAAAGGATGTCTTTGCACTGATCCCATAGAACCCTAACATGTTATGATAGATTTTAAATTGAATATATTATGAATTTACTAAAATCAAGATCAAATTATGATCAAGATTTTATAAATTCATAATTCATTTTATATTGCATCAAAATGGCCTAATAAAAATAGGGGGCATCAATCTCAAACCCTAAAACCCCTCAACCAAATTTTAGATAAAAATAGTTCATATTTATTATTTAAAAATTAAAATAGGGTTTTTTGTATTATTGAAATTAATAATTAAATAATACTTAGAATAATTTTTAATTATTTTTAAAATAAAGTAATTAAAAACAAAAACAAAACAAGCCCAAGAACTCTAAAAAGAGATCAGAATTGAAATTCTGGTGAATTTTTTACGTTCTGGCCTTTTCTTGAATTAATTTAAGCATTTTTAATGCCTAGTCAACCGGCGGCGCTGACTGGGACACGCGGCGGGGGATGGTGAAGCCACGCGGAAGGCGGCGATCATGCGAAACCCGCCACTTATCCAGCGCGGCATTGATCTACGTCGTCGGATCAATCATAGAAGAGATCAGACGATCAGGATCCAACCCGCGGTATTGAACTCGATCCAGAATGATCAGACGGTGGATCTGATCCCCGCGGTTTGGATCAACGGCCAAGATTTAGCCCGACGAGGATCTGGCTAAGCCGCGATTAAAACGAGTTTTAAGTCAGGTTTAATCACTGTTGTTGATCTAATCAGAGAAGATCCAATGGCTAACGACATGTCTTCCTCCTCCAGCCAACACCGCGAACCCTAAACTCATTTTTCATTTTGTTCTCGCAAAATACCCAACCAAATGCTTTGAAATTTTAGGCAGAGATGTAATACGCTCTAAGGAAGATTGGGGGATAATTTTTAATCCATTTGATGCAATATTAAATGTGTTTTTAAAAAACCTAGAAAATAAACTAGGGTTTAGGATTTCTCACCGAAGGATGGATCAAATGAGTTGATTTTTTCATGGCTGAATTTGTAGACTGTCCACGTGTTGATCTCCTTCAGACTTCAAGCTTGGAGGATCACTGGAAACGGAGTTGGAGGAGTTTGAACGGAAGTGGCTCTCGGTCAAGCTTCGATCTCGCCGCCAGCAGCTTCAAAACGCCGAGGATCGATAGGAGAATCAAGGTTGAGCTCAATGGAGTCAAAACGAAATCATCAAAGCTCTGGGGGAGCTCTGGAATGCAAGATAGCTTGGAATCAATGGGATCCGTCCCTCTTGCCTATTCACAGGTTTGGAGTCTAAAGGGACGGTGGGGATCGATCTGGGAGAGTGCTGGGATGATAGACACCTGTCTCTAACGGTTAGGGGACAGGAGGAGCAGCTACCTCAGGTGAGAGTGACCTGGGGTTGTTCTCAAGCATTGGGGGACCACTGGGCTGATACCTCAAACTTAGGGGCATGCCAGCAGCTGGAGGAGGTCAGGCCAGGTTTAAGGAAGTTTGTAGAGTCAAAATCAATGCTTGGACTGGCCTAAAATGGAAAGGGGAAAGCATTCAAATAGGTTTGACTGGGTGAGCCCATTTGGACTCCCATTGACTGTTTGACTGGTCAATGGGGTCAAGACCTGCTGAGTTGGCATCAAAGCAGGCTGTATAGTGTGCTTCACTGGCTGGATGGGCCTGGTTTGAGCTGGATAAGAGTTGATGAGTCAGGTTGACCATGTTTGATCCCGTCATTTGATTTATTGACCAAGTTGACTGGTCAACAGTCAAATGGAGGCTTAGGTGGCATTGAGGGAGTGAACTTGGATTGATTCAAAGTGGTTTCAGGGCTCAAAGGGGTAATTTGGATCAAGTCACCTATTTTGACCCTTAAAGGGCCTCTTAGGTCAACCCTGTTGACTTGGTCAACTAGATTGACCCAGAGTCTAAAAATAAGTCCAACAGGTCTATCTTGACATTTGAAATTTGTTGGAGGTGTTTACATTCAATTTGGATCTCATTTGGTTTAAAATGACTATTTCTACCCCTTAGGGGCATTTTGGTCATTTTGGGCTCATGGCCACTAGGGGCTGAAATAAGTCCAGAAAAACACAGTTTATTGATCAACATATCAAGATTAATAGTCTGGAAGTGACTAGAGGCTTCGGTGAAGGCTCTAAGGTCAGAATCTTCAAGGTGACAGGTCCAGTGGCATAGGCTGTAAATATTTGAAGGTTTTACAACCTTTGGATTTTAATTCAGATTCTGGGATTAGAGACCTCAGAATGGGCTCAAAATTGGAGGGTAGCCTCTAAAGACATGTCTTATCATTTTGCAAGTGATAGACCCTGAATTAGATGCCATTTGACTAGGTTTTGAAATGTTTGAAACATCTTTGAAAAGGGTCTTTAGGACAAGGCCTTAAGACTTTGGATTTGAGTCTAGATTTCTGGATTTGGAATGGATTTCAAGTTTAAATGATTGGAGTATCCAAATCATCTACAATCATGTGGTGATTGTTAATGAATGGATAGGGTCAAGGCTAGATCAAAGGTAGAATCAAAGTCTAGGTCGAAATTTGGATTCTCAAGTGGATTGGATCAAAGTTTGAATATGTTTGAAACTTGAATTAATTGGGGTTTGAGTTGAATGAAGTTTGAGATTTAGATTGATCAAAGGTAGGAATTAAATTGAAGTTGGAGTTAATCAAAGGTAGGAATTGACTTGAGGTTGAAGTTGATCAAAGGTGGGAATTGATTTGAATCTAGATTGGTTCCAAAATCTAGAGGGGTTTTAGGATCTAGGATCTAAGGGAACCCTAGGCTCTAGAGTAGGCCCTAAGGTCTGGATCTAGGAAAGGATCCTAAGGTCTAGAGTGAATCCTAGGATCTAGAATTAATCTGGAGTCTAGAAGGGCCTTAGTGACCTCATACCAAAAATGAGGTCAACACATTCATTTTAATTGATAATAATGTGATAATACACTATAGGAAAATGAGCCACTTGAGGTGGCCAAATCCGTCACAAAATTTGAGAAATTCATTATAAATCTAGTTTTTTAGTGGATTTGCAATGGATACGGTTCTGATGCTAAAATGAGCGTCACAAACATAGTTGCAACAAACAAAATCCATCGCAAAGTTTTTGCGGTGGATTTGTGAAAGAAACAAATATTTGCATCATTTTTTTTTTTTGTCGGCCATACATTAAATTTCAAATTGTGATAGATTATTTGATGCCATTTAGGATGGATAGGTCCATCATAAATGTTAATATCAGAATATCATATCAATATTTGTGGTGGATTTTCCACCACAAATCCATAGCAAACTTATAGCATCATACAAAAAGTTCCTATAATCTTTATTTGGGCTTTCTAACATTCTCAATCCAAGAACATATAAAATAATAGTTATGCAAAGCAATATTTTATAGCCCAAATAACTAAACAAAGTTTTTATAAAAAAAAAACAGTTATGCAAACTAATAATTCGTAGCCATTTGGGATGAATAGTGAGCATGCAAATTAATGAACAAAAAATAATATTCAATAAAATTTAACAAAATTTATAGCACTGTTACAATTTCAACATAAGTTATACATCAAATTTAATTAAAAGCCATCTTAGTCAACAATCTAATCAAAATTTCTATGCTTATTATTCTGTTCGGCCGATGGATGCTCTATTATCTGAGTGTTTATATCCATCTTAATCCGCTCGCACAATCTTTTAAGCTCCTTCAATATCTGATTGTTCATATCCACTTGAGTTTTTCCAACATTTTCTAACTCTATTTCTAAATTAGACGCCTGCTGGCTTCCTACGGAGTGGCTTGTGGTAGAAGAAGATTGTCCCTCATATGTAGAGTCATGCAAGACTAATTCATAATTCACCCCTTCTATATTATCCCTCTCCTACATCCAAGTACGGTAGTTCGAAACATCTACAAAACCTGTAGAGGATCCCTCTCCAATTGTCGCCTGGTTCTCTCAAAGTAGAGTATATTTATTGTACGAACAAAATGTAATATAAGATTAATCATCATATAATCATCTCTTACAATTTTTCCTTAAGTATAATATCCTAATATACTTATATATTCCTTGTTGGCTCGCTCATCCATCCACTGTTGTTCCTAGTGACGCCTATGAGTGGGTTTGTGTAACTAAGCCGTAGTAGGTTCCCTACCATGCATCTCATTTTGAAATATACTTATATTAAAATATATATACAAATAAATTATTAAAATGTATTAATGTTCTTACTAATTATTATATATGCTCAGTGTTTGTAACTACGATCTTAATATGAAGGGAGCTTCCCATGCCTCCAACTGTAGAAGCTCTATTCTGTCTATTATACTCCTTCCTCATTATATACTATAGCCTCCCAAGAACTCATAAGCACAGCCCATACACCAATCCAAAGCAGAAACACTTTTGTCCTCCTAATGTGAGTAAATATATCTCACAGATGAGTCGCTTTATGTTTCTCAAACTTCATTCTGATATGAGTATCATGTTGAGGGAATTAATAGAATTCTCGCTACAAATAATAAATTAGGAAAACAATTATTCTTTATTAGCTTAATAAAAAATGGACAGTTATTTATAATATTGTGGCTTACTAACCTCAAACTCCCTGAACTATATGTCAAGCACTTCCTTTATGATTTTCTTTTCAAGAGGCATATGGAGCATCAAACCTACTCTATATGATATCCTAAATCTTATGTGTGGACTACTTCGATGGATGAAACCTATACAAAATATTTAGTTAAAATTTTTATTTCATATATATATATATATATATATATATATATATATATATATATATATATATATATATATATATATATTTATATTTATATTAAATATAAAACATACGTATATACCTATTTATTAACCTTAGGGTCAATCAACATACACGCATCTATAGTGGATGTTATGGCAACAGCCTGTGTGGAAGTTCCTAATGTATAGGTCTTAGGGGTATAAGTAGTAAAATGGTTACGGAACATATAATAGATAGGGATAAGTAGTAGTGAATCCCACATAAGGTGGTGGGGGATAGTATGGATAAAAGGGAGTGGTCTGCATAGGGTCTAGTGATGAAAAATGGGGGTCTAGGGTATAAACTGCTAACTCAATGCAGGAGCTGTAGGCAAAGGGGGCTAGGTTGGGTATGAGTAGCAGGCTATGATATGGACATACCCTTAGTACCAAATCATCCTAAAAATATTTAAGAATGATCGCCAGCGGGTCTCATCTTCTTTAGAAGGCATCTGTAAAAAAAGTAAAAGAACAAATTAGTTATAATTTATATATTTATAAAAAAAGTAGGAAATAAGTAAATTAAATGCAAGAAAAATACTTGGTAACTACTACTACGCTAAAATGCAAAAAAAAATGAACAATTGTATAAGTAAAAAAAGGAACTATTGTATCTATACAAACATATAAAAAAGTAATTACTATATAAGTATAAAAATGAACTACTATATCTATACTACAATGTAAAAAGAAACTATTATACAAGTAGAAAAAGGAACTATTGTATACATTATAATATGTTAAAAAAAACTACTGTATAGAAACTATTGTATGTGTATATTAACATGTAAAAAAATTACTATTTAATTCACATTTACCTCATAACTTTTAATCAATAGATGATTTATTTCCATCTATGCTACAAAGCTCATATATGCATATAAACATTATAATCAGGGAATTATTGTTAAGTAGAATAGCCGAGTGACTGGCACATCCTTCTGCCTTCATTTTTTTCCAAGAATATTATTTAAACCATGGTGCATTACAAAGATGACATGCAATATCTGACAAATTATCCCTATAGTATAACATAATCTATTAGTACAGCAATCTATTTTCATAACTGTCAAACTAAGATTGGAAACTAATTTTTTATTCTGTATAAGTGTGTTGGAGTTAAATTATTGATTGGGTTGGTCTCCTTAAATAGGCCAATAAAGTGATTAAAGCATTCTTTAGGAATGTAATATTCTAGCTTAATGCTTAACATTTTCACGACAACAAATAACTCTGAGTGAATAGTGCACCCATTCCAAATTGAGTGTTGCATAGTGTGCAATAAATCATAGAAGTTTTATGCCTCCTTATTCAGGGATTATTCTATATATTATTGAAATTATGGCCCAATTGCATCATAAATCAAGTCCTTAAATGTCTTAACTCTATCTTCCTCAATTATATTAGAATTTGTAGATGGACTGCTCTGATAGTTAAAATGAGGCTCGTACTCACCATGTAAAGTCTAATACCAATATTCTGACATGAATCATCTGTGATATAGATCAACAATAATCTCATCTAGTGTGAGGTATGCTTGATTTTTGTGTTTGGAAAATGGATAATGAATATTTCCCTCTGATATGAAGGACGGTGATTGATAGACTCCTTGAATAATATAATTCATTTCATTCAAAAATTCATTGATTAATGTATTGCATCTAGGCAACAACCAATTATACATCCAACTTCTATAATTTTGAATATCCATAACAGATTTGTGTTATAAATTCCTACAACTAAATAATGAGATTTGTATCAATTTAAAAATAAAATAATATAATATATAATGGTAATGATTTTAAGAGTTTTCATGGATAGTTGTGCTGCTTATTCGTGCATCTACTTTCCCATCCTCATCTCTGTAACACTTCACTTAATATTATGATCTTTTTAGGTATATAACTCTATTTTCTTAACTTAAGAGTAAAGCCACTCATCCACCTAAGCATCCTCTTTTATTCAACACTTAAGTTAATATTATGCTTCTTTTAATGGAAATAACAACAATAACAATAACATCAAGCCTTTATTCCACCTAGTGGGGTCGGCTACATGAATCCATTTTCTCCATTGTATCCTATTAAGAGTCAAATTCTCATTTAGATCTAATAAAGAAAGGTCATTTCTAATATTTTCTAACCAAGTCTTTTAGGACTATCACAACCATTTTTAACCTAGGTCAAATCTAATACATCTACTCTCTTAATTGGATCATCGAAAGGCCGCCATTTTATGTGACCAAATCATATGAGGTGAATCTCTCTAATCTTATCGGCCACTGGAGCTACTCCAACCTTTTCACATATATACATATTTCGTACCCTATCTCTAAGAGTAAATCCACTCATCCACCCGAGCATCCTCATCTATGCAACACTTAACTTAATATTATGATTCTTTTTTAATGTCCAACATTCTGCACCTTAAAGCATTACAAGATTAACCACCATTTTATATAAATTTTTTCCTTATGTTTGAGTGGTACTTTTTTATCATGCAACAAGCCTGATGCATTCCACCACTTCAACCATCTAATTTGAATTCTACTAATAATATCCCCATTTCTTTCACCATCATTATGAATAATAGACCCAAGATATCTGAAATGTGTACTCTTATTAATGACTTGATCACTCAAAGTCACAAACCCCCCCCCCCCCCCCTTTCCCACTAGATCTATTAATACTAAAATTATAGCCCATGTATTTAATTTTAGATCTACTCAAATGAAAACCTTTAGACTCTATAGTTAACCTCCATAATTCAAGTTTACATTCAACTCCCTCTTTAGTATTATCGATAAGAAGAATATCATCAGTAAAAATCATACGCCATGAAACAATCTCTTTCAAATCTCTAGTAAGAACATCCATGACTAAAGCAAAAGGATAGGGCTTAAGGCTGATGGCTTGATGTAATCCAACAAAAAATTGAAAAAACTTAAGTTAAGTTATCTTCACAGTAAACGAGATTCGGTTGTTGCTTTTGATCCACTAACAAAACCTCTATCTCCCTCTTTTTTCCCTAAATCCTATATTTAATAAAACTTTAGTTCAATAGATTGAAGCTTGGGAAACAGAGAAAGTTTCCTTCATAGCGAGCGAGCTCCCGTTGTTACTTCCAATCTTGATCCAACCAGAAGGACATCGTCGAAGGAGTGAAGTCAAAAATTGAGGAAGGAAACAAAAAACTTTCATATCGGTGAGGAATCACGAGCAAGAAAGGAACGTCAGGAAGAGGCAAATCACTACAGGTACGAAGGAATAAACAAAGTTGAGAGAGAAATGAGCTAGATAATAGTTTAGATAAACTTATTTATTATGGATTTTTGACAGAATTGTGATAGAAGGATTTTCCATCACAAATGAACTGCAATTCCATCATAAATTTTGTGATGGAAATTTGTGCCACAAATCCACCATAATTTTGACAAAAAAAATTCATCGCAAATCCACCACAAATCACCAGTCTGTTGAAACTTGTTGTTTCTAGAATAGGTTGTTAGACCTAAACTTGTTATTTCTATAATCCTATTTTTCTCAAGTGCTTTTACTTTCAACTTCAGAAATGCATTTACATCTTCTAACTCATGATTGGAAAAAAATGATGTTCTCTATTTATTGATTCATCCTTAAAATCTTTAAATTCTTTTTCCAATTTAGCATAGGATGAAATTAAAATATCATTTTTCTTATTCAAATCATTGAATTCATCAAGTAAGCTCATGTGGTTGTTATCAATCAATGCATGACCTTTCCTGAGGATTTCATATTTTTTTTGCAATTCTTGTAATTATAAGTTAAAACTGGCATGCATTTTCTTAAGCTTCCTATATGCATCATGTATTCTTTCAGAAACTTCAAAAAATTCAGTATAGGTTAAGTCACATACCTCTTCTTGATCTGACTAATCAAGATTACCGACCAGTTGGTGACTTCCTCCTCCTTTTTAGTTTCTGATGAGTTTGAAGTTGAGTCCACCAAAAAGCTTCTTGGAATCTCTTCTTGCCCTTTCTCTCTTTTTCTTTTTTCTCCTCTGTCTTCTCCTTGCTAAGAGTGGCTTTAAGTTTTGGGCAGTCAAATTTTACATATCCAAGTTTTCTGCATTCATATCAAATCACATCATTTAAAACCTTAACATTCTTATAAAATTTACCTCTGTTCCACTATTGGCGTCTCTTTTGCTTTCTCTTTAGAAAGTTCTTAATTTCCTAGTCATTAAGGCAATGTCATCCTCATCCCCAGGTTGTGATAGATCCCTCTCCGACTCCTCCACTTTCAATGCTATGTTATTCTCCTTTCATGGCTCTCCTACATCAATCTTTCTTTGACTCACTTTTTACTCGTAAGAAATTAGTGATCCAAGAAGATTATCAATAGAGTAAACATTTAAGTCTTTAGACTTTGTAATAGCAGTTATTTTTACATCATAAGTAGTAGGCAAATAATGAAGAATCTTATTAACCATTTTAGCATTCGTTAATTCCCTACCTAGTGCATATAAAAAAGTGACTATCTGTGTGAATCTTGTGTACATGTCAGAAATAGATTCATTGGATTTCAAGCAGAATAATTCATAGTCATGTAACAAGATATTAAGTCTAGATTGCTTAACTTCATTAGTCCCTTCATAAGTTATACAAAGTCTATCACATATGTCATTTTCACTTTTGCAAGTGGAAACCCGCATATAGTCTTCAGATTTAAGTGCATAAAAGAAGTTTTTTAAACATTTAGCGTTGAGTTGTGCTAAGTCACATTCTTCTACAGTCTATTTCGCAAAGGGTGTTTCAACTCTAATGCCATCAACTAATCATGTTAGATATGTATACCATTCTTGTACTAAGATCCATATATGATAATCAAGTGACTGTAAAAATGTAGACATATGTGTTTTACAAAAATTGAAAGGAATGTTATCAAACAAAAAAGGTCTAGTGATCGAATACCCTTCAGATGTGATCTGATTTTCAAAAGTAGCCATGCTCGTTAATCAAAAAGTAGTCTAAACTTATGAATTTAAAACACTGCTCTGATACCACTTGTTGAAACTTATTATTTTTAGAATAGGTTGTTAGACCTAAACTAATTTCCCAAGGCTAACCAAGAGGGGGTGAATTGGAAATTTTAAAATTTTAAACCTTCTTGGATTTAAATATGAAATCAATTAATTATTCATAGCAAGTTTATTTGAAATTTTATTAAAATAATTTTTCAACCATAGAAAAATAAAATTTGTAGAAATTTAAAGCAGCGGAAATAAAAAGACATAAAGGATTATAGTGGTTCGGTCAAACACAACTTACATCCACTCCCTGAAGTCTCCTACTTCAAATATTTCACTATTACCAAAGTTACTCTCCTTTTGCTCCCACAATAAGGCAGAGAAGCCTTTATAAAACTTTCTTCCACCAATCCCCAGTTTGGTAGAGAACCATCGTCCTTTCACACCCTCCAAGTGTAGGCAAAGAACCTTTATCCTTTCACACCCTCCAAGTGTATGCAGAAAACCTTCATCCTTTCACACCCTCCAAGTGTAAGCAGAGAACCATCAGCTGTTCACACTCTCCAAGTATAAGCAGAGAACTTTTGGCCTTTCACACTCTCTAAGTGTAGGCAGAGAACATTCGGCTATTCACACTCTCCAAGTGTCGGCAGAGAACCTTCAGCTTTTCATACTTTCTAAGTGTCGGCAGAGTACTGAATCTTCTTGAAAGATCTTCACACGAGCAATCTAGAAAAATGAAAGAAAGAGTGAAGAAACTCAAATCACACATAGAGATCCTTACCTTAGAGTAACTTGTGATCCCTTCACGCTCCACTAGGAACAAATCTCTCTCAAACACTCTCTCACACTCTCTCCTTCAATTTCCCTATATTAATCATGAAGACCAAATAACAAAAAGATTAAGTGTTAGTTTTTAGTGGACCTTTTTATAGAAAATATATGAAAAACCATCCAGAAAACTGAATTTTTAATTTTAACATCCACGATCGTCCCGTACGATTGTATTTTATATATACGAAAAGTTCAAAAACTGTTGCATACAAACCCATTGTGAATCAGTACAAAATCATTTCGTACCCGATCATCGCCTGGTACGAACTATGTTTGTTCGGTACGAACAAAAAATTTCAAAGTTAGTATGTACAAACCGTCAAGACGAAATGAATGAAAACAAAATAGAGCCCTTCATCCCGGTATGATAAAAAAAATATCATCCATACAAACTTCATTTGAGGATAAACCAGAGCTCATCGTCCCGATATAATTAAAAAATAATGTTCGTACGAACTTTGTTAGAGGATGAGCCAATGGGCATCATCCTGGTACAAATTAAAAATATTGTCCATATGAACTTTGTTCAAGGGCATACTAGAGGGCATCATCCGGGCATGAACATAAAATATCATCCATATAAAGTTTGTTCGATGGCATACCAGAGGGCATCGTCCCGGTACGAACAAAAAATATCGTCCGTATGATCTTTATTCGAGGACATGCTGGAGGGCATTGTCCCGGTACAAATAAAAAATATCATCCGTATGATCTTTAATTAGAAAATTTTTGGGTCATTTCTGTTCGTCCCATTGCTTATTAGGGAAAATAACTGATCTGATTGTCTCGTACAAACTCGTATAGTACTTTAAGATCAATTTAAAAATATGAATTTTAAAACTCTCCCCCGGTGTGTGTGTGTGTGTGTGTGTGTGTGTGTGTGTGTATGTGTGTGTGTGTGTGTGTGTGTGTGTGTGTGTTCCTAGTTACTCAATTACAATCACACTCTCTCAGACTCAATAAAATGAAAAATACATACTTCACTTTGTAATACACTCTAAACTGATCTTGATTTGATGTCTTCAACACTCTGGAGTATGATTTCCCTGAAATTTTAGTACACACATGAGCAAAACAATTCTTCTAAAAATATGTTAGGAGAAATAATAAACAAAGCAATAATACTTGGAATCATCAAAAACAAACAAGTTGCAAGAATACCAAACATGTAAAACTAAATAGCAACTATCTCAACATGGTCTTGTTATAGTGATATTACATAGATTTAGTATTTCTTGTATGTGATATGGTGGCTATAATTATATATTATTAATATAATGGTTTAATTGAGATGTTTGATGAGAAAAAAAGGAGGATCCACATATGATATATATTATTTTAGATAAAGCATATGATAAAGTTTCAAAAGAAGTGCTTTGGAGATTTCTAGAAATGAAAAGATTTAATATGTTTATATTCAAGTCATTAAAGATATGTATGCATGAGCTATTAATTGTGTTCAAACACAAAATGGATTGACTTATTATTTTCCTATTTTAGTTAAATTACATCAAGGATAAGCTTTAAGCCCAAATCTTTTTTTTTTTTTTTTTAGACATGTTGACCTCATTTTTGTATGAGGTCACTAGGGATCCATCTAGACTCCAGATCAATCCTGACCCTACATCAATCTAGATTCTAGATCCTAGGATCTATCTTGACCTTATGATTCTTTCATATCAATCTAAAACCTAGGATTCTCCTAGATCCAGACCTTAGGATCCATCCTAGATCCTAGGACCCTAAAATCTCTCCAGACCTTAGATAAATCCTAAACTTAGGACCTAATCCAGACCCTATGATCAGATCCACACTTTCAAACTCAAAATACAGTTCAAATCCAGAATCCAGACCCAAATCCAATGCTAAAAGGCCAAGTCCTAAGAGCCTTTTTCAGCAAATTTTTAAACACTTCAAAATCAATCAATTGACCTCCGATTCAGAATCCGTCAGTTGCATACTGATGGGACATGTCTTTGGAGGCAACCCTCCAAATTTGAGCCCATTCCGAGGTCTCTAACCCCAGAAACTTAATCAAAATCCAAAGGCTGTAAAACCTTCAAATATTTACAGCCTATGCCACTGGATTTGCCATTAAAAGGATTTTGACCTTAGGGCTCTCTTCAAAGCCTCTAATTACTTCCAGACCCTTAATTATGACTCACTGAACATTAAACTGTATTTTTCTGGACCCACTTTGACCCCCAGTTGACCAGGGGTCAAAATGACCAAAATACCCCTACAGGGCTTAAATGGTGATTTCAAACCAAATGAACTCTGAATTGAATGCAACCACTTGCAGCAAGTTTCAAATGTCATTTCAAATCTGTTTGACCCATTCCCAGGCCCTGGGTCAACCTAGTTGACCAAGTCAACCTAGTTGACCCAAATGGCCCTTTAAGGGTCCAAACAGGTGTTTTGATCCAAATGACCTCTCCAGGCCATGGAACCACTTCCATTGGTCTTGAAACGTCATTTGAAACCTGTTGGACCCATTTCCAAGCCCTGGGTCAACCTGGTTGACCAAGTCAACGCAGTTGACCCAAATGACCCTTTAAGGATCCAAATAGACCTTTTGACCCAAATGACCTCTCCAGGCTATGAAACCACTTCCATTAGTCTTGAAATGTCATTCGAAATCTGTTGAACCCGTTTCCAGATCCTGGACCCAGCCGGTTGACCAAGTCAACTAATTTTGGCTTAAGGGCCCATTAAGGGCCCATTAAGCCCTTTTAACCTAAATGAACCATAAAACCATGGAATCAGCTCTACCAAACTTCAAATACTATATCAAACCCACCTGGATCAAACCCACATCCTGGGTCAATCTGGTTGACTCAGTCAACCTAGTTTGACCAAACCAACCCTTAAGGCCTCCACTTTGAATTAAAATCCAAATCCACTCAATTCTTTGTCAAACCCTTTCTATGCTTCATAATCAATCTCCTAAATCACCTTGGTTGCCACCTCACCCTTGGTCAACCAGTTGACTGGTCAACATAGTCAACAAACCTCCTTAAGAGGCTTAAATGCCTCAAATGGCTTGATCCAAGCTAGCCCATTCCCCACCAATCCATTCCAGCAATTCTAAACTTTCCCTCACCTGCCACCTCAGCCTTCTTTGACCAGTTGACTGGTCAACATTGTCAAACCCTCATTTAAACCTCTTAAAGGGAGCACCATCATGAGCTAAACCTCTTTTCTTCCATTGGGGCTGCTTTAGGCCGACCCCCCCTTTTGGTTTAAAGCTCACTCAGAGCTCCCCTAACAAAGATCAGGCCCTGGTTTAGCCTCAAAGGGCAGTGGTCCCCCCCACCTCCCTTAGCTTGGCCAATGGTTGGAGGGCCTTTCCCAGCCTTTCTCCCTGCCACCTGATGCCTTGGGACACTTGTCCCTCATCAGGGAGAGCCCCCTGATGCATCCCAGCCATCCATTTGGCTTGGGGACGTTTGAATAGGGAAAGGAGGGCCTAATGCCTCTCATTCTAACCCTAACCCTCTCTCTCCACTTAAGCTCTCTCAAGCCCAGCCCCCCGTTCCAGTGAGCTCCCCAGACATTTCCCAACTCATCCCCACTCAAATCCGGCCGGTCAAAGCGGTGGCCGACGATCTTCCGGCGAACTCAAGCTCAAACCGGCCTAAGCCTTTACCAGCCCGATCCGTAGCCTCTCAAGCCTCGAGTTCAACAGGACAAATAAACGTGGACAGTCTACAAATTCAGAGAATCCAAAAACGGTCCAAACCGTCCATTAAATCGAGGTGAAACTCTAAACCTAGCTTAGGGCACTTAGGTTAATTTAACATTTTATTTAGTGCGTTATTTCCCGCGAAATAAACTCCCCATTATTTCTGTTCATCTACTCTATCTAGGTTTAAAATTTCATTTAATTTGGTAGACTGGATCGAGAGAACGAGCCAGAAAACGCTCTCTGGGGCGTTTTCTCGGTTTGGCTCAGGCGAACAGCTTCTGGACCGTTGATCCCTCGATCAACGGTTCAGATCGAGCCATTCCGTGAACTGATGAGCCGTGCATCCCGCTTGGTTCATCAAATTTACGTTCAGCTCGATCATGGTCGTAGGTCTCGGACCGCGGGATTCATCGTCCGCCGTTTGATTGCTCTTGGCTGAGATCAAACCGCGGAATTGATCCTCACCGTCGGATGGATCCCACGGATGATCGAACGGCGGATATCGGGCGCTGACGTGTTTAAGTGGAAAACGCGTGATAGCGCCCGCGGGTGACACCTGGATGACCGCCGCCTTCGCGCTGGACGAACCCCGTCGTGCCATCTGTCCCGCCGTCGCCGCGTATTGACCCCGCGAACCAGAGTCCGCCACGTGCCGGCCGGTTGGTTTAATTAGTTTTAATTAATTTTTAAAATCAGAAAGTTTGATTAAATCATAATAAATTAATTATAAGTCCAAAATATTAGTATAATATATCAAAATTTCCAGAAAATTAAGATCTTTAATTTAAAATTAAGTTTAATTAAAAATAATATATATATTTTTATTATTATTAAATACTTCATATTTTGGATTAATAATTAATATATATATATATATATATATATATATATATATATATATATATATATATTTGATTAAAATATTTTGAATAATTCAAAACTATATTTTAAGATATATTTTCAAAACTTCAGAGGTATGTTTATTTTTAAATATAATATAAAGTTTATTTTAAATATTAACTATTCTCAAATTACTTTAATTTCATTCAATTAATATAAATCTTCAAATTTTGATAAAAATTCGTCTTAAATCATAAATATATGTATGTACATTAAATTTTTCAGAAAATTAATGATCTTAATTTAAAAAAAAAAAATTTAATCTAAAACTTTATTTATTTTGATTAATTTAGGTTATTTAAATATTTTTAGTATTTAATTATTACTTAATTAAATATTTTGAAAATCAAAATTTTTCTTTCAAATGGTTAAAAAAAATCAGAGGACCTCTCAAGCACTTAAAAAATTATTTTATTTTAATAATATTTTTAAATTATTCTATTTTAAAACTTATATCTTTATGTACAGATTTCTATATATAAATATATATTTTAAAACTATTTTAAAATTATATTTATTTAAATCCTTGAACATTGAGAGGGCCATTGAAATTTTAAACATAGGTTGAGTGATTGAATAGGAATTATTGGGGAATCTTGATTAATCAATGAATAATTACTTTGATAATTAATCATTGATTAATCCTTTACTTGATTAAGCTTTAATTGATTTGCATGCTTAGGTTGTGCACACATCACTTAGCCTAGGCACTCCTAGTTTTAAGGACTTGATTGTATTGTTATGCATTTTCTCTTGTATGTTGCCTAAGGGTTAGTTAAAATTTTGATTTGAACCTATTTAAACTTAGTGTCATTAAGGACAATAATTAAGGACTTTGAATAGACAACTTAGAAAATGCATTGCAATTAGGATATACCTCATTTGAACTTGAAACTTGAACATTTCAAACATAGTGACATTCTCAGCCTTATGGAAAATTTTCACTGAATTTGGAAATCATTAAGATCCTAATTAATTTTCCTAAGCTCAAACCTTAATTAAGCCATTAAAACTTCCAGAAAATGTAATAAATCTATTTTAAATCCAAAAATTATGTTTAACCCCTCTAACTGACCATAATTAAACCCTTAATCCATGAAAATTAAAATCAAAATTATTTGACAGCAATTTAAACCTTAATCTGATTTTTAATTGAAATTGAATATTTAATCAATATAATTAATTAATAAATATTAAAAATTCCAAAAATTTCTCAAACACTTGGAAATATCTCCTTAGGTCATTTCTGACCTTTGGAGTTGATTTCAAGGAGTTTGGGACTCATTTGGAGAAAAATCACAAAAAGCCCTCTAATTAAGAAATTCCCAAAAATTCATTAAATAGTTAAAACTTTAAACCTTCATAACTAATTCCAGAAAAATAAAAATCACCCAAACTCACTTGCATTCAATCCCTAATAAGCTCTAGTATTTATTAAAAATTTTAAACTCCAGAAATCTGCAATATTTCAAAAAGTCAACAAACCGGTCAACTTTAAGTCAAAAATAGTTCAAAATTTCAAACCTTCGTAGTAAAATGTAGAAAAATCCGATTTTAACGTACTTACCTTCTAACTGATCGTAGTAAGATCTAGTATTTTAATAAAATGCAAACATTCCAGAATTTGAACTTAATCAAAAAGTCAATTTTCAACCCTTTAATTAAATGATTAAAATATTCCAAAATTCATAAAATTCAAAATTATTCCAAAACTCCAGAAAATGTTAACTTAATATTTAAAGCATTCAACAAACCTTTTAAAACACAACAACCATCCTAAAGATGAAGTTTATTGGCTGGACTACTCCGGGCTGCGGGGCTAAGTGTCCTAAGGAGTTCCTCGAGCCTGGTGGCACAACGCCACGAATGGATTCCAAGGGGTGTTAAACCTTAAAACAGATTAATTATTAATTATCTAACCTTTTAAAACTTCTAATTTAACTACATTAATTTAGTTTATCGGCTGGACTACTCCGGGCTGCGGGGCTACGTGTCCTAAGGAGGCTGGTTCCTCGAGCCTGGTGGCACAACGCCACGAATCGATTAATGGCAAACTTAAATTAATCAATTTTGAAAATCAGCGAGCAAACATTTCTAATAAAAATTCATTAATTCTTAAGCCTTAATCAACATAAAATACTTAATTATATCGGGTACCACTGGGTAACCCAGGCCTACGAGGCTATTAACTTAGCCCCAAGGAAGGTGAAATAAACTTCACGGCCTCGGTGTGAAACAAAGGTGATATCCAACAAATAATTAAATGAATCTTAAAATTAATCTTAAGCCATTAATATTTGAATTCAAACTTAAATCCCTTAAACCTTCCAACCAATCAAATTTTAGACAACTTTAACTAATAATCCTGATTAGGACACATCAAAACCACATGACCTACCTCACACACTTTAGATGGTTTGCTAGGATCACCGACTCTAGTTTTAGGATAGGCCGGTGTTTTACTTTCTGCAGTTGTGTGCCGAGTTTTTCGAGTTTTTACTGCATGCTGTTTGCTAGAGTAGAATTGATGTGTTTATTTACTTATTTCCTGTATTCTATGATTGATTGTACGCTAGATTTACCCCTAGATTAGGAGCAAATTATACTTGTGCAATCTTATGCAGGTGGCCATGCTCATACAAGGAGCTAAAAAAAATTAAAGGGGGCAGTTAATAAAATATATATACTCTTTGCACAGGTACCTGCCGCGCTTAAGACCCCCTTTAAATAAAAAGAGCATGGCCAAGTGTGGCTAAAAAAATGCATTTCAAATTTTTATATTATAACTGCTTGGGAATATATACAACTGTTGATTATTAGGATAACCTTACAGGATCGAGTCTAGATTTTTTTATTTCTATAAATGTAAATTTAATTCATTTAAGGTTGTATTTCTTTAAAATGTTTTGAGATTGGGATATGAATATCCAATTTGAATTCCAAAGAGGTGAAGACATCCCTAAAGGGGAGAGTCTTCTTCCATTTGGAATTCAAATTAGGATACTTTGCAAGTATCCAAAGAGGAAAGATAACGCCCCGATCAAGGGGGAGTTTCTTTCCATTTGGATATCCTGAACCGACGAATCGAGATGTTCGTGAGAAGACGAAGGATTGTACAACGAGAAGAATCCCAAGTCTCAAAATCATTTGATTTAGGATTAGAAATCTGGGTTGTAGTCAGTGGTGCCCGGCCACTTTAATTTCTTGTAATCTTTGAGATGTAATAATGAGTGGCACTTTCCATATGGACATTCAATTTGATATATTTAATTGATTTTATTTAATTGATTGCGCATTAGAACTCCTGTTTTTCTAGTCTTTTTATTTGCATGCCGTGTTTGATTTAGCCTGGAATTCGAATTTAGGCTCTTAGGGGTCTGTCAAAAATTCTTTTACCTTAATTAAATAAAATTTCTAAGATAAGATAGAAACTCTAAATGGTCTTAAGAAGTAAGCTCGGACTCGCCGAGGGTTTTTCATGCATTCATATTATACCTTCTCAACCTTGTTAGGCATCTCCCCGCCTGTGGGTTCTGGCAGACCACCTGGCCTATGAGGGTGCTGATCTGTCAAGGGGATGTTATGCAATCTCTAGGGAAAAATCTATTTTCTAAGCCAAAATTTTTAAACTGCTACATACAGATTTTGCATTCAATCGAGTCAATTAGCATGCATCGCATTAGCAACGAATTTAAAAGAGTCTAATATTTAATTGCATTACTTAGACATCGAATACCCAACATGAGTCTAAGGGGCCAATTAGGATCCGTTCTAGATGTCGGTCCCGCTCTCAAAAACTTTTCTTAAATAACGTCCCTATCACTCAACATGAAAAGACCGGATTCATATTTTAAAATCGTTTAGGTGGTTTAGCTGGCTCCCCAATCCAGGCCGGGATAAGACCAGAATTGCATTGCACTAGCTAGGTTCGGGGTGCTAACTTTTAGTGCCCAATTTAGACTTAGGTTCTGAGGCTGGCTCGGGCCATAAGACCTCAATTTTTGGGAATCGAATCCCAAATTTCTAATAAAATTGATCACTTAAACAATAAATCATTTTCAATCAAATTCAAGCCCAACATTTAGGATAGGTTGGAGTGTCTTCTGAATTATTTCAGAATCTTAAAAACATTCCCTACTACTCTTCCTTTGACTCTAGAAATAACTGTTCAACATTGATCCAATCCCGATTGAAAATTCTAACCTTTTTCTTCCTTTGATATCGATCTTTGAAAATCCAAAAATGAAACTTATACCGCTATTTTAATCGAGAGTTTTCGTAGGGAAATTCCAATTTATCCTACGATGTAATTAACTACGAGGGCTTGCGCTCGTAGGAGATTTAGAAACCCAGATCTAATTTTCAAAATCAAAATCTTTCAAAATCTCTAATTAATTATTTTTGGAAATTTAAAATACGATGATCATTATCGTCATTCTCAAACGATCAATAATGATTGATATCTCCTTTCTTTGGAAAGGTATATCAATTATTATCGCGGGGTTTGATTATGAAATTAATGATCTTTCATCCAGATTAGCATAGCCAAATAATTTTGAATTTGACTACGATAATTTGGATAACTTTAAAATTTTGAAATTTGAACCAATTAGTGAATGATATTCTCCCATTTGGGATGATATATCGTTCCTAATGTCGTGTTAGATTTCAAAATTAAAATTCAAGATTTAATCTTTCCAAAGATAATTAAAAATATTTTCAAAACTATACATATTAAAAATATATATTTTTAATCAAAACAAAAATGGCGACTCCGCTGGGGAGCATCTCACTCTCTATCTTTAATAGCGGTATAAATTTTATTGCATCGGTAGTTTTGACTACCTTTCTCTCCGTTGGTCCCTCTACCCATTTCTTCCTTGGGTGAGTGTGGCCAACTCAATTAAGACATGTTAAAAGAGAGGTGAGTGTAGGAAGCCTCCCTCTAAATTTTAGGCTTGAACATTTTGCCTCCAACTTGGTTGGTAGAGCGAAAGAGTCAAGCCTATCCCTTTCTATAAATTGTAGAGACTAGCGTGCTCGGGCTACTAGTGGCATGCTAAGTTATATAACTTATAGAAAATCTCCTCAATTTTCAAAATCTAAATTCTAGTCCTTTAGTAGAGTTTTAATCCTTCCAACGTCTAGATAATCGTTATGATTGTATCGTTGTATATTGAATTGTAACAATTTCTATTCAATATATACGATCAAGCATAACACTCACTTTTAGGGTTCGTTTTAAAATTCAATTATATCGGTAGAGTTAAGCTATGACATTTCATTCTTAGTGCACTAACTAGAATGAAAGAGTCAAGTAAATTCCAAATAAATCTCCCGATTAGTGTGGACCTTTTTGTTGGATGAATATCCAACACCTCGAGTCCCAAAATAAGGGGAGATGCTGCCGAATTTTTGAGTTTTCAAAACTCTTTCTAAAATCTTTTCAAATAGATTATCGTTGTTGTATGTTCTTCTACGACGATCGTCGTAGTTAACATATACAACAAACCTTCAAACTCGATCCGATATAAGTTCGCCATTAACATTTCATCCTTTAAAGATTGAAAGAGTTAGGCCTTCTTAGTGTTTTTCCCGACGTTTATTTATGAACCTTTTGTTGAATGAAAATTCAACACATTGAGTTCCAAAAATAAGGGGAAATGCTGCCGGATTTTCAAATTTCCAAAATTCAATTACTTCCAAATTCAAACATCTTCTTCAAATCCATCCAAATCAAATTCAGATTATCATTGTTATATATTCTCCTACAAAATCCTTTTGTAGTTGAATATATACAACGATAATTCAAACTTCGTTTCAATAAAAATCTAACTCTATATTCTATCATTTTATACTGGGTTATAGCTCTTATGGCCCGATATAGGTGATAAAATATAGATCTATTTTCAAAATTTAAATTCAAGTTTCTAATTCAAATCTTCTCCTTCTCAATTCTCAGACAATCAACTTAACTGCAATGGCTGGCAAACTGTTGTTTTCAATGGATCGTGATTTGCTGATTGAAGAGTTAGTCTACGAGAACTCAATTCAGTTTGGAATAGGGTTTAAGTCCCTTAGACTGGTGATGAATGGAAACACTTTGGTTGACCTTGCTGTCGAGGGCGAGAAAGATGCCCCTGTAGTTCAATTAGCCATAGGAGCCGGGAACGATGCCCCTCCTAGTCTGTGGTCAGCGCTAGATATTGCCAATGCGTCAAAAGAGTTCCTTAAAGATGCAAAGAAACTGGAAGCTGCCGCTGCAGCCAAAATAGTGTTTGAGAAGGGATCTTCTAGCGCTGAGACTCTGTACGGTACTAAGAATTCCAAGAAGAACTACCTCAGGAGGTTAAGGAAGAAAATCACTAAGACTAAGAAGGTGGCCGAGCTGAAGGCCTTGAGTAAAGTCGACCTTGAGGCTGCCGAGGAGCTGCCAATCCCTGCCTCTTCTCCACTCCTTAAAGGGAGTCGTTTTCACCCCCTTGCAGCTGCTGCAGGGGAGGAGAGAGTTACTCGGATAGCTAGCACTCCGCCTAGCCCAGTAGACTATTCCGTTAAAAGGACCCCAAAGGAGAAGCAAATTCTGAAAACTAGGATGCTTAGAAACATCATCCATACTTGTGCTGCTCAAGTGGGGCAAACTAAGGAACAGTATGTGAAACACCTGAAGGGAGTGATTTCACACAAGCTCGAGAAAGAAGTTCTGAAGGAAGAAAAGTCTGAAGCCAAGAATTTGACTCCTCAACCAGTGAGGAAAAACAAAAAATTTGTCAAACAACATATGTCTTCAGTCTTGGTGGATGGATACCACTGGGTTCCTCGCCTCCCGTCTACAAAAACGGAGGAGATAGTATTAACCAGGTCTGGCCAGAGTCGCTCTTTCAGTGGCAGACCACCGACCCCACCTTCGAAACTGTCAAAGTTGGCCCCAGTGATTGCAAAGTCTAAAGAAGTCTTGAAAGAGCTGAAACCAGTTGATGTTAAGGGCAAGAGGCCCATGTCGCCAGAAGAATCATGTGCAAGAAAGAAGTTCAGTAGATCCATTGGGATTCAATTCAGGGAACCTCAAGTTCAGATACCTGTTAAACTCTCTAGACTCCCAGTTCAGGGAAGTGGGGACTCTATTCATGATGATGTTGGAGCCCCAGCTGTTCAAGCCCCTCCATCACCAATTAAGATGGATGTCCCTCACCCTACTGAGGATGTCACCCTTGCGACTACCGACCTCGGGACAGTCGGAGGGGAGGAGATGACCCGAGATCCTGATCAAGAGATGTTAGATCAGTTGGTTAGTGAAGAAATCACTGAAGAGGATGCTAAGATCAGTAATATCTTTGATAAGTTAGATGTGAAAGAGTATGATCAAGTGATGGACTACGATGGATACCTGCCAATTTATGCTGAGGCAATAGATGGGAGGCCAGTTGAGGAAGTAGTTCAAGAAATCAGAGATATTCTTAAGAAGAAGGCTGTTGATGAATTCAATCCGGATGAAGATGATCTGTTAGTTGAAGAAGAACCAATAGCGGATGTCCACATGGTCGAGACTCGAGCATCAACTAAAGATGCTGAGCCTTCTAAACACCGCTCCGATAAAGAAGAAGAGTCAGCAGCAGTTGATTCAGATTCCGACACCTCTGTTAAGCTGAGAGATAAAGATGATTACATCAAGAGCCTGGAAAGGAAGGTCGAAGAGATGATGCTAAAAGTAGAACAAATGCAGAATCAGATGTTCCAGACACAGCAGTCTAAACCCGAGCAGTTGCAGCCCACGGTACTCACAACGGGCGAGCACAGCAGGAAGGCTGATTCTAGTTTCAAGATTCCGGAAGTCGCCCCTCCACCAGAAAAAGATATTCGTCAGATGATCGAAACCCAAGTAAGGGAGGCCTTAGCCCATTCACAAGGAACTGTATCTATTCCAAAGGGTAGACCCTACCCCGAGGAATATGATTTGGTTCCTTATCCTAAGGGTTTTGTGCCACCTTCTTTCAAAATTTTTAGCGGCTTAGAAAACCCAAGACAGCATCTGGCCCACTTCCGAGCAAGCTGTTGCAATGCAGGAGGGTCGGATGCTCTACTCTTTCATCAGTTTGTGAGTAGTTTGTCCGGTATTGCTTTTGAGTGGTACGCAGATCTACCGAACGGTTCTGTAAAAACTTTCACAGAGCTCGAGGGTCTCTTTTTAAAGAGATTCTCAGGAGCTCAACAACGTGTAACCGTTGGTGATCTCGTCATCGAAAAGCAAAAAACCGGGCGAGTCTTTAGTCGACTACATCTTGAGGTGGCGAAACCTCTCGATGAAGTGTGAACCCCAACTGCAAGAGCAACATGCAGTGGAAATTCTTCTAAAGAACATCCACGGGCCTATTGCTTTTCTGTTGAAGGGGTTTACAATTAAAACCTTTGAAAAGCTTCTTAACAAAGCTAGTAATCTACAAGAAGAGGCTCCCAAAATGCCATTCTTGAAGGATTCTACTGAAGATAAAAAGGTTAGTAAACCGTTGAAGTCCTTTGAGAAAAAGACAGCAACGGTTTCAGCAGTCGACAAGGGAAAGAAGCCGGTCAATGTTCAATCAAGTAACCCTGTTGTTCAAACTCAGAAACCTCAACCGTTTCAGGTAACTTCTCAACCTACCAGAGAATACTACCGGCCCACTTTTGAAGAGAGATTGGCTCGTCCGTATCCATTCAAAAGGGAGTCGGTGAAGAAAATTTTTAAAAGCCTTCTAAAGAAACCAGATTTTCGATTGCCGGAGGCCAGAAAGCCGGAAGAGGCAAATAAAAAGGACGATCCGACCTTTTGCCCCTACCATCGCATGTTGGGCCACACAATCGAAGACTGTATAGTCTTTAAGGACTGGCTCGAGAAAAACTTCCGTCAAGGTAACATCATAATTCCAAATGAGTACTTGGTTAATCCGGATCAGGGATCTGTCAAATCCATTTCAGGTAAAATTTCTAATCTTTCTTTGTCCATTGAAGATGGTTGGGATATAGCACTATCCCGGGCATTTAAAAAGTCGATTAACCAATCTTTTCGTCTTTCTCAACAGTTACCGACGAGAGCCCGGGGCCCGATCTGGGAGGTTGAGCTGGAGGCATCGCAGGAGGATGTTGGGACGATTTCCTCTCCAGTAGTTGTAGGAACTACTATATTAAATAAAAAGAGTGAACATTTTGTAGAGAGGAAATTTGTTGATGAGAGATCTGTACAAGTGGTGGATGGTGGTTCAAAGCCACTAGCCCCACTTAAGTTATCTGACTTTTACTTTGCCCCATCAAAGGCAAAGGGTCAAAAATTGAATAAAAAGAAAGATCCTTCTGCGAATATTTTGATGATTAGTGTTGAGAATGAAATTTTAAATGATTCTTCTGTTGAAAATAACCCGGAGCCAGCTGGGGATAATCAAGAAGTTCAAAAACCCAGCTCTCCATATTTGACCCTTCAAGGGGAAGATGAATCTAATGTCGTATCAGATGGCGATACCCCTGAAATTAATTTCCAAGGGAGTCCCGTCGTGATAGACTTTTCCGATTCAGATTCCCATTCAGAAAATGACAATCAACCGCCTAAGGAGAGCGTAGACCTCCCCGTAGACTGTCCTTCCGATGAAATCGTGCAAGTACAACTACGTGGTGGCAAGGTTTTACCCCCTAGGCTTCCCCCACAGAAAAAGGGAAAACAAGTTGTTTCCACTGATCCGATTCAAGTCTCTACTCAACAATCAAACTCTCTTTCAAATCCACCGGGTCTTGATGTTAATGTTTCAAGTGTTGATTACAACGTCTTAGCTCACCTTAGGAAGTTGCCTGCTAAGTTGAGCATCTACGATGCCCTCATCCTTTCAAAAGAGATGAGGGAGACTTTAATTAAAGCGCTTCTCGACCCTGAGATTTGCTTAGCTCAACTCGCTTCAACTTCTGAGGACGAAGCTTTGTACTTCAAAGAAATTCCAGGAGTTACCTTCTCCGATGAAGATCTACTCCTTGGAACTGCCGACCACAATCGCCCACTCTACATCACTGTAAATGTGGGAAAGTTCAAATTATCAAGAGTTCTTGTTGATCCGGGTGCATCGGTCAACGTGATGAATATAAAGACTCTCGCATACCTTAGAATTGATACTAGCAAGCTCTCAACCGACAAGTTAGTGCTTCGTGGGTTCAATGAAAAAGGCGAGAAGGCTTTAGGTTCAATCACACTTCTTCTAGAGATAGGAGAGTTGAAAACTGAAGCGAAATTTCATATAATTGATTCGGCTACGTCCTTTAATGCGCTCCTAGGTAGGCCTTGGATCCATGAATATAGGATGGTTCCTTCCACCCTGCATCAGTGCATCAAGTACCAACGAGATGGCATTGAGTTTGAAATAAAGGGTGATTTGCAACCATTCTATATTCACGAGATCGGGATCTATGAGGATGCCACGTACTACGTTCCCAAAGGGTCCACTACCAAATCTAAGGTAGAGATCAACGTTAAGGAGGAAAAGGCAGAAAATCAGAGTTCGAAAGCAATTCAAAAATTGAGAAAAGAAAAAGTCAAGAATCAAAAAGAAGACGATTCTAATAGTGAAGACGACGTCGAGCGCGTGGTTTTTAGGCCTCCAATCAATCTACCTCAAAGAGGTGGGAGGATGGCTCAAAGGGCACGCGGTCGAGGCCGCCCTTCCATTGAAAAGAGAAATCCCCCAATGTACATCGAACTTGAAACAAGTTCAGATGAAGAACCAAGAAGGAGGGGTGCTAGAATTGCTTTCGACTACAGAAAAATCAATCCTCTTCCAAAGTTTGATCTCACTTTAGATTCAGATAGCGACCAAGAGGGTAACAAATCTAAACCTCAAAGTGACGAGCCTGAATTGACTATTTATGAAAAGCTTAATAGGGCAGTTAAATCCTTAGCCTTAACCCCACTGTCCGCTGACAGAGTCTCAGGGTTAGTAACTAAGGATGCCCCTAACTTAGATGGAAAAGTAAAGAAAGTCCAGAGGTTCTTCCCTGGCACTTCCTCTTCAAGGAATGAGGGTGATGTAATCCTTGAAGAGGCGGATTTCAATGAATTAATGGAATTACCTTTTGGCTACTTTCCTCTTGGTGTTAAAGCTCTTATCTCTAAAGGTTTTGCTCCGAGTCAATGGACTAAGGGTCAAGCTAGATACCACCAAGGTATTTGGAATTCCAAATTCAATAAAAATTGGACGAGTGGTATCGGCTTTGGTTCCGTTAGTTCGTTCGACGACGATGAATATTGCTTGATGATAACTATCCATCTTGAATCTGAAAGTGTCCCTACTGAAGTCGTCGATTCGCTCGATAGACTTTGTTTGGAGACCTTAGATGATTCAGATGAAGATCAAATTCGGGATGCACCCCCTGAATTTGAAGAAGAGATTAAGTCAACAGTTGATGAACTTAAAGAAATTAACCTTGGAACAGAGGATGACCCTCGCCCCACATTCATAAGTTCTTTGTTGAGTGACGACGAGTCTAAGGATCTGATTCAACTTCTATCCGAGTTTAAGGACTGTTTCGCTTGGACATACGACGAAATGCCGGGTTTGTCCGCCGATATAGTAGTTCATAAACTCGGAATCCGGTGTGATGCCATTCCTGTCAAACAAGCTCCACGACGCATGCGTCTGGAGATTGAACAACAAGTCATTTCTGAAGTTAAGAAATTGGCCGAAGCCGGATTTATCCGGGAGGAGCAATATCCTTCTTGGGTAGCCAGCGTTGTGCCCGTTCGAAAGAAAAATGGTCAAATCCGGGTCTGTGTTGACTATAGAGACCTGAATAAGGCATGTCCTAAGGATGAATTTCCTTTGCCAATTCCCGAACTAATGGTGGACATTGCCTCTGCGCATGTTGTTTTCTCCTTTATGGACGGCTCGTCTGGTTATAATCAAATCAAGATGGCCCCACAAGATGAGAGAAACACTGCATTCAGAAGTCCTATAGGGATCTTTTGTTATAAAGTGATGCCATTTGGCCTTAAAAATGCCGGTGCAACCTACCAGCGGGCTATGACTCAAATTTTTGACGACTTAATCCACAATCAAGTCGAATGCTACATCGACGATTTAGTTATCAAAAGTAAAGTTAAAGAGGCTCATCTTTATGACTTAAGAATCGTCTTCGAGCGGTTGCGTCGCTACAACCTTAAGATGAATCCTTTGAAGTGCGCCTTCGGTGTCGCGTCAGGGAAATTTCTAGGTTTCGTAGTAAGACACCGTGGAATTGAAATTGATCCTGCTAAAATCGAAGCTATCTTAAATATGCCGCCTCCTAGGAGTCTTACTCAACTAAGATCTCTTCAAGGTAGACTGGCGTATATAAGAAGATTCATCTCTAATCTTTCCGGAAGATGTCAACCATTCTCGGTCCTCGCTAAAAAGGACGCCAAATTCATTTGGGACGAGAAATGTCAATCTGCTTTTGAAAATATCAAACAATACCTGACAAATCCACCAGTCTTGGCAGCCCCTATTCCGGGGAGACCTCTAATACTCTACACTGCGGCCCTTGACGAATCTCTCGGGGCCCTCCTTGCTCAAGTCAATGACGAAGGGAAAGAGAATGCTCTCTATTACCTAAGTCGGAGGCTTTTACCAACTGAAATTCGGTATCCAACGATTGAGAAACACTGTCTCGCCTTAGTCTTTGCAGCCCAAAAACTAAGACATTACATGCTTTCTCATCATATCAATCTAATTTCCAGTTTTAACCCCTTGCAATATCTTATGACCAGGCCTACGTTGTCAGGACGTTTGGCTCGTTGGTCTATGATATTGCTCAATTCGAAATCACTTTCATTCCCCTGCGTGCTGTGAAAGGGCAGGCCGTCGCCGACTTCCTTGCGGCACACCCGTTGCCGGCGGAATCTCCTCTAAACGATGATTTACCTGATGAGCAAATCATGAGTTTTGGGGAAGCCACTACTCAAACCTGGGAAATGTATTTTGATGGTGCTGCGTCCTCTCAACGGGGCAAAACACCTGAATCTACTATTCCCGGGAAAGCCGGAGTTGGCCTGGTATTCATAACACCGGATAAGGGAATGATGTACTTTTCCTACCACTTATCAGAACCTTGTACGAATAACGAAGCTGAGTACGAAGCTCTGATAACTGGCCTGGAACTTACAATTTTGATGGAGATTAAAGAGATTAAAATTTTTGGTGATTCCCAACTGGTGATCAACCAGATTGCAGGAACCTATAAAGTTTTGAATCCTAAACTCCTGAAGTACCATCAATACACCTGTCACTTGCTCGAGCAAATTCCGATTGTAACTATGTATAGGATTCCCCGTGGAAGCAATTCTTCGGCGGATGCCCTCGCAAAGCTTGCAAAGGAATTTGCCTGTCCAGAAGAAGACTCCATCCCTATAGAGGTGCAGGGCCGCCAAATCCTGTCTCCTATAGATTTGGAGCACGTCAACAAACAAATTTTCCAAGTCCTTTCTACCTCTTCGGCAGTCGATGAAGAAGCAGATTGGAGACAACCGATAATTGAATATCTTCAAGAAGGCAAGCTCCCTCACGAGAGATCACTTGCCCATCAAATTAAGAAACGTGCCCTATCCTACGCACTAGTCAATAATACGTTGTACCGACGGTCGTTTGGTCAGATGTGGCTCCGTTGTTTAGACAAATGTGAGGCCCTGAAGATCGTTAACGAAGTCCATGCTGGACTGTGCGGTGCTCATCAATCGGGTCCAAAGATGAAAATGAAGATCAAAAGACTTGGATACTACTGGCCTACGATGATTGACGATTGCATGAAAATTGCAAAGTGTTGTCATCAATGCCAAGTACATGGTGTGGTTTTACATCAGCCGCCTAACGTGTTGCATCCCACGATAGCCTCGTGGCCCTTCGAAAGTTGGGGCACGGATATCATCGGGCCAATTGACCCTCCCTCCTCGAAGGGTCATCGCTTCATTTTAGCAGCGACTGATTACTTTTCAAAGTGGGCAGAAGCAGTCCCACTAAGAAATGTAACATCACACCATGTAATGAAATTCTTTCGTGACCATATCGTATATAGATTCGGCGTTCCGCGCAGAATCATATCCGATAATGGGTCCGCTTTCAAGTCTACAAAGATCAACAATTTTGCGAATCGCCATGGTATTGATTGGAGATATTCAACAATCTATTACCCACGGGCTAATGGATTGGCTGAAGCCTTCAATAAAACTTTGGTTCAAATCATCAAAAAGACCCTCGATGATAATAAACGACAGTGGGATGAGAGGTTGGTGGAGGCTTTGTGGGCCTACAGGACCACTTATCGAACCCCGACCCAATCCACACCGTTCGCACTAGTGTATGGATCCGAGGCCGTACTCCCTCTGGAAGTTCAAATCCCTTCGCTCAGAATCGCAATTCAGAATCAGATTACAACTCAACAGAACGCACAACTCCGTCTAGAAGAACTTGAAAGCCTCGAAGGATGTCGTCTTCAGGCTCAGCAAAACTTAGAGTTGTACAAAGCCCGAATGATTCAAGCTCACGATAAGTTAGTGCGACCTAGAACCTTCCAAGTAGGCGACTTGGTCTTGGTTCTTCGGAGGCCTATCTTAGCGCACCGAAAACTCGGTGGAAAGTTTGAACCAACTTGGGAAGGACCCTTCGTAGTGGAAACAACCTACGAAGGAGGCTCGTATCAGCTAGTGGATTGTAAAGGAAATCACCCAATGCTTCCTGTAAACGGGCGTTTCCTTAAGAAATACTATGCTTGATGTAGCTCGAATTTTCAATCAATAAAATCTTCAAGTTTCAATCAATTTTGTTCAATTGTCTACAAATCTTTTTATAATTTAATACCTTTTTTTTAGGCTAAGGAATATCTCTTCAGGTCTTCTTGTCTTAACTTCAAGCCTTTTAGTGGTGGAGTACGCCCTTTCGTGGCACCACCCTAAAATTCCAATTTTAATTTTGATCTTATATAGAGCAAGTTTCCTCTATATACGATCTTTCAAACCCGATCACTGTGCAAAGCAAGTTTCCTTTACATGATCAATCCAGATCCGATCATCCGTAGAGCAAGTTTCCTCTACTAATGATCATTTTAATTTTGATCTTATATAGAGCAAGTTTCCTCTATATACGATTTTTCAAACCTGATCACTTATGTAAAGCAAGTTTCCTTTACATATGATCAATCCAGACCCGATCATCCGTAGAGCAAGTTTCCTCTACTCATGATCACCTTAATCTTGATCTTATATAGAGCAAGTTTCCTCTATATTTGATTTTTCAAACCTGATCACTTGTGCAAAGCAAGTTTCCTTTGCACATGATCAATCCAGACCCGATCATCCGTAGAGCAAGTTTCCTCTACTCATGATCATCTTAATCTTGATCTTATATAGAGCAAGTTTCCTCTATATCGATTCTTTCAAATCTGATCTCTTATGTAAAGCAAGTTTCCTTTACATATGATCAATCCTGACCCGATCACCCGTAGAGCAAGTTTCCTCTACCATGATCATTCCAGATCCCGATCTTATATGGAGCAAGTTTCCTCTATATACGATCTTTCAAACCTGATCCCCTGTGTAAAGCAAGTTTCTTTACATATGATCAATCCAGATCTGATCTATCATGGGAAGCAATGCTTCCTTCCCACTAGATCTTTAATTTTCTCTCCTTAAGATTCGACTCGCTAGTGATAGAGTACGCCTTCCATGGCACTACCCTAGTTCCAGATCAAACTCCGATTCTTCAGGGATCGATTTTCCTTCCCTTAGAATCAAAACTCCAGACTTGACTTTTTTCGGTCAACGCCAATATGTGCAATAGAACTTCGTTCTATTACACATATTGGGGGTCCATTTGTTGACCTCATTTTGTATGAGGTCACTAGGGATCCATCTAGACTCCAGATCAATCCTGACCCTACATCAATCTAGATTCTAGATCCTTAGGATCTATCTGACCTAGATTCTTTCATATCAATCTAAAACCTAGGATTTCCTAGATCCAGACCTTAGATCCATCCTAGATCCTAGGACCCTAAAATCTCTCCAGACCTTAGATAAATCCTAAACTTAGGACCTAATCCAGACCCTATGATCAGATCCACACTTTCAAACTCAAAATACAGTTCAAATCCAGAATCCAGACCCAAATCCAATGCTAAAAGGCCAAGTCCTAAAAGCCTTTTTCAGCAAATTTTCAAACACTTCAAAATCAATCAATTGACCTCCGATTCAGAGTCTGTCAGTTGCATACTGATGGGACATGTCTCTGGAGGCAACCCTCCAAATTTGAGCCCATTCTGAGGTCTCTAACCCCAGAAACTTAATCAAAATCCAAAGGCTGTAAAACCTTCAAATATTTACAGCCTATGCCACTGGATCTGCCATTGGATTTTGACCTTAGAGCCTCTTCAAAGCCTCTAATTACTTCCAGACCCTTAATTATGACTCACTGAACAGTAAACTGCATTTTTCTGACCCACTTTGACCCCCAGTTGACCAGGGGTCAAAATGACCAAAATACCCCTATGGGGCTCAAATGGTGATTTCAAACCAAATGAACTCCGAATTGAACGCAACCACCTCCAGCAAGTTTCAAATATCAAACCAAATTGTTGGACCCATTTCCCAGGCAAGTCCTGGGTCAACCTAGTTGACCCAAGATGGACCCTTTAAGGGTCCAAATAGGTGTTTTGACCCAAATGACCTCTCCAGGCCATGGAACCACTTCCATTGGTCTTGAAACGTCATTTGAAACCTGTTGGACCCATTTCCAAGCCCTGGGTCAACCTGGTTGACCAAGTCAACTCAGTTGACCCAAATGACCCTTTAAGGGTCCAAATAGACCTTTTGACCCAAATGACCTCTCCAGGCCATGAAACCACTTCCATTAGTCTTGAAATGTCATTTGAAATCTGTTGAACCCGTTTCCAGATCCTGGACCCAGCCGGTTGACCAAGTCAACAATTTGGCTTAAGGGCCCATTAAGGGCCCATTAAGCCCTTTTAACTAAATAACCATTAAAATCCATGGAAAATCAGCTCTACCAAACTTCAAATATATATCAAACCCACTTGGATCAAACCCACATCCTGGGTCAACCTAGTTGACCAGTCAACCTAGGTTGACTGAACCAACCCTTAAGGCCTGGGCCATTTTGAATTGAAATTTCATTCCATCAATCCTAATGTACTCAATTCAAGCCCTTTGTTCAAACCCTTGGGTCTATTGCTCCATAATCAATCTCCTAAATCACCTTGCTTTGTCTATGCCACCCTCAACCCCCCTTAGGTGCCAATCCAGTTGACTGGTCAACATAGTCAACAAACCTCCTTAAGAGGCTTAAATGCCTCAAATGGCTTGATCCAAGCTAGCCCATTCCCCACCAATCCATTCCAGCAATTCTGAACTTTCATGCCTCACCTGCCACCTCAGCCTCCTTTGACCAGTTGACTGGTCAACATTGTCAAACCCTCATTTAAACCTCTTAAAGGGAGCACCATCATGAGCTAAACCCCTTTTCTCCATTGGGGCTGCTTTAGGCCGACCCCCCTTTTGGTTTAAAGCTCACTCAGAGCTCCCTAACAAAGATCAGGCCCTGGTTTAGCCTCAAAGGGCAAGTGGTCCCCCCCACCTCCCTTAGCTTGGCCAATGGTTGGAGGGCCTTTCCCAGCCTTTCTCCCTGCCACCTGATGCCTTGGGACACTTGTCCCTCATCAGGGAGAGCCCCCTGATGCATCCCAGCCATCCATTTGGCTTGGGGACGTTTGAATAGGGAAAGGAGGGTTAAGCCTCTCATTCTAACCCTAACCTCTCTCTCCACTTAAGCTCTCTCAAGCCCAGCCCCCTTCCATTGAGCTCCCCAGACATTTCCCAACTCATCCCCACTCAAATCCGGCCGGTCAAAGCGGTGGCCGACGATCTTCCGGCAACTCAAGCTCAAACCGGCCTAAGCCTTTACAGCTCGATCCGTAGCTGCATCTCAAGGAGCGTGGATTCAACAGGACAAATAAACGTGGACAGTCTACAAATTCAGAGAATCCAAAAACGGTCCAAACCGTCCATTAAATCGAGGTGAAACTCTAAACCTAGCTTAGGGCACTTAGGTTAATTTAAGCATTTTATTTAGTGCGTTATTTCCGTGAAATAAACTCCCCATTATTTCTGTTCGTCTACTCTATCTAGGTTTAAAATTTATTTAATTTGGTAGTGGATCGAGAGAACGAGCCAGAAAACGCTCTCTGGGGCGTTTTCTCGGTTTGGCTCAGGCGAACAGCTTCTGGACCGTTGATCCCTCGATCAACGGTTCAGATCGAGCCATTCCGTGAACTGATGAGCCGTGCATCCCGCTTGGTTCATCAAATTTCCCGTTCAGCTCGATCATGGACGTAGGTCTGGGACCGCGGGATTCATCGTCCGCCGTTTGATGCTCTGGCTAGATCAAACCGCGGAATTGATCCTCACCGTCGGATGGATCCCACGGATGATCGAACGGCGGATATCGGGCGCTGACGTGTTTAAGTGGAAAACGCGTGATAGCGCCCGCGGGTGACACCTGGATGACCGCCGCCTTCGCGCTGGACGAACCCCGTCGTGCCATCTGTCCCGCTGTCGCCGCGTATTGACCCCGCGAACCAGAGTCCGCCACGTGCCGGCCGGTTGGTTTAATTAGTTTTAATTAATTTTAAAATCAGAAAATTTGATTAAATCATAATAAATTAATTATAAGTCCAAAAATTAATATAATATATCAAATTTCCAGAAAATTAAGATGTCTTTAATTTAAAATTAAATTAATTAAAATATTATATACATTTTAATATTATTTTAATAATATTAGATATATCATATATTTAAATTATATATATATATATATATATATATATATATTTGATTAAAATATTTGTAAATAATTAAAAACTATATTTTAATATATATATTTCAAAACTTCAGAGGTACTTTTTTTTAATATAATATAAAGATTATTTGAAATATTAACTATTTCCAAACTACTTTAAATTCATTAATTAATTAAATCTTCAAAATTTGATCAAATATATTTAATTTAAATCATAAATATTTAAGTACATATCAAAATTTCTTGAAAATTCAAAATACTTAACTTAAAAAAACATTAATTTTAATCTAAAACTTTCATTTATTCTTGATTAATTTAGGAATTATTTAAATATAATATTTAGTATTTAATTAAATATTATATTAATATACTTTGAAAATCTAAAAAAATTTTTTTTCAAATGGTTAAAAAAATCAGAGGATCTCCAAGCACTTAAAATTTATTTTAATGATAATTTTTAAATTATTCTATTTAAAAACTTATATCTTTATGTATAGATTTCTATATATAAATTATATATTTTAAAACTATTTTAAAATTATATTATTTAAATCCTTGAAATTGAGAGGGCCATTGAAATTTTAAACATGGTTGAGTGATTGAATAGGAATTATATGGGGAATTGATTTGTGAATAATTACTTTGATAATTGTTCACTAATCATTGATTAATCTTAATTAATGCTTTATGATTTGCATGCTTAGGTTGTGCACACATCACTTAGCCTAGGCTCTCCTAGATTTAGGACTTGCTTGTATTGTATATGCATATTTCTCTTGTATGTTGCCTAAGGGTTAGTTAAAATTTTGATTTGAACCTATTAAACTTAGTGTCATTAAGGACAATAATTAAGGACTTTGATTAGACAACTTAGAAAATGCATTGCAATGGTTAGGATATACCTCATTTGAACTTGAAACTTGAACATTTCGAACTTAGTGACATTCTCAGCCTTAGGAAAATTTCACTGAATTTTTGGAAATCATTAAGATCCTAATTAATTTTCCAAAAGTTTCAAGCCTTAATTAAGCCTTAAAACCTTCCAGAAAATGTAATAAATTCATTTTAAATCCAAAAATTACGTGTTTAACCCTCTAACTGACCATAATTAAACCCTTAATCATGAAAATTAAAATCAAAATTATTTGACAGCAATTTGAACCTTAATCTAATTTTAAGTGAAAATCAATATTTAATCATTTAATTAATTAAAAAATATTAAAAATTCCAAAAATTTCCCAAACACTTGGAAATCTCTCCTTAGGTCATTTCTGACCTTTGGAGTTGATTTCAAGGAGTTTGGGATTCATTTGGAGAAAAATCACATAAAAGCCCTCTAATTAAGAAATTTCAAAAATTCATTAAATAGTAAAACTTCAAACCTTCATAACTAATTCCAGAAAAATCAAAATCACCCAAACTCACTTGCATTCAATCTCCTAATAAGCTCTAATATTTATTAAAAATATTAAATTCCAGAAATCTGCAATATTTCAAAAAGTCAACAAACCGGTCAAATCTAGTCAAAACTAGTTCAAAACTTCAAACCTTCGTAATAAAATGTAGAAAAATCCGATTTTCAACGTACTTACCTTCTAACTGATCGTAGTAAGGTCTAGTATTTTAATAAAATACAAACATTCCAGAATTTGAACTTAATCAAAAAGTCAATTTTCAACCCTTTAATTAAATGATTAAAATATTCAAAAATTCATAAAATTCAAAATTATTCAAAACTCCAGAAAATGTTAACTTAATGTTTAAAACATTCAACAAACCTTTTAAAACACAACAACCATCCTAAAGATGAAGTTTATTGGCTGGACTACTCCGGGCTGCGGGGCTAAGTGTCCTAAGGAGGCTGGTTCCTGAGCCTGGTGGCACAACGCCACGAATGGATTCCAAGGGGTGTTAAACCTTAAAACAGATTAATTATTAATTATCTAACCTTTTAAAACTTCTAATTTAACTACATTAATTTGGTTTATCGGCTGGACTACTCCGGGCTGCGGGGCTACGTGTCCTAAGGAGGCTGGTTCCTCGAGCCTGGTGGCACAACGCCACGAATCGATTAATGGCAAACTTAAATAATCAATTTGAAAATCAGCAACCAAACATTTCTATAAAATTCATTAATTCTTAAGCCTTAATCAACATAAAATACTTAATTATATCGGGTACCACTGGGTAACCCAGGCCTACGAGGCTATTAACTTAGCCCCAAGGAAGGTGAAATAAACTTCACGGCCTCGGTGTGAAACAAAGGTGATATCCAACAAATAATTAAATGAATCTTAAAATTAATCTTAAGCCATTAATATTTGAATTCAAACTAAATCCCTTAAACCTTCCAACCAATCAAACTTTAGACAACTTTAACTAATAATCCTAATTAGGATACATCAAAACCACACGACCTACCTCACACACTTTAGATGGTTTGCTAGGATCACCGACTCTAGTTTTAGGATAGGCCGGTGTTTTACTTTCTGCAGTTGTGTGCCGAGTTTTTCGAGTTTTTACTGCATGCTGTTTGCTAGAGTAGAATTGATGTGTTTATTTACTTACTTCCTGCATTCTGTGATTGATTGTACGTTAGATTTACCCCTAGGTTAGGAGCGAATTATACTTGTGCAATCTTATGCAGGTGGCCATGCTCATACAAGGAGCTAAAAAAATTAAAGGGGGCAGTTAATAAAATATATATACTCTTTGCACAGGTACCTGCCGCGCTTAAGACCCCCTTTAAATAAAAAGAGCATGGCCAAGTGTGGCTAAAAAAATGCATTTCAAATTTTATATTATAACTGCTTGGGAATATATACAACTGTTGATTATTAGGATAACCTTGCAGGATCGAGTCTAGATTTTTTTATTTCTATCAATGTAAATTTAATTCATTTAAGGTTGTATTTCTTTAAAATGTTTTGAGATTGGGATATGAATATCCAATTTGAGTTCCAAAGAGGTGAAGACATCCCTAAAGGGGAGAGTCTTCTTCCATTTGGAATTCAAATTAGGATACTTTGCAAGTATCCAAAGAGGAAAGATAACACCCCGATCAAGGGGGAGTTTCTTTCCATTTGGATATCCTGAACCGACGAATCGAGATGTTCGTGAGAAGATGAAGGATGGACAACGAGAAGAATCCCAAGTCTCAAAATCATTTGATTTAGGATTAGAAATCCGGGTTGTAGTCAGTGGTGCCCGGCCACTTTAATTTCTTGTAATTTTTGAGATGTAATAATGAGTGGCACTTGCCATATGGACATTCAATTTGATATATTTAATTGATTTATTTAATTGATTGCGCATTAGAACTCCTGTTTTTCTAGTCTTTTTATTTGCATGCCGTGTTTGATTTACCTGGAATTCGAATTTAGGCTTTAGGGGTCTGTCAAAAATTCTTTTACCTTAATTAAATAAAATTTTTAAGATAAGATAGAAACTCTAAACGGTCTTAAGAAGTAAGCTCGGACTCGCCGAGGGTTTTTCATGCATTCATATTATACCTTCTCAACCTTGTTAGGCATCTCCCCGCCTGCGGGTTCTGGCAGACCACCTGGCCTATGAGGGTGCCGATCTGTCAAGGGGATGTTATGCAATCTCTAGGAAAAAATCTATTTTCTAAGCCAAAATTTTTAAACTGCTACATACAGATTTTGCATTCAATCGAGTCAATTAGCATGCATCGCATTAGCAACAAATTTAAAAGAGTCTAATATTTAATTGCATTACTTAGACATCGAATACCCAACATGAGTCTAAGGGGCCA